>CM052900.1:61969584-61989112 GCA_028534135.1 Potos flavus | reverse complement strand
CTGCCTCTCTGCCTGCTTGTGATCTCTTTCTATCTCTGTCAAATAAATAAATAAAATCTAAAAAAAAAAAAAAGAAAAAAAAAAAAAAGAAAGAAAAAAAGAAAAAATGCCCCCTCCTTTTTTTTTTTTTTTCAGCATTTCCTCTGGAAGGACCTTTTAATCACCCAGGAGATCTTAGAAAGCTGATACCCTTATAGACTTAAGATTTTTTTAAAGATTTTATTTATTTATTTGACACAGAGAGAGAGATCACAAGGAGGCAGAGAGGCAGGCAGAGAAAGAGGGGGAGGCAGGCTCCCTGCTGAGGAGAGAGCCCGATGCGGGGCTCACTCCCAGGACCCTGAGATCATGACCTGAGCCGAAGGCAGAGGGTTTAACCCACTGAGCCACCCAGGCGCCCCAGATTTAAGATTTTGACCATTGGCTTGTTACGAACCAGAAAGATGCAGGCATTTGTTGAACTTGGGCCTGAGAAGGTTTTACATGAGGAGTTTTTAGAGAATGTAATAAATTATCTCAGAATATACCTGGTATGTTTATGCATAAGGCCTTTGAAGACTGTGTTCATCTTCTCCCCGACCGATGCATATTTCTCCATTTTGAACCTGCCCCGGGACTTGGTCCCTGTTATGTAACCTGCTGCATTCTGCTTTCGTGGAGCTGATTATTCCTTCCTGCAGTCCTTGAAACTTCCTGGTTGCAGATGAGACATTGTCCACTACCCTGTTGTTCATCAGCTATGTACTGTGCTCACATCTTCATAACTCTCCAGCCGTTCTGAGCGAGTCTCCAGGAGTGCCAGACCAAAGCAAATGGCCTCATTTGGAGCCTTTGAAAGCGTATCTCTTATTCTTAACATCCCTTGGCCACTAAGCACTTGATTAAGATATGCTAAAGTACAATTAGGAAAAGTCCTATGAATATGTTACTTTAAGTCCCTCACTAAGAAACAGAAAGTTAAGGGGCACCTGGGTGGCTCAGCCGGTCAAGCATCTGCCTTCAGCTCAGGTCATGATCCTAGGGTCCTGGGATCGAGCCCCGCGTCAGGCTTCCTGCTCAGTGGAGAGACTGCTTCTCCCTCTGCCTCTGCTGCCCTCCCCTGCTTGTGAGAGCTCTCTCTCTCTGTCTGTGTCAAACAAATAAATAAAATCTTTAAAAAAAAAAAAAAGAAACGAAGTTAAGGGATTACTTGAAGACATTTTATGCCATATCTGCATCACTTGGGGGTTCCTCATTGTCCTTTATTTGACACTTGACATCATGCGTTAATCTGTATTTCAAAGCACTTATGATTATTAGACTTCTGCATCCAATTGATCTCATATTTTTAAGACTACAGAAACCTGATTTTGAAGTGCTGTCTGAAATGTTCTTATATTTTAAAGTAGGAAGTAGTCACCTCATTTGGCACTTAATCTTGTACATAAGTAAGACCACTGTGAACTATCTTAGGATATTTTGTAGAGAATGTTACCTCTGTTTTAAACTTGTACATTATTTCTGTGATGTGTAAATATACTTTACAAACTCCCTCCTTTGATTTCCAGTCTCCACACTGGTCAGTAATGGCTGGTGATACTCTAAGAGGATGTGTTCATACTGGTATGTTTCCTGGTGAAGACAGTGCAATGTTTTTTTGTGGGTTTTTTTTTGGGGGGGGTTGTTTTTTTTTTCAAGATTTGATTTATTTATTTGACAGAAAAAGAAAGAGAAAGCATAAGCAGGGGGAGCAGGAGAGGGAAAAGCAGGCTCCCCACTGAGCAGGGAGCCCGAGGCAGGGCTAGATACCAGGACCCTGGGATCGTGACCTGAGCCAAAGGCAGACACTTAACTGAGCCACCCAGGCGCCCTGAAGACAATGCAATGTTGATGGACAAATAACTCCATAGCATACGTAGTAACTTACATGTTGTGGCACAAGCAGAAGGTTATAAAGCCGTGTTTGACTTAGCATTTACTGGACCCTTTGCAGGGGCCCCTCAGGGTGGGAAAGCCTTTATGTGTATCAGTCACCTCCCTTAATTTTCATAACAGGTAGTTGTTGGAAGGGAGCAGATAATCAGGGGGCAAGTTACAAGCCCATGTTTGTCTGGCTGCAGGTGCAGCCTTCTCATACACCTTGCCAAAGGGTGTCGAGAGTGATGGCTTATGTGCCAGATGTTCCTCAGACTTTGGAGCTAAAATGTTTCCTTCCTATTTAGAAACCATATTCTTTGGACAGATGAGGTTTACGAAAGGATTCTCTGAACCAAAAAACGTGCAGTAGATGCCAACAAGAGTTCCACTTCAGGGTATTTATTCAATAGTGGCTTCAAGGATACCCATGTTCTCTATCATTTCCATCCTCGTCGGGGGTAGGGTGGGGGGAGTGGTTAGATCACCTGGCCATCTGGGACTCAGGTCATTGGGCTTTGCTGCCGGCTTTCTGATTTGAAGCTGGCAATTTGCTCCCCTCCAATAGACCTACGCATTTTATAAATTTATCAGCTTTGGGGAGGGGGTGCGCTGTCACTTAAGCTTTATAGATGAGGCAACAGAAGAAGCATAGGAGAAAAGTGACATCTCAAAGTAACATGGCTCATCACTGGGAAAGCCAGCATATACACCTCTCTGTCTCCCTCTACATCACAACTCTGAAACAAGACCTCTGCCAAGGGGACCTCTTTGCTCATCAGTAGAATGAATGAATTGAATTTCATCACTGGTTTTCAGTACAATTCCCTGGAGTACAGACGTTTCCAGGCTGACGGGGCATCGAGATTTGAGGCTCTTCTTCCGCCCAAACCTCTGTGTGTCCTTGTGTTTTACACACGGATGTTCCACATAACCTTTACTTTACAGACAATTTCTGTAGCTAAAAAAATGCTCTGAAGACTAATGAAGCCAGGGTTCTTATTACATCCTAAGCTCTACCCTTGAGGGCCCAGTGCCAACTTAAAAATCAATGAAATTAATATCAACATGAGTAAGTTGTCAATGGGAAAATAGGAGTTGGCTTACAAAGTAGTGCGCAGCTTTCCAAAGATGTTTCTGTTGGGTAAGGCCAAAAGAGCTCCCCAGAACTAAGACTTCCTAATAGCTAGCTAGCTCAATACCAGATACCCACTTCAAGCCCCAGGTCTATGTTCTCCATAAAGTTTTGCTGTTCTCCTTGCCTGCTTAGGTCTATCTGCATACTCCAAAGGACACAGGTAATTTAAAGTGTCAGGTTGCTCCCTGCTCACCACCATTCACTGACTCCCATCACTTACAAGGTCAAGTTCAGGCCCCTTCACTTCAGATACAAGATTCCCCATGACAGTCTGTTTACCTCTTCTTCTCTGTGCACCCCACTCCACCCCCACCACAGTTTCCCTGTAGGATTATGAAAGGACCCACACCTCTATGAATACGAGGTTCTCAATGCCCTTCACCTTGGGTTTAGACTGTTTCTGGCCTGGCACTCAGCTTCAGAAGTCTGCTTACATACATTTCTTCCAGAATGGTTTTATTATCCTAGGCTCTGTGATTTACTCCTACATGCTCCCCTCAGGTGGTCTCATGGCCTCTCCTACGCTTTCATTTCTGCACTGAGATCCATCCTTCCAATTCCATTGGTTTCTCTTTTCCTCTCTAATCCGATGTGCTGGGCTCCTGGGTGGCTCAGTCCGTTAAGCGTCTGCCTTCGGCTCAGGTCATGATCCGAGGGTCCTGGGATGGAGTCCCCTATCGGGCTCCCTGCTCAGTGGGGAGCCTGCTTCTCCCTCTCCCTCTGCTGCTCCCCCTTCTTATGCTTTCTCACTCTCTCTGTCAAATAAATAAATAAAATCTTAAAAAAAATCTGATCTTCTCAATGACAGAACACAGATACCGGTCATTTTTGTATCGCTCATGGTTTTGTATCCCTCATGGTTTGAATAGCACCTCATGGGAGGGGCCCAATAAATGTTTCCTAAGGTGAAGTTAGACGAAAAAATAATTTCAGGGTGCCTGGGTGGCTCAGTCGTTAAGCGTCTGCCTTCAGCTCAGGTCATGATCCCAGGGTCCTGGGATCAAGTCCCACATCGGGCTCCCTGCTTGGCGGGAAGCCTGCTTCTGTCTCTCCCACTCCCCCTGCTTGTGTTCCCTCTCTCACTGTCTCTCTCTCTGTCAAATAAATAAATAAAATCTTAAAAAAAAGAAAAAATAAATTTATTACAGTATATATTTTAAGCAGTGCACAGAATATCAAAAATTTAGTTACTTTATACCTGTGATAGTATGCAAGGATTATAAATAATTTCGTAATTAATTTTAAAGGATAATCACATCTTTTGTTTTTTCCATTAAATCTCATTTTAATGTGTGCATACATACATTCAGTGAGTTTGTCTACAACGGTGAATTTCCCCCACATAATCAGTCACTCCATAGCTCTCTTCACTGTTTTACTGACTTGATGAATTCCCAGTTCCATCAAGGCCCAAATGTTTTCAAGTCACATACCTAGTTTAGAACTCCTGTAATAAAATAACATTTCTGGACAGAATTCTCCATATTTTGTAGTTAAATTCTGAATTCAATGAAACGTTCCTTTTTCTTTCAGTAGTCTCTTGTCTGTATCCTCTTCCTTCTTGGAGGAGATTCTCGTAGAGGAATTGTATATGCTTCTTTTGATGGGATGCCATGAACACTTAGTTTAATAAACCACATTATATTTTCCCCTTTTTCCAAATTTCAGAAATGTTTCTGATCATCCTTGATTGCATGCACTAGAATTTGTGTGAAAGTTCCAGGAACACTGAGCACTGTTTTCGAGGTACACCTTCTGCTTGGCACAGCCCGATCTGGGGGGTGGGGGCGAGAGTTAAGACCACGTTCCAAGGGGAAGTGATATTTTATCTGAAAACCATCAAGGACAGATTTTTCTGCTTTTCATGCTCCCTTTTTGATCGGAGGGTTTACAAGATGAAACCCATGCACCTCAACTTGCTGCCTTGTAAATTTGATCCCTTGTAAATCTGCGACATTTTTCCTTGTTACAACAGTTTTATATTCCTATGTACATAAATACTACCTTTGACAGGATCAGAGCGAGTATCATGAATATTCCTTTAGCAGTGGTGAAAACTCTGCAATAAAGCGTTGAAGTTTTAGGATGACAATCAAACGGTCCAACAAAGGGCAGGGAGAAGCTAAAATAAAACCTTCACAGATGAGTGGTTTTATTTCACATCAACTATGTGGTCTTAATACTGTCTATCATTTGCTGCCTTTGTGCATCACCCGCGTGAATCAGTGAACTTTAGTGTACGGGGCTCATAAAGCATTTTGTCACTTGAAGGTCATCCGTGGCTAAGCTATAATCTCTGCAGTTCTGAGAACATTCCAGCTCTCTGCCAACCACATCATTTTCACCGGGGATCTGTTTCGATGTTTACTGCTTCTATTTTGATTGCTGCTTCCCTCAGTGTAGTGCTTAAAATGTGGTGCCTTAAATTCATAGTAATTTAGTTTCATGGTTTGATCTATTTGTGGGCGCCTTAGTTTTATGAGTTTTACTTTCCACAAAAATAATATAATACAATCTAAGCTCATAGCCATTACCTTCTACTACCCAAAGTACATTTCTTTCCCCAATCTTTTTTTTTTTTTTTCTGATTAGCGTGGTTTTACCTTGCAGTTATTCTGTTTGGTGTGATAAATGGATTATGAGCAAAATAAAGATGAAAATAATTATGACAATTGGGTGAAAACACATTCACTGGGCGGGAGGAAACCATAAGTATCCTAACGTTGTAATGATTTGATACAGAGAATTTGAGAAATAGGTATGTGTGCATTGATAAGTTTTACTTCTAAGCTAGTTATTCATGGTAAAAGTTCACATAGTCCTTATTTATTTTTCGATCAGGTAATCATATTTTCAAAGAAAGCATTTCATAGAAGTAAAATACCACCAAAACTAGTTTTTACTTTAAAAACATGTTTTTGCCATGATGGCATCTTCTAGAAAATTTTATTCCTTATACATCTCAAATATGATCTCTGCACTTCTCCCCAAATGCGTCATACATTAGCAAGATTCGGGAGCAGATCTTAAATTAATTAGTTTTTTTTTTTTTTTCAAAATAAAGGCTAAGGTGTCTGTATACTCTTTTGGAGAGTTCCTCTGAGAAGCTCAGTGTTTTTCATCTCATCATTTATAAGAGTTTACCTGAGATTTTCCCCACAAGGCCTCGAGAAGGACACTGCCTCATTTTTAATAGTAACAATACTAATTCACAGTAATAATATATAACAGAGGACGTTTCCAGGATGCTTGTTGTCTCTTTGCCCCCCTTTAAGCATTTCCCTGGATTTTTCTCACTTTGTCCTCCCAACATCCTCTTGGTACAAATGAAGAAACTAGAGCACACAAGTTCCATCCTTGTGGGCCCACTTTCTGCTTGGGATCAGCTGTGCATTACAGGTGTGGCCCAGCTGTGCCTTGCAGGTGTGGTGCAGCTGTGCCTTACAGGTGTGGTCCAGGTGTGGTCCAGGTGTGGCCTTGCCTTTACCAATCTAGGAATTATTGACCATACAATCTCTGTAATGGGCCAGAAGTTAAAACCACCCCAGAAGTCGAACATTGTAAGATAAAAGAGAAGAGCATTTTTATGCTTATCTCTCCAACCTGAGTTCTGTTGGAAGCCTAATGAAGATGCAGCAATTTAGGGATCTGTGGCTGCTCATTTCTGGGTTGTGGAGCATCTTCTGTGCTTCTCATTTCCAGTTGGGGAGTAAGCCTCTGTCTTTATGGAAACCATGCTTTCTGCCTGATCCTTCTGATGATCCTTTGGTCATTTGTCCCAACTCAGTTGTCCACCTGTGTTCATGAAGCTACATGCTCTGCTTAATCTATATGAAGGGTGTTGTACATGTCTAGCTTTGGGGCTCAGTCCTTCCTCCGTCAGGATTCCCCGTCAGACTTTTATAACCAGGTGTGCTGTAACCCACAGCATGAATTAGTGAAATCTGTGGGTGGCTGTATCACCACAACGTCTCCCTCAGAGCACGTGCCCGATGGTCGTTGACACCCTGGAGAGTTAAGAGAAACATGATGCTTAAGTAACTTACAAACATTAATGCCATGTGCATTCTCATAAAAATAAATACGCTAGCAAAAATCCTAATTGACGGTGATCCTGAAAACCTGAAATGCAAATCTCCCTTTTCCCCGTGTGGTCTCTGGGTTATAGGGAATGCGTGAACTGATCTCTTCTTGGCAAAGCAGCCTGTTACCATGGAAACGTGCTTACTAGTTTCTAAACCCTTCTGGCTAGTTCCAGGAACATTAACTCTCTACTAGTACTAAAAAAAAAGTCAATCTAAGATTCATATATCTGGCTTTTGAATATGTATAATTATTGAAAGAAGAGCCTTCATTTCAAATTACAGATAGACTCTGCTCATCTGAAATGTAGTACATTTGCTATTATTATTTTTTAATAAAGATTTCATTTATTTATTTGACAGAGAAAGAGAGAGAGAGAGAGCATCAGCAGGGGGAGGGGGAGAGGGAGAAGCAGGCTCCCTGCTGAGCAAGGAGCCCGATGTGGGACTCCATCCCAGGACCCTGGGATCATGACCTGAGCCAAAAGCAGACACTTAACTGACTGAGCCACCCAGGCGCCCTAAATTTGCTATTATTAATAATAATACTTCATGTAAGCGGAGTAACCACCGCGAGTAGACCGAGGTTCTGTTGCCACTAACTAATCCTTTTTTTCCCCATCATAGTTTTGGGCTTGGCGTTGGAGTCATCTGGGAGAACATAATTTTATTTAGTCATACTTTGCTGTTTATGTACTATTTTTGTCTTTTAAACTTCGACTTCCTTATGGAGACATGCTGTATTTACCAAGCCTACTGTCCCTGCACAGACAGGATGAGTAACTGTTCACTTTTCCCCCTTAAACAGTAGATTTTGGGCACAGTGTCTATATTCCTGCTAATTTCTTGGCTTAAAAGCGGGGATAGCTTCTAAAGGAATGTACAGAAATCTCAAAGTTTATATAGTAATTAATTGTGATATATTAAATATTTAAGTGTAGTTTTTAGAAAATAATACTTTTAATAAATTGAACATGAGTCATTTTCAGTATTTAAATCTATTTTTCAAACTCTGAATAAATAAGTTTGTTTATTCATTCTGGTTGTTAAGTTCTTGCTTGTAATTCAGGTCCAATCCTCTGGTCTCCCTGGGCATATTTAGTGTTCCCATAGAACACATTAATTTTCAGACATTTCTATACATATTGTTAAGATGTTTAAATATATATAAATGTGAATACTGTATATAGACACACACATGCATATTTATTAACCATACAGTCATTTACTTTCAGAGTAGATCTCATCTACTTCTTATGTATCTTTTATGATCTTTCTTAATGCATGTTTTCTTTTCTCTTAGGTAGCTTATGATCTTATGTGTAGGTGTGCCTAATGAAGGCTGTGTGTTTTATGTGCTTCACTTTCATTTTCAAAAATTTTTGTTGATTTCTATCCATTTCTTCTTTTTTCTTTCCCAATACCCGATTGCTAAACGTGCAAAAACACCACCCTTTTGTTCTGCTGTCCTAGTCACAGTTTGTGAATTGTCCATGCTTTTGCTTCTCTGGAGTACTCTGTTAATACTGTCTGCAAACTTGGGACTCCTGGGTGGCTCAGTCGGTGAAGCATCTGCCTTCGGCTCAGGTCATGACCCCATGGTCCTGGGATCAAGTCTCGCATTGGGCTCCTTGCTCAGTGGGGAGCCTGCTTCTCCCTCTGCCTGCTGTTCCCCCTGCCTGGGCTCTCTCTCTCTCTCTGACAAATAAGTAAATAAAATCTTTAAAAAAAAATACTATCTGCTAAACTTTTCCTGGCCCTAATCCCTGATCCTTGTCCTTCTCTTTTCTCTTCTGTCGTCAATTTGAGGAAATCTTTTGGAAATCAGGGATTAGAAACTCTGTGCTTCTAGTTCTCTATAATATCCGGCACATAGACATTCACAAGCTATAAATACGGAAATGCCATTCCCTAAGTTTCCTAAGAGGTGCTTCCTCTTATACTTTGAAGAAAACAATCATTAATGCAGTTTTGGGTACTTGAAGTTATTCCCATAAGATGTATTCTGAAGGTGGGTGGGCTCCTCAGAGCTCAGCATGCTAGGGGTGATATTTTGGCCCCATTCTCAATTGAATACATTTCACAGATGGTATTAGCTTGCTAGTGCTGCTGTAACAAAGTACGGTAGCCTGAGTGGCTTGGACATCAGGAAGGTATTGCCTCTCTGTCCTGGAAACAGAGAAGTCTGAATCAGGGTGCCCAGGCTTCATTTCTTGTTTGCTGCCTCTCCCGGACATTCTGGTGGCAGTCTTTGGCATTCATTGGCTTGTAGAAGCGTCACCCCAATCTCTGCCTGTATTTTCACACGGTGTTCTCCCTGTGTCCAGATTTCCCCCTGTCATAAGGACACCAGTCACTGCATTAGGACCCATGCTCCTCCAGTATCACCTCTTCTTAACTAATGACATCGGCAAACTTTATTTCCAAGCAAGGTCACATTTCTTTGTTACTGAGGAGTAGGTGGGACTTCAGCGTGTAAGTTTTAGAGGGACCCAATTCAACCCACAACTCCTATCATTACAGTAAAACTCGCTCTGTAGCCTAAGTCTGTTTGGTGATTTACAACTGGTAGACCTTGTGTTGGGATCGCAGTACAAACCAAACCCAGTTTGGTACAAACCAAACCAGGTAAAGTCTTGAGCATTTATGCTGTGGCCAGCTCCACCAGGCACTGGTGGACTGATTGTCGTGTACTTGGGGAGTCCACTTATGCCTAATCATACAAGCTTCACTTCGTTTGAAAATTAAATTCATTGTGTCTAAACGTGTGCCAGCAGTTGTCACTTCTAAATGACAGTGAAATCTCTAAACATCTTTTTCACCTTTTTATCAAATGATAATTTCGTTTTAACCCAAAAATAACCATGATCAGATGAGTATTTAGATAAGCCACAGTATTTTATTGATTAGAGCTGTATTGGTTTCCAATTGCGATAAACTCCAAAATCTAATATTTTTCCTGTTTCAAGAATTAATTTCTCGTTGGTGCTCTATGACATTGTGATTTAATCATGGTGGATTTAAGACACCGGCCAATAGGAGCACCAGGGCCTAAGGGCAGATGCCATCTAGTGGCTCACCATCGTTTGTCATTCTTGGTACCCATTTCCCTGAAGCTACAGGTCTGTGACCTCCAGCCGTGAGGCAGGAGAAACTATCAGTTGGGGGTCCCAGGGCACAGGCTTCAAGTCCAAAGGGAAACACTGAAGCAGTCGCTGGATGGAGCTATCCCTTTTGCCAGCTTGTATTGACTCTGTTTAAGTGATGCTCAGGTCCTACATCTAAAACGTCAAAGGAAAAGAAATCTTCAGTATCAGTGCTGCTTTTAGTTATTTTCTGGACCATCACTTCTTACTCTTCCTTTCATCCAACGATGCTAACTTCCTCGCCAACACTTTCCAAGAATGTGTTTACGTGAGAGCAGAGCCAGGATGGTAAGAGACCCGGATTGCAAACAGCTTCGCCACTCTTCAGTGGCATTTGGAGTGAGTCATCCTGCCTCAGTTACGGAAAGAAGAGCACTGATTGACAGAACTTGGAGAAGACGAAACGGAGCAACAAATGGATAGTCCCCAAAATCACTGTATTTCCGTTTTAGAGCCCAAAATTGAGAGATTATCTATTCACCGTGTACCAATTTCTTATTGTGTAATTTAATTTTCATGCTAGGGGCTTACCATTGTTTATATAATTTGATGTCCAATGAAAGACATCATTCTCATGTCTGATTCTCAGTTCAGATTATACCTAAGTCAGCTGTTCAAGAATATATTTTTTTAAAATGTAGCAAGCTACTTTAAACCAGAATCCATGGGTTCTAATTATGGAAAGGAATTTATTTGGGCAAGTACTAGTATGAAGCTAATTACATACTTTGCATAAACAAGTTGATTTCCGCCAAGGTTGTCACGATATATTTCAGCCCCCGAGTGAGGTTCACATCTTAGCTCTACATGAACCCACTGCCTTCTCAAACCTACGACTCCTCACACCTTAGTCTTGCCATTACCCAGGACGGACATTGGTCACTCTGGCTAGAAACTTCAAAACCATTAAAGAGATTCAAGAAGAGTGACATGATCAGACTTCTGCTTTAGAAAAGTCCGTCGTCATCTTCCCATGTGCAATATTATATAGTGCAGTGCTTATTACAAAAAGACCTAGTGAATGAAGCAGCTCTTCAAAGCAATAAAAGTGTTGAATATGTGCATAAGGGTCTTAAACCTTAATTTTAAAAATTTCTTATTTTGTTGAAGGCAAGTTTCAGTCCTCAAAATTAATTAAACTTTGTAAGGGGAAACAGAGAGAGGTTTACGCAGCTGACCCAGTTAATGCAATATGTAGAGTGGAACATGTATTTCTAGAAGCAAATACCTGTGACCCGTATCAGTCTTGATATTAAACCGCACAGGTGCAGTAGCCCCATGTTCCCATTATTTTCACTACTTTGACTTCTTCCAGGAGACATAAAGGTACAAAAGTGAGTCATAATCGTTTTATTTCCCCAGGGCATTCTGTCTCCTTGCTTGGCACTTACCAGCCTTTCCTTGAAGCTCCGCTAGTGCTCTGTTCCTAATTCTCGCAGGCTGCGTATCACACTCCAATGTAGTCGTCTGGTTGCGTTGGCCAGCTAAAGCACTCTCTGTCGGGGCTGGAACCATGTCATTCTGTGACTCGCTGCTCGTCACCCAACACCGGGCTTCTTCCGCAGCCTACTCAGTACGTACTTGCAAAGTGAACAGGTAAAGGATGAAGACAGAGCTGTTTTGAAGTGTCCCACCTGTTCTTCTCCAAGAATGGCAGCAAAACCCTCATGATCTCGTGAGCATGCGGCAGATGTTAAGGAAGTCTAATAAAGAAGATTGCAGAACACGAGAGAGCAGGCTGGGTCCTCGGACAGAGTAGAAAAATCCTCTGTTGCAACTACAAATATAAAGGAAATGTAAACATATATTTTTATATACGGACCATTTTTTCCTCACTCTCTTTGCACCTGGGAGGGGAAAGACCACAGGGGAAGTGAGACTAGATTAAAAGACTGTAGATGTTTTTATAACGTAAAATTGATCCTAATTGTTAAAAGTCAACCTGCAGTAACTTGTATGCAGCCTTCTATGCCGTAATGCGGTATTTAATTGCTTTTGGAATAATTACTCCCCATGGTTTTTCTACTGATATTCTTTATTTTTATGTTATCATTACATATTTTCAAAAATTCGCAATTATTGCCTTTTTCACTGTTCCTTAAATATTTGAAATTATGTTTTTATATGCAAATACAGCCAATCAAAATAAAAAGCACGCTGTATGAAGTTATATTCCAAAAAGTTTCTCAGATGACATGGCTCAGTGAGTTCTTAAAGGATAGAAGAACACTTTATCAGTGGAGAAAACCAAAGTCTGTCTTCACCTGGGAATGTAGGTTGCATTTTAACTGAGTAACTGTCAGCCAGCCACTTCATATTATTGACATTTATTAGGCAGTGGATTTCTACACTAGCAGTCTCTTCTTGCCTTTCTTGAGAGAGGAGAGCTTCCTCAGATGGGTAACCATCAACTCTGCAGCCCAACAACTGTGACCAACCGTGGAACTAGGTGCTCTGGGACATTGATGTCTTTTGTACGGGGAAGGGCATAGTTTCAAAGACTTTTGCCATTCTCCTAAAATTGCTTTGGGCTCCATGTGCCTGAGGTTGAAGAACAAGAGCTGGAACCACCTGGATTTCCTTATAGCTCTGCCACCTAAAAGGGGGGTGATCTTGACAAGCTAATTAACTTCTAGCAGCCTCTGTTTCCTCGAGTTGTATACCTGAAATGAGAACTTGGATATAAAGTACTTAGGATACAGTGTTATTTTGTTATTATTTCGGTGGTCTGGTTTTCATTGCATTAAAAAGGATGGTTGAATTATTTTTCAAAATGTTTCATTTTTTTCCAATTTTTAGGTGTCATTTCAGCTCTGAATGTGTGTGCAAAGCTGGGGAATTTGGTTGTTGCTCCCGCGTAAACAAATAGGAAATAGTTACGGGCCATGGAGTTAGGACAAAAATGTGTAGTGGCTTTATATTCTGCCCAATCATTTCTCTTTCCTGTACATGGTTCCAATCTACATGAATTTCAGTCACGCAGTTTAGTCAATAAAACCAGTTGCCCAACACCACGGTTCCGATTTCAGTTACCATAGTATATTAACTGTCATTGTGTTAAGTGGAGATGTCATAGCCAGGTCTTCAGTCCACAAATCACTACATAAGTAGCAGGTGCTCATCATGATGAATGAGCAGTCACGTCACTTCTTTCAGAGGTCATCAGTGATGGGTCACTGCCACTCTCATGTCCAGTTCACCCAGAGCTGGATGTGTAGCTGCATCGCCCCTTGCCTTCCAGTAATAACTCATGACATTTTATAAAAATAGATACTTGAAAAGGGAATTGGCAAACCAAGATGGAAGTGCCGCAGAGCAATGAGGTTGGAATCGAAGGTAAACAGGAAATGGCTCACTAGGGAGTGTCGACCCTGTGTCATTTGAAAGACTCCAGAGATGCGGTAGAAGCTGACCTAAAGATGTGTCTCATCAGTGAGGAAAGCCGTTGTGCCCAAAAGGATGAGGGTGTTCCACAGGAAGTGACGACATTAAAGACTTCACGGTACAGGGATTTTCCGGCATCTTCATGGCATTGAAGGCATAAAGGATTAAATGTTGGAACAGGAGTGTGACAGTTCACCAAAACGTAGAAAAAAATGCTTGCCTCCTTCCTGTAGGGTGAGATGGAGAAGGCAAGCATCGATCATTTGAACTACTCTTGCTTAGCTCTCGTAAGAAATTAAAAATTCTCGATGTGTTTATGTTGTTGATTATAGTGCTTTAAATTAGAGTGTTCTTTTCACTACACATTTATAACCGACAATAAGAGGGTTTTCAGGTTTTGACAAAAAAGTTTAAAGGCCACAGAACCTTCATAATTTTTGCCATGGGTTAGTAAGTACCTGTTGCATGGTTTCAGCTTACATGGTTCTTTTCCTAGGCATCACCTTGCAAAGTGGGGCCCATCTGTAGTCAAAAAGAGTCAAAACAAACCCTGTTGCCATTTGGATTTTCTATTACTGAAAAATCGGTTCACACATCCTCTTTAATACTGTCATTATTTCCTTTTAAAAGGGAAATGCCTCCTTCTCCTTTGATTTATAGCCTTTTAAAGGCAGTTCATCTAGTAACAGATGTCTTATTGATCATAGAACTTCCCTGACTTTCAAATATTGGCTATTTTTAATTTTCAAAAGTCCGGAAATTAAATATTTAAAGACTCCTATTTTTGCGGTGCTTTTAGTGAAATATTTTTGCACTGTGAAAGTTAATTGTTTCTTTGTTTTCATCAAAAAAGAAGGCCCTGCTGGTATGTTTCATAGGCCCACAGCCTGATCACTGCATTATACATAGCAAGGTTTAGTGACAGTTCTTTAGTAATTACTAGATTCACCATTCATATCTGCAGCCTCTTGAGGGGTGAGAAATGTAATCTTGTTTGCTAGCTTAAGTCAACAAGCTGAGGGGATTCATTGGGTATCTTGTCGTATGCGTGCAGACTGTTTTGATTTTTAAGAGCTCTAAAATAATTAAAAGGGTCTTGTATCCTTCAACCTTATAATAATTACCTATCATTTAAAACCTCCAAATTAGTTGTTTTTGAAAGATGTTAGTATAATGAATAATAATAAGGGCCCCTGGGTTACCTTGAACGTCTTGTGCTCTGGTGTGTGTAAGAGAAAGGAACCTTGATTACAATTTTGGAGAGCGTCCCCAGCGCCACCAGTGTGCCCGCGTCACCCTGCCGGTCCCCACAGGGCCTCACGCTGACAGCATGCTTGGTCACATTCAGTAATGAAAAGCCTTGTACGGGAATGTCTGTGCTTTCAGTGATCGGTTTAGTCATGTTGCGGACATGAAGCTGATTTAAACAGAGCTCAGAGTAACTCTGGTAGTGGAAAGAAGGACTTTCTGCACTGCGTTTCCCGTTCTTACTAAAGTAACCCCCTTAGCAGTCATGCAGCAAGGAAACCAACTGCTTTTGTTCCTTTCGAAATCTGCCCCCATTATATACATAAGTCAGCGTATAGTTTTTCACATAATTTATTTTATCCTATTCTTCAGCTCTGTAAAGAGAAAATATATATCTATGTTTTTACTCCAAAACGTTGTTTCCTGAATCTGAGGTGGAGATTCCCATGAGGAATGATGAGGAGGTGACAGACATATTAAGAAAGGGTGGTGAGAAATGGTGATTTTGAAGATCTCTGCTAGTTCTCAGAGTCTAGTGATTTTATTTTATTTTTTTACTTCCATCCAGAAAAAAGGTCAATTTCAGGAATAGGAAAATGAGGAATGCACAGGCCTGAGCCAGCACGGGTGCAGGGGAGACCTTCAGAGTCATTGTAGGCGCATTGCAGGCTGCCCTGAGCCCCTGCAGGACAGGCCTTCACTTCGCACTTGGTCTAAAACGTGGTCTAAAACTCTCCCTTGGCTTGAATCCCTAGCACAGTTAGGAAAACAGGTGACTTGGAATTCGGAGCTTGGCCTCCTAGCCAGAGGTGTCCCCTGCTCATGGGCACCAGGCATCCCGGCCAGGGCCTCCTGACTGCCGCCTATTGCTCTATTGCTCCAGATGGCCCAGAGGACAGCCCCCTGCACCACAGCCTGCACACTCCGGCTCCCCTTCCTCCCCCTCCTCCGGCAGCCTCGAATTCCCACCCTCCCTGGTTTGGCTTCTGGTGGCTCACCACCTAGATGGGACCATTCCTCGGGCAGGAGTCCCTCCCCTCTCCCACTCTGTCACTCTGTGAACCCCAGGGAGTGTTAAAGAAGCCTGTCCCATTACCTCTTCACCTTCGTTACTTCTTCTTCCAGAAGGAATTTCTTCTTGACCATCATGATAGCTCCTGTTTTGGGGGTGCCTATTATGCAGCAAGGCAATTCACATGCATGATGTCAATCCACCCAACAGCCGTCTTCAGCCCTCTTACAGACTGTAATAGATGAAGAAACAACTACCTTGCTCAGGAAGTCGCCAGTAAATAGTGGAATTTGGATTCGAACGCTTCTCGTCTTGTAGAGCACATCACACATTGTGTGCTTATCGTGTGCCTGCTTCATGTTTATCTTGCCTGCTAGACTTCATAGTCCTCTGTCTTACCTGCTTGTCACTTATACCGCCACCCTAAACATCCAGCACCATGCTTGGTCCATGGCCCTCGTTCCAAAAATAAAGTTTATTGGAGGACCAAATGAGTGACTTGATGAAAGTTTGAACCAACTCCCAAGAAGCTACAGAGTAAGAATAAAGAGTAAAATCCAATTTTAGAGGCACCTGGGTGGCTCAGGGGTTAAGCGTCTGCCTTCGGCTCAGGTCCTGGGATTGAGTCCCACGTTGGGCTCCCTGCTCAGCGGGGACCCTGCTTCTCCCTCTCCCTCTGCCTGCCACTCTCTCGCTCTCCCTCTCTCTCTCTCAAATAAAATCTTTTTTAAAATTTAAAAAAATAAAAGCAAAATCCAATTTTATAAAATTAACATAATATTGGCAGGACTATTTTTCTGCTGTACCTGTTTGGCCATGGTGAGAGTCTAGGGCTAAACTTACTCCCTGGCCTCAAACAAAGGCACAGTAGCTATTTCTACTAAGCATACTAGAAAGTGACAATTACGTTCTCCATAGTACTAATCCTGCATGGACCCCTTTTCTCGTTACTGGCCAGGTGGCATGTGAAGGCAATTTAGGGAGGCAAGCTGGTATAGAATCCCTTAGATTCCAGCCCAAATGTGTGCTCCACTGCCCACAGTGGAAGGACAGACAGGGAAACGAGGTCGACGATCCCGGACAGTGGCGAGGTGCCCGGGACGCTGATGGAGAATCCAGAGGGGCCGGCAGGCATGCGATCGCTATCAGAGAAGCAGAAGGTTGTGGAATTGCCATAGTGGCCATTTGAGCTAGTGTAGTCCCTCCTGCTGTGATCAGTGACCCTTCAACTAAACAACACCCTAGTGCCCTCGAGTCATTAATCTGCCCTTCTTTGCAACTAATTTATTATGGAAGTGAGTCAGGCCTGGAGAGAACAGTCTACGGACTTACTCAGTTTACTTACTCAAAGGCTGTAGTGAGAAGGGCGGAGACAGGGCCAAATAGAAAATTTGGAATGTTGTGCGTCCCTGTTTATTCTGACGATTCTTTCCCTTCCATTGCTATCAACTACACCACACCAGGGACAGAGAAGTTCATGAAAAATGAAGCTGTGGAGTTCCATTTGACAGAAGTCATCTGTGAAGGGCGTCTGGGTGGCTCAGTGGGTTAAGCGGCTGCCTTCGGCTCAGGTCATGATCCCCCGGTCATGGGATCGAGTTCCACATCAGGTTCCTTGCTCAGTGGGGAGCCTGCTTCTCCCTCTCCCTCTGCCTCTGCCTGCCTCTTCCTTTGCTTGTGTGCTCTCTCTCTCTTTCTCTCTCTGACAATAAATAAATAAATATTTTTTAAAAAAGGTACAGAAAAAAGTTATCTGTGATTTGGGGCTAGCAGGAATTAAACTTGCTACGTACATCATATCCGTTGTTCACCTTTGGGCTGCCTAGAATGATTTATTCAAGAAACCTTGCAAGGCAGATGATTATATTGTCATACCCACTTGTTTAGAGGAGGAAATGGACTTACTAGTCTTTTGGTCCTAAACTAGAAAGTACTACCGACTGCTATGATTAGAAAAAGGAAAAAGAAATCTATGTTAATTTATTTATGACATGATTATGCATTTTAATTAGTAGAGAAAAAAGGAACTGGTTAAGATGATTAAAACTTAAATTTTTCTTTGGAGAATCAGTGACTCATGAAATGGCTCAGAAAGTGGTTGTGTTTGGAAACGTTACCCTGATTATGTGTAACGAAAAGTTAATTCCGTTTTAAGTAAAGGTAATGGTATTTTGAATTTTACCTGGTAGTATTACCTTTCCTATCGTTTTTTTTTTTTTCTTTTCCCTAAATCAGAGCCCCTGACTAAAGATTCTTTTTCTTTTAGAAAAAAATTATTTCAAAACTTGATTTGGACCGTGTTATTGGCCAAGTATTACACTTTCTTTTTTATTTCAAATGCAGACCAACAGGGGTTAGAAAAATCAGATTAAAACACAGATTTTGAGGGGCCTTTTTTCAGTTTTTGAGAAAATTTCCACAGAAAGTCAATTACATATTAGGCATTTGAATGTGTCACTTGAACAATAGTGTAAAGTTGTCCCAAACACTGTGAGTGACACAGAGGGGGAAAACACCAATGGCGATTATTCCTCAAATAAAAGGTTACTCTTTAAATAGCTATAAGATGCCACAGGAGATTGGATTCCAGATTATAGTAGGCTAAATATAAAATCTTTAAAATGTTATTTTGGAACATCACTTTTCAGAAGATAGCGTGATTTCTTAATTGTATAAAATGGATTTGATTGAATACTGTTAATTATAGCAATTCATACATTTTATGCTCTAAAAAATATGGGACTTCTGAATAATGTGAATTAGTTAATCATTATGAAAATAATTTCAGGTTTTGTATTTATTTACAATTCTGTGAATCTCTTTTGGTCAACATAAAGCAACATTCTAAATACACATGTTCATTTTGTACCAGACCCAACCCCCATCTACCCGTAAGTTTAAAAAATAAAGATGAGCTCAGGAAAGGGCTGTCTCAGTGTCATGCACAAAAATATGCTCCTCACCCCTACGCTGTCCATTCAGTGCCTTACTGGCTTACATTTAATGCAAATATTTTAAAAATTTAATTATCTGGGTTTTGAATTCAATAGATTAAAAAGCAAGAATTGTGAAGGGGTTGGGAAACTTCTGGCCACACAAATAATTTAATGATAAGACCATTAGAACTAACAACCTGGTTCCATGAGGAACACCAGGACTCTGAGAGAGCAGACCTTTCCAGGCAGTGTTTTTGGGTAGTTACATAATAACCAGGAATGATCAATAAACAGATATGCAGGTATGTAAGCTACTTTTAAAGGATTCCATCATAAATGCTCATTTAAACAAACTATTTGGATCCTTACATAGACATGCGGTGAGTTACTGCAAAGACATAAGCTTCTGATTTCTCGGTCTCCCCAAGTGTGCGCAGGCCCCTCATTCGCCCACAGTGGGAAGGTGTGAGGGGTTAAGGCCGCGGTCTCTCCTTCACCGAGCACGCAGTTGTGCCAGGCAGTGTACTAGGCACTTTTCGTGTCTCATTTAACTGAAATAAGGAAACAAATTTACCCTCAGATATCCAGACACCCCATAGTGCGAATCAGTGACATGTAAAGCAAAGCCCATTGGTAAAAAGCAAATCTCTCTTGAATTGTTTTTAGGACTGTTTAAAATGGTAACGAGG
>CM052900.1:61796247-61969484 GCA_028534135.1 Potos flavus | reverse complement strand
AAAATGGTAACGAGGTTTAAGTTTAAAACCAGTATCTTCTTCAAACAGAGAAAGTCAATTATCATATGTTCTCACTTACGTGTTGAGCGTAAGGAAAAACATGGAGGACATTGTGAGAGGGAGGGGAGGGATGAATTTGGAGGAAATCGGAGGGGTGAAGAACCATGAGAGACTGTGAACTCAGAACAAGGGACTGAGAGTTTTGAGAGTTTTGCAGGGGAGGGGGTGGGGGGATGGGCGAGCCTGGTGGTGGGTATTGAGGAGGGCACGTATTGCATGGAGCACTGGGTGTGGTACATAAACAATGAATCTTGTAACACTGAAAAAATAAAATAAAAGTATTTGGGGAAAAATAAATAAATTAATTAATTAATTAAAAAAAAAATTGAACTGAAGCCCAAGGTCAAAGCCTAGTTGAGAAGACAATTTAGAAGAATCTGAATAAAGTTTGGCCAAAAAGAAAAAAAAAAAAAAACACAAAAGAAAAAACAGTATCTTCTATCAACACTTTACGGAGTAATTTCTACAAGTAAGTTCTAATTTGTTTTTGCTTGAAACATCATGAATATATCCTTGTCAAAAGCTAGACTTCCAAAGTCTGAGAAGCCCCATCTGTACCTTGAGCGTCTGTTTGTTGAGCTATTAACGACCCCCCACTAATCCTGCAGTGAAAGGGCCCCTGGCTGTGACTCCTCTGTGCTGAGCGGGGTGCTGCTGAGGGCTGGGCCTGGTCCCTGGGTCCCCCCAGTGACTTTGGGACCCCACCTCGTAGGTAGGCAGCCCTGACTTGATCCAGCCTTTTTCCAGATGAGTGCTGATTCCCATAAAATCTGGAAACCATTTCTAGCTATGTCTTCCCAGGAACATCCCCGTAGGAAATATAGGGCTTTCTGGTTTTAAGGGATCTTCTAGTTTCCTGCAGAAGAAGGAAACAAATCTCTGACTGGAGGCGAGTCATTAATAAAGAAGGGTCTCCTGGGTACAGGTCTTTAATGGCATTTCATAGGTGTCCATGCACGCAATTGCTTTGGATTCATGTCTTGGCTCAAACTTAGTAAGCATCGATGATAAATGTCAGAGGAGAGTGTAAGTGACTTCATCATTTTTTAAAAGGCTCAGGGGCGCTCACAGCCCCTTGTCTCTTTAGTTTGGCATTCTGTGTTTTAAAATCACATTCTGGCCTACCATTAATGTCATCTGCAAACTTAATAAGTTTGCTCTCGCCTGCCCTTGGGGTCTTTAATGAGCATGCCCTGTCCCTTAAGAAGGGAAAGACTCACTATAACTCCAAGGCTAATATTTGTAGAGGGAGACACTATTCTCCCAGATTATCGCTATGATATGAGACGGAATCAAAAGTTGTGGAAGGTTCCATCTATGACTTGTCCACTGTCCATGACAAGAGGCTCTATCAGTCTGAGAGAATTATTCCTAGAATCAGGATTGCTGTTCCTCAGGTCAAATAGATTTGTATTTCATAATTATTTATTCATTATTATAAACATAATTATTTATTATTGTATTTCATAATTATTAAAAATTCATGCCACAGTAATCAATTAAACATTTCTATGGATTCTCAGAACTTTCTTTGAAAGCTGTAATTACGAATAATACTCATTGATATGCTCTCCACCTGTGTTCATTCTCAGGCCCTGTGGCCTCCACTGTCGTAGTCAGCCCCACACTGACCTCAGTGACTTGATATTCTTTTTTTTTTTTTCGAGAGAGAGAGAGAATGAGAGAGAGAGCGTGAAAGGTGGAAGGTGAGAGGGAGAAGCAGACTTCCTGCTGAGCAGTGAGTCTGATGGCGGGATTCATTCCGGGGACTCCAGGATCATGACCCAAGCCGAAGACAATCGCTTAACCAACTGAGCCACCCAGGCGCCCATGACTTGAGATTCTTGATCATGAGACTCCCAAGTTCATCTCTTTTGAACCCCAGGCATAGGACACCAGGTTCTTCCTTCTGGCCTCAAACACCGAAAGGGATTCCCCTTCTTAGTTACCTGGATGAGTTGGCAAAGAGGCAAGGGGAGGTGAGGAGGGGCGGACATGGCACTTTAAGTGCCTTTTCTGGCACCGACATGAGAGATGAACCCACTAGGTGAGTAACCAGTGTTTAGTAAGGGCTACTTATCTATGTGAGCCAGGCACTGTTATAAATCTTTTGCCTGGGGGCACTTGGGTGGCTCAGCCGGTTAACCATCTGCCTTCAGCTCAGGTCATGATCTCTAGGTCCTGGATTGAGCCCCACGTCGGGCTCCCTGCTCACTGGGGAATCTGCTTCTCCCTCTCCCCCTCCTTGTGCTGTCTCTGTTTCTGTCTCTGTCCCTCTCTGTCAAATGAATAAATAAAATCTTTTTAAATAAATAAAAATGTTTTGCCTGTGTTCATAGAGTTAATCCTGACTTAATCCTAGGAGATGGGTAATATTTTTTATCTCTTTTGACAGAGGAGATTGAAACACAGAGAATTCAAGTGTCTTGCCAAAGGATATTTAGCGAGTCAGATAAAGGCAATATCTCAACCCACCAGTGCCTCTCCAGACTTGACGCGTGCAGTCCCCTGAGTAAGGGCAGCAGGAGTGATCGTCTTCATTGGCATCAGACCTCTAGGGTAGCTGAGTGCTCTCAGATTACCTGTTCCTCTCTATTGCAGACTTTGTTGTTGTTTTAATTCGTAGTTGGATCACTGTAAGTTCTAGGAAACCCCATTTTCCTCAGAATCTGTGACTCATCTTGACTAACACCGTTTTTTAAAAATATTCCACTGTTCACCTGCCTGTGCCCACCTTGATGCCCCACCCCATTCAGTTTCCTGCAGACTGCTTCCGGGGCTCATTTTCCATTTTCTTTAGAACTACAAAAAGGAATTTCCCTCGTATGTCTTTTGTGTAGCTATAGAGTGCTATTAATATAGTAACTTAACCAAAGAGTAAATTCTACACACACACACACACACACACACACATACACACACACAAAATAACCAAGGCTGTGCTAAGATGTCAGAGTATGTAGAAGCTTCTTGGGACCTTTCCTTTGTTTCTGACCCTTAGCTTCCAGATGTCAATACTGTGCACAGATGGCTAATGATAGAGTGTGCCCTATTCAGATGTTGAGTTATACTCATTACCCTGTGTATAACTTAGAGTGGGGGGAAACGTTTTTTTTTTTTTTTTTTAATTCCTGGTAAAAAGTTCTGTTAGTAGAAGCAGAACAGCATAGTGATTATGAACTGGAACGGGAGTGCAAAATCCCTGGATTGGAATCCCAATTTAGCCTCTTCGCGGTGCTTCAAACTCTGGCAAGTTCATTGACTTATTCAGTGGATATTTGCGGACTCCTATGTGCCAGGTACTGTTCTGGGCTCTGGAGATGCAGAGAGCAAAACAGACCAAGGCTGCTCTAATGCAACTTAATACTAGCATGGAGATAGACAGTAAGTAAATAAATGTAAGACCGTCCTCTGGGCTCCACCTTCAATATATTTCCAGAAAATGACTGGTTCTCATGACTGCACTGCTGTTACTGAGGTCCAGACCCCTGGGATCATTGAAGTTGAGTCTTCACTGATCGCTGCTTCCATTCTGGGCCCTACAACCTATTCCAAAGAGCCCCAGCTAGCTCCTGAGTTCAAGTCCTCACTCCTGGGCTCAGCACAACAGTGACCCCCATTCCCCATGGAGGTAGTCGTGGTATTTATAACATCCCACAGCATGGCAAGGTCATGCCCCTTAGGTGGCCCACCTCCTTCCTCCCCTGCCCCCCACACGTGTGCCTCAGGCCTCTGCACTTATCTTTCCGCACCATCTCTGTGATCACCCTCTCACCTCCTTCAAAACTCTGCTCAGAGGTCCCTTCTTCAGTGAGGCCGTCCCCGTCTGACACAGAGAACATTGCCTGAATGTGGAAGGACCCCATGCAAATACGTTCAGACCAGATTCAGGTTCAGACCAGATATGTTCCTTGATGCTTTTAATAGTTGGGTAACTCATCAGTAGAATAAAAGCTTATTCTGAAGGTCTTGGGAGCCCCCTTCCTTACAGACACTGACATTTGGATGTACCGTGACAGTCAACCCAGAGATGGTGATGAATGAACATTTAGCCTATTAGGAGATAAGGGGAAGACAGGTAAATTACTTTATTTGTTCCTGTCCAGAATTTCTTCCATTTCAGGCTTGTAATTCTGGGTTCTGGAGGCTGGGGGTTATAATAGACTGTAGAGTGTCCGGAATGGTTTGTTAACCGCAAACCATTTCAAGCTTCCCCTTAGTGTGATGCACACAGCATTTGGGGGCTGCCTCTAGGAGTGTAAGCCTAGCAGCTCCCTCAAGACCTAAAGAAAACTGAGTGAGGGGGCCAGAAAGCACATATCTGAGGACCCCATGGGATGGCTTAAAGCAGAGTCTCTTTTGTGGCAGGTTTATTTCATAGCATTTTTTGTGCTAGTCCTATCCAGAATCCCTTAAGCAAGAAAAGAAAAAAATCGATAGTAGGTAAACCAATTAGGGAACCTAAGTGAAGTGGTTTCTGTGCGTCTAATAAAGCAGAAGGCAAGCTGAGCTACATGAGAAGAGCTGATAGGATTCTGGGCAGTGCTTTCTTGGTGGCAGCTGGACACAGATACGGGAACAAAGAGGAGTTTGTTCAAGTTTACTCCCCAGTGGGACGATCCCTGAACCAACATTCAGGAAAAGAGCCAGAGAAAACTTAGAAAAGGGGAAAGCTGCAGAGGCCAGAGCCATAGAATGATTGCCAAAAGTGAGGATGGCAGATATGCGGGGGTGGGGGGAGGGGCTTAGCCTCTCAGCACCGCCATTTCTTTGTTGGCCCAGTGCAATCGTGAGAAGCATGTGGTGTGGACCCAGATTGCCTTATTTGAATTCTAGTCCCCACGTCCTCCTGGCTGTGGTCGGGCGGGCACTTTCTTGAGCAAATTATTGAACACGTTAGGGCCTCAGGTTCTTCAGTTGTAAAGTGAAGGATAGGCAGAGCTCCTCCTAACTGCCGTGGGAGGGCATCTGTTCACATTCATTGAGCACCTTGGAACAGTCCTGGTGCGTAGTAAGCACCATCTTGGAGTCCTCTCTGTAGTCATTACTACTATTTATGAGGAACCTCATGAATATGTATATCAATAAACATAGTCTATAACCGAAAGGCATTTTTGCAATTTCCTTATTTAATGTGCATTAAACTTACTAGGCTGTTAGTTCCCCTGTTACTTTAGAAAACAAAAAGAGATTAAATACAGGACATCATTTAAAAAATTTAAATCAAGGGGCGCCTGGGTGGCTCAGTCGGTTAAGCACCTGACTCTTGATTTTGACTCAGGTCATGATCTCAAGGTCGTGGGATCAAGCCTGGCATTGGGCTTCACACTGAGCACAGAGTCAGCTTGGGATTCTCTCCTGTCCACTCTCCTTCCACTCATTCTCACTCTCTCTCTCTCAAACAAATAAATGAAATATTTAAAAATAAATTAAAAATAAAAATCTAAATCAAAAAGTATATATCTCTCTATAAACACTTATGCAATCCTGTGAAATCTCTTAACCTCCAAAAAAGTATCAGAAAGATTCTAGGGTGAGATCCTTAGATTTGGAAAAGATATATCCTATGTGCACAAATGTCATTAACCTTAAATTTAAAAAAAAAAGTTTACCCAGTTACCATCAACCTCCATATTGATAATAATGCCATTTCCATAATCCCAAGAGACTTAATTTGATATATTCCTTTTCTCTTTCCTCCTCTCTCTCCTGACTTTGTTCCATGACATCATTTTTCATAAATTTGATGAATGAGCACATACTTCCCAATCTCTGCTACTCTGGGCGGTGAGGATTGATACAGTCAAGAAGCAAGCATCATTCACATCTCAAGAGCCAGAGAGCTCTGGTGTCTTACTGACAATGAAAAGGGAAACTAGCCATACATTCCAGGGCTTCCAGATTTCAAACACTTCCCATTCCAAAACCGGTCATGTATTGTTGTGGGACATGGTGGGGACCAAATGTCAGGTCAGAGTGCTGTATCAGATCAGTGGTGGGGAAGTTCAGCTAAGTGGCTATGGAAAGCTTCGTACCAATGGTGACTTCTAAGCAGAGGCTTCTTGGGAAGGGAAGAGGGTGGCCATGGTATGATGCTTCTGTAGAGATTGAGCTAAGAAGGGTGCCTCTACTCAGCACACTCGGATTTTCAGCTGCAAAACAACAGGATCTGTAGCAACTTCTGTTGTGAACACCTTCCATGCCACTTAGGTTAAAAACTCTAAAAATTCCTCTTTGAACCTTACAACTATGGTTAGAAGAGTACCTCTTTTTTACAGGTACAACTTCAGGTGTTAGTTTGGCGTGGACTGCAGAAACCTCTTTACCTTTGCTACTTAAAACACGTAATAATAATGATGATGATACAGCTACAAAACCACTCAACCATGTGTGTGCTTCCGGCCTTATAATCTCATTTTTAGATTCTCATTTTAACATTGCCTGCAGACATTATTCCTATATACTACTTTAAACATTCAGAATTGGTATTACTCATGATTCTTCTGAATGAGGAGGATAACGGTATCCTCTAGTAGCCAAAGAAACTCTGGTAAGTGCTCATCCCCATGCCCACTATCTCAGGATGGCTGAACTGAAATTCAGGAGGGAGCAAATACAGATCGGGTAGCATCTCTGAAGAAAGTTAGTATGCATGCTCTCTTTTCTCTTAATTTGTTTTCTCTTCATGTGGGTTTGGGAAAATGGTGGTAGGTAAATTTCTCATTGGGATAGAAGATCTAACACTCCAAATAACCTGCTTCTTGTGGGCAAGGTTTTGAGAAATCAATTGAAATATATGCTTTACTTTTCTTCCGGGTCCTTGTAGTCCTTCTGTGGCAATCGCTATAACATATATTCAGACAACTCTGATGGTTTAATTCCTCCCGCTGACCTGTTTTCAGATGTTCTTTTGACTGTATCGCTTCTCAAGCTGCCCCATGCAAGGAGAGTGGCTGATGGCTGTGACCGGTGTGCCCTTTGGTGCTCACGGTGCTTGGGAGTGTTCTAAGGGCTTTGTACATGCTATGTCCTTAACCATGACCATCTGGTAGGATAGGTGATATGTGTCATTCCTTTACTATCAAGAAAGCCATAATCTGTGTCAGGAATGTGCCTCCAGTAAGCAGTAGAGACCAGAGTGAAGCCAGCATCTGTCTGATGTCCAAGTTCATACTTTCAGTCACTATTTGTATGGTCACTGAACAAGTGAGCAAAACATCCTGCCTCCCAGCCCTGTGTCCTGGACTCAGTGACTCCTAAGGGCACCTTCCGCAACAGCGTGTGAGTTCTGATTGAATGAGGGCTAAGGAAATGCACATAGCCTGAGCATATTTAAAGAAGATAGGCAAAATGTATTTGCTCATAAATATTTATCATTATGTGGGACACCCTGTACATACCACGTTGCTTTCTTATTGAGATTGCTTTGGGAAATCACTTTTTCTGGGTGTTTCCCTCTTGATCTTCCTGATCTAGCTTTTCTTCTGTGGAATGCCCTAACAACTGCTTAATAGTGAAGAATGATGGGGGCTGTAGGAATGAGAGAACAACCCCACTGATACCTATTATCTAACCAGGAGACATTCTGGGCAGGGTACCTCAGGGAGTACCTCTTGTATTTCAACAGGTGAACTTCTTTTCTCTGTAGTTTATTTTTGTATCAGAATACCGTCCTATAGACTTCTGAATCCCATCCCAGAGCGGCAGCCCCTTTGCTGTAGATAAAGATAATCCACAGCGAAGGAGCTTCTCGGGAACTCAAAGGGAGGGAATACCTCATCCATACTGTTGAGGTTTGGATTTATCTGCCCAAAAGCCGTGTTATAAACAAGCTAGCATTTTAAGAAGATGCATCTGGGATCCATGAAGTGCCCACAGTGAGGAAACAAGAATGGATGTAACCCAGCCATGAGACTGGGAGAAAGGAGGGTAGTGGCTTAAAATCCCGGAGAGGTGACTGGTCTCAGAATACACTGCGAACCTTGTTCAACAGACACACCCCTCGCCTGTCCGGACAGCGTCCACATGGGGTGGAGTTCAAGGGTTGGTGATTCAGAATGTGTCCCCCCTGAGAAGCACTAGTTTAGGGGATGCTCAGAGGAAGCTGCTTTGGAGGCCTATGAGAAACATGCTTCTCTCCTCCCTTACCCTTTGCTCCTTCAATCCCTCGAATACTCATGCTGCTCCCCAGGGATACGGAAGTGAGTAAGAGGTGCTCTGATGTCCTCATGGGGCTGACATTCTGGTGCGGGAGACAGACAAATAAGATTTCAGGTAGTGGCAGGCTTCTGCAGAAAAACAGGCGTTTAATTGGTTGGGGACTAATGGAGTGCACAGGCAGGTGGCTGCTGGTCTGAGGCCATCTGAGCAGAGGCCCGGCGAGGAAATCAGAAGATCAGTGATCTCCTTTGACCGTGTGCAGTCAGGATGGCTTCAGTCATCTCAGGGATGTAACAATGCAGCAAAACCTCCCATTTATTGTGATGTGGGTCTGAGAAGTCTGGTAGGGTTCTGCCAACCAAGGAAAGGTTATTTGGATTTTAGTCAGTATCAGGGTCCCGGACTCCAGACATCCATCTGAGAACGCTCCATATTGAAAGTATTAAGTGTAAAAAAGGTAATCTGGGCTGTACGCAGATGTGATGCAGTAATGATTTAAACTCATTTTTTTATTGTTTCTTTTTTTCATGAACTGCCCAGGGAATATGCCAGACGGCAGAAACTATATTAAGGTTGGAGTCCTCATAGTTTATTTGTAAGTTAATTTGATTATAAACAGTGTAATATAGCTACACATCCCACGTAGTTCGTGTACTAGAAGCCCACCTCCTTTCTTTTAGAAAACTGTCCTGTTTCATAGTTATTTGTGGCCTCCTTTTGTCTTAACACCTTCTTTCCTGATATATGTAGAGTCCATTTTTCCCCAAATGTTCCAACGTTTCTGCCATATGCCTTTGAATAATATTTCACAAATACTCAAACACGCCTCCTTCCTGAGGCTCTTTGTCCCCCAGGGTCATTTCCAGGCCACTTACTCTCAAGCTACCCCACAGCTACTGTGGCTGTGACTTCTCAACACAATGCTAGAACCTCCCTTGGCCCTTGTGGGGGTGTGGTTGGGGAGGAGTGGGGGTTGGGAGATCTTCTCTTTTCTTGGATTCCTATGTCTTTTCTTTCTAGGTTTATTCTCCCATCTGACAAAGCACACCCTCTATGAGTTCCCTAAATAAAGTTTGCCTGGGAGGTGTACTTTTGAGTCCCTGCATGCCTAAAACGTGTCTTTATTCTCTCTCTGCTTGAAGAAGGATGGCCTGGGCATACGACCATAGGTTTAACGAGCATTTTCCCTCAGTTTTGAAGACATGGCACCACTGTTTTCTGGAATGCTCTTAAGAAGTACAGTGCCATTCTGGTTCCTGTATGTGTCCTGTTTTTCTCTCAAACCTTTTTTAAAAAGCTTTTCTATTTATCCTGATGTTCTGAGATTTCACAGTGATGTGACTTACTGTGGATTATTTGTTTCTTTATTCTTCCTTTATCCTTTTTTCTTTGGACTGCTCTTCCTGGCTCTGGATGCCTGTATCCCTCCATGACTAATTCTCTTTTTTTTTTTTAGTATTATTTTTTAAAGTTTCTCCTTGCCTTAACCTCTATTCTCTTTGCCTAGAATGTTTATTACTAGATTTAGTAATATTACTAGACCTGGATAGAGCATCTCATTTTTATCACTTTTTTCATAGCTATTTCCTAACTTTGTTGTTTGTTTTTTACTCTACCTTCTGGTAGGGTTCCTTGATTTCCCTTCAAATCCTCCTATAGAATCTTTACTTCGGTTAAATATTTAATTTCCAAATCTTATTTTTGCCTTTTTTTTTTTTAAAGGAGCGTTTGGTTTTTATTTTAGGGCTGCAGTAGCTTTACTTATTTCTCTAGACGATTTCCTAGGCCTTTTGAAGTTTTTTTCAAATGTCCTTTGAATATTTTGTTTTCCTCCAGGTTCCTTTTTTCTATTTGATTATTCGGGTCTCTGGCTTTCATGTTTGAGGCTTGGCTGCCCATTACGACTTAAAAGGGAGTTACCAAGAATCTGATCAGGATCTCAGTGTGAGAAGGTAAGAGCTGTGGATGGCGGAATGCACTGTATTCCTGTCCTAATCCAGCTTTCTCCAAATTGGAACCCCTGAACTTCTGGAGGTGCTCCTTTCCCTCTGCCCCAGAGCACGTGAGTGCGCGCGCACGCGCGCGCGCGCGCGCACACACACACACACACACACACACACACACACACACACACACACACCTGGGATGATCAGTTTCTTCCAAGGGAAAAAAACAGTCCTTCCCAGAAAGCATCCTGTATCTGGCTGCTGGCATGGATAACTTGGCAGAGGAAGTGAGACAAAGACCCCACCACTTGTCACCTTCGCTGTCAGTCAGTCCTGTGGGGCTTGCCGAAGTGCAGTGGGGTCTTGCCTTTGTTCCCTGTCATGGTGTGGGGGGACTCGGGGACCCACCAGTATTGCGTTTGGAGTTTCGCAGGCTCCATATTTTCAGCCTGCTTTCTAGCCACCCCCCTCTGGGCCTGTCGTGCACCGGAGTCTTGCCTCTTTGGGGATGTTGCCAGGAAAATCCACTCGCTTGTCACTGGGATATTCCAGCACACACTTAGATGCCATTTCCACTGTCCCGTTAGGTTAGCTACTACTCACCCCTCTGCTTTGGGTCTCTCTTGCTCTTTTTGCCATTTTTATTATTTTATGCTCATTTTAGCAAGATGTGGGGAATGAAAGGAGGTAAAAGAAGTCAGGCTGCCATTTTGAACCAAAAGTAACATTTGGGATTTCTTCTCCACTTTATATATATTTCACATTATTCAAATTATAGCAGTTGCTAGCTATATTCTCCATATGATGCTTCCATCTTTAGAAACCATTGTGCGGAAAATGCTAAATTCTGTAACATATCAACATGACAGGGTAAAGATTTTATACACTGATACTAATTATAAATTATTTAATTAACACGACTTGTGCTTTTTAAAGATCAATTGAGAAAGAACTTGTCAGCTGTGCCAGACTTGTTTCCATAGCTGTCCTGATTGTAGACTCTGCCATACCATTTCTTGCTATACAGACTTGCTTTGGAAGACAGAATAAAAGCAGATTTCTAAGTTAATTAATAGTGTTTGTGACAGAGATTCAATTTTGTTCTATTTTTATAGAAAATGTGTTCTTCTGATTCTTGAGGAGGTTATGATATCCGTGTAGGAAAAAGGTCTTTTTAATTTTATATGCTCTTTTATATCTCTGCTAATCTACCTTACTTTATCTCTCTTTTATCTTTTTTCGCATCTTATTCTGGGGAGAGGATCCCTGGTTATTTAAGAAGAGTGTCGATATACAGAAGATAATAATGGAAGTACTCAGCTCTAAAAGGGAACACAGGGTTCCTAAGGAACCCTTGTTCTTGGCCACTAGGTCTAATAATTAGGTTTGATCTCTACTCTACAGATTAGAGGCTGTCCATATACTGGCAGAACCTTTAGTACTAGATGAGTTAGTATACTCAGTCATCCTGAAATAAAGTGAATTGGACCAGATGGGTCTCTTAAGCCACTTCTGACGATAAAATCTACTGTGAAACCCTCAGCTTTCTTGATAGCAAAGCATAATGGACCATTGCTCAGAAAAGTCCTAATGGATTCCTTCTTGGGGTGCACTATCTACCAGAAAAGTTGCATTCCCAAAGCCACACAGATCTCATAGACTAGCTAGATGTAGAAACTGGGATTCCATATTGTGCTGCACACCTAACTTTGTTCATGATCATTGCTTGCACTCTTTCAATCCCGGAAATAATAGCCTGCACCCTAGTGATGCGTGTAAAGGTAGGCAAAGGCAAGAAGGGGAAGACACCCTAAACTGGCCTGGTACATTTTGAGATATGCCAAAAGGTAGGAAAATTGCCTTTTTTGCATCACCAATTCTAGAACAGTTTTCCTTACTTAAACAGAACTTAAATTTGCAAAGCACGTGTTTTTAAAGCTTTGCCTCTGACTTTATGCACATCTCTGTTAGAATGGTCACTTAAAATAGAGAATGAATGAGGAACACTTAAGAAATGTCAAATATGAGATCACCGAATCCTGTTCTTCTAAGTCAGTTACATAGGAACTGGGGAATTTAAAAAGAAAAAAATGATTCATTCCTTTTAAGTTCGGTAGACCAAGAAGTCAGTTCTGCCCCAAATCCTTTTCATTTGATGCTAATTATTTTTCTTTTTAATTTCTTGTTAAAATAAGTTTAAAGTATTTCAATCTGGAGTAGGAAATCATTGAAATTCTCGAACTGTTCCATTTGAATTATGTGGAATTTTTTCTTGAAAATAGTTTTGAGAAAAAATTTCAAAGAATACTATGAATGTATTAATATTTTTTTAACTTCTAAACTCATACACTTCCAACTTGGTATCTTTCTAAGCATGAGTAAGTTCATATGTTAATGCCTTATTGTCTTCAGTACTATTTTAATAACATATTTCAATCCATGCCAGAATGTGAACTGTAAAAAGGAAAAGGCACTTTTTTTCTCAAAACAAGGTTTCATTTTAGAATCTCATAACAACTTAGAAAACACAGTCCCATCTTTATGCTTTTGAGGCCAAAGTTTGAGTCTTAGATTGTTTTTTCAGTATTTAAAATATGGGAAATGTTAAAGCTTATTTCTTCATAGAAAATGTCTCCTAATCTGATAAACATGTTCATTTCTGTTATAGCTTAACCCTTTATTTTTTAAATCTTTTTTCTTTTTAAAATAGTAATTGTTCATTTATTTGGGGAACAGATTGTGTGTTCCCCCCACATCCTGAGCAAGGCTTTTTTTTTTCCACTTTTTATTCTGAAATTATAGATTCATAGGAATTTACAAAGATGCCATATACTGTCTCCAGGCACCTCCCACCCCCATAGTTTTTCATATAATTATAGTGCAGTATCAAAGCCAGGATATGGACATCATGACAATGTGTGTGTGTAATGACATATATTTTACTTTATCACATAAAGTAAAGTTTCACGTAACCACCACAATCAAGATACTGGTCTGTATCACAAAGGTCTCCCTTTCCATACTCCTTTACACACACACACACACACACACACACCCATCCCTAACCCCTGACGACCATGTATGTGTTTTCCATCTCTGTAGTTATGTAACTTTGAGAATGTTATGTAAATGGAACCATTCAGGGGCGCCTGAGTGGCTCAGTGGGTTAAAGCCTCTGCCTTCTGCTCAGGTCATGATCTCAGGATCCTAGGATTGAGCCCCGCATCGGGCTCTCTGCTCAGCGGGGAGCCTGCTTCCCCCTCTCTCTCTGCCTGCCTCTCTGCCTACTTGTGATCTCTCTCCTCTCTGTCAAATAAATAAATAAAATATTTAAAAATAAATAAATAAATGGAATCATTCAGTATACGACTTTTGGATATTGGCTTTTTTTACTCAGTGTGATGCCTTTGAGATCCATCCAACTTGTTGCATCGATCAGTAGTTCTTTGTAATTTCTGACCAGCATTCCACGGTATGGATATGCTGAAATTTAATTAACCATTCACCCATTAAGGACATTTTGGCTGTTTCAAGTTTTTGACTATTACAAATTAAGCTACTGTGAACAAGTGTGGATAAGTCTTATGTGGATTTGGTTTTCATTTCTCTGGAATAAATGCCCAGGAGTACAATTCCCAGGTTCTATGTACATTTACACTTAGCTTTTTAAAAACAGAATCAAAAACAAAAACCTGTCAAACTGTTTTCCAGAGTGTCTCTACCACGTAATATTCCTACTCAATGCATATAGTGATTCAGTTTCTCTGCATACTTACCAGCATGATCTTGGTGGTGTCACTTTTGTATCTTAGTTCCTGTAACAAGTGTGTAGAGAGAACTCTTTATTGTCTTAATGACAAGGGATGTGGAACATCTTTTTCACGTGTTTGTCTGCCCTTCATATGCCCTCTTTGTTGAAATGTTTCTTCATATCTTTTGCACATTTTCCAGTTGGACTGTCTGTTTTTTTGAAGTTGAGATTTGTCAGAGACGTATTTTGCAAGTATTTTGAGTCTGTAGCTTGTCTTTTAATCCTCATAACAGGGTCTTTCACAGAGCAAAAGTTTTTTAGTTTTGGTAAGTCCAATTTATCCATTTTTTTAATTTTTTGGATCACACTTTTGTTGTCCTATCTAAGAACCTTTCACGAAACCCCAGAATCCCAAAGATTTTCTCCTGTGTTATGTCCTTAAAATTCTCTAGCTTTATGTCTTCCAAGTAAATCTATGATCCTTCCTGAATTTTTGCATAAGGTATGAAGTTTAGGTCCAGATTCATATTTTGGCCTATAGATGTCCAGTTGCTCCAGCACCATTTGTTGAAAAGACCATCCTTCCTTCATTGAATCACTTTGGAACCTTTGTCAAAATAAGCTGACTATACGTGTGTGTGAGGATGCTAGCACTGTATTTGGGTTCTCGTTCTGTTCCATTGATTCGTATGTCTGTGCCTCCACAGTATCACACAGTCTTTATTACTGTCGCTATTTGATAAGTCTTAAAAATAAGGAGTGATTCTTCCCACTATATTCTTTTTCAAAATTGTTTTACCTCTTATAGTTTCTTTGCCTTTCCATATAAGTTTTAAAAGAATCTTGTGTGCGTTTGCACATAGCTGATAAGAGGTTTTGCTTGATACTCTCCCCGCCTTGCACAAAGTTTCATTTAACCTACTTTGCTTCTACCTGGTCTTCTTTGTTGTCTATATTGTCTGACATGATTGTCTACTTGGAAAATATCAAAGGGTTGACCAAAAATTAAAAAAAAAATAACCTCTGAAATTAAAAAATGGATTCAGCAAGTTTGCAGGGTACATGGTCAACATACAGAAGTTAATTATATTTCTATATACTAATAATGAGTCCAATAATGAGTGCATGGAAAATTAAAAATCCACTATGATTTACAATGGCTAAAAACCCAAAATACTTAAGGGTAAAGCTAACAAAACACACATAGGCCTTATATTCTGAAAACTGTAAAACTCTGACAAAGAAATCTGGGATGATATAAATAAATGGAGAGACATATCATATTAATAAACTGAAAAACTCAATTTAGTAGAGATGTTAATTATCCCCCAAATTGCTAGGCAGATTTAATGCTAGCATTAAATCTCAAAATCCCAGAAAGATTTTTTTGTAAATACAGTTTCCATTTTCATGCTTTTTTTTTTTTTAACAAGAACATCTAGAATTTCCACATGTTCTGAAAATGATGACTTGACAAGGGAAATGATTTTCCAACACTACCAAGTACTTTTTTAATACTTCAAATTAGAGGGGCGCCTGGGTGGCTCAGTCAGTTAGGCATCCGGCTCTTGGTTTCAGCAGGGAGTCTGCTTGAGATTTTCTCTCCCTCTCCCCTCACTCGCATGCCCACATGCGCACTTTCTCTCTCTCTCAAATAAATAAATATATTTTTTTAAAATACTTTCATTTGGAAATAACACTTTTACTGTAAAACTTGAAGGCAGTAGCTTCTGTATGCCGGGCCCCATGCTGAGTGCCTTATCCTTCATGTCCACCCTGGGAGGAAGGTGCTGTTGTCATCTCCATGTAACAGACAGAAAGGCAAAAGCTCATGGAGGGAATTTACTCACCCAAGGTCACAGGACCAGAGCATACAGAAGCAGGATTGAATCACACACCAGCTTGAGTCCAGAGTCTGCCCTGCATTCAGAGGTTTTGCTGTCTTCCTCAGTGTCAGTAAGGGACTCACACCAACGTCTTTCTCAGATTACCCTACTTTTTGAAAATCACTGTAATCCTTATATCTTTTTGCTACCTGGTTTCCTGCAAGGCCGTTTTGTTTGTTTGTTTGTTTGTTTGTTTGTTTGTTTTAAGAGAGAGCGAGCACGTGAGCCAGGGGAGGGGGGCAGAGGGAGAGAGAGAATCTGAAGCAGGCTCCATGCCCAGCACAGAGCCTGACTCTGGGTTCGATCTCCCAACCCTGAGATCACAACCTGAGCCAAAATCAAGAGTCAGATGCTTAACTGAGCCACCTAGGAGGCACCACCCCCCTGCAAGGCTATATTTTTTTAATATTCCCAGTATACTATAACATTCCAGTTCTAGCTAGAGAGTTGGACCCAAGGATTATATTAAATCGTCCAGCTACAAGGCAACATTTAATAGATACTTTTTAGAATAACTTTTTTTAGCTAAAGAGCCTTTCCCATCTGTCAGAGAAGGACGACTATGGAAGTGTTGTCTTTTGCCCTGTAAGTGGAAGAAATGGATTTTGGAATGACACATTGCTTTTCATAGGTGTCAGGGGAAGTAGGTCACTTTATAGTATTTATCAGAATATTTGAAAGAGCTGACATTGAAAAATGAGAAGTTGAATATTGAGTAGTTCTTTGTCCAAAAACTGGAAATGGATTACTGAGATATTTTCTTCTGAGACAGGCAATAGCTTTTTTTTGTATACTTTCTTTTCTCCTGTTTCACCCTAAGATAAATTTCAATTTAATGGTCAATCGTAGCCTCATAAAAGGAATCATTTCGCTTTTACATATACATTTTGGCTTCATTTATTGAAATATTTTTCCAGACATCCTTGTATCCACAAGAAGGCTCTAACTTTCTTATGCTCCAGAAACAACAATTGGAGAGATCGAGAGAGCCTTAGTAAGTAAAACAGGTATACCTTTAAAAGCCTCCGTCTGTCTTTAAGGCTATTAAACAAAAGAGAAACACCCAGTGCCCTCCCTCTAGAAATCGATAAAGAAAACAGAATATCACAGAAGAGTTAGAGTCCCTCCAAGCTAATGGAGGGGGAAATTACATGAATCAAAATGTTCATTTTGGAGATGTAGGCATCGCATCCTATGGTTCCTGGTGATTTCTATCAGTTCAGAGCCGTCAGCCTCTCGTTGCAGGCATATGAGGTCCTGACTGCAGGATTAATGACTCCCATTTCTAAACCAGAGTTATGGATAAACGATTTCTACAGAATTTGGGATCACATGATCTCAAAAAGAAGCTGACACTCTACGTGCAAATGTAATACCCTGCTAGTGTGTGCATCAGTGTTAACCACCCAGGTCTTGAGCACATCGGAGACTACCTCTGACCTCCAGGTATCAACAGCGCCTTTCTTGCCCTTGTAATCATTCCTTAACCCAAGACGTGGCTCCTCCATGGTGATTCCAATGGTCAGCCCATAAACTCACAAGGCATCTTCAGAGCCTGTGTGCTGCTCGATATAGTCTATTCAGTTATTCTTTCAGTGCTTAATAACTTTGGACAGTTTATCTTCAAACATTTCTGCTGACTTCATGTTCTGTCTTTATGTTTTCTCTTCCCTCATGTTCCTGTCTTCTTGCTCTGAACATAGTAGATTAAATCTAGGCAATGAGAAATGTTTCAGAGAAACAGACTTACTGAAAAGGCACTTGCCATTCACCTGCCACACCCTCCCTCCCCCTGCAAGAATCCCCTCTAAAATTTCTTAGATGATAAGCCTGTGTCCACACGAATCCTTCCTGAGAGAAAAAGCTCACTCTTTACAAAAGACTTAGTTCCAGTGCGGGACAGTTTTAACTGTTCGAAAATTCTTCCTTCAATCAGTCTGCAGATTGCCTCTACGTCTCTGTTGTTCCCTGGATAGTAGTATTTCTCCAGCTCCTTAAAAAGAACTGTGGCTAACATGGATTGCTCCCCGTGCTAGGGTAGATCCTAGCGCTGTCTGCATGACCTGGGTCAGGAACAAGGAGGCCAGGGAGATGCTGTGGTAAAGGGTGGAGCCAGGGTGGGAACCCCAGAACCTAGAGGATGCAGCTACATGAGCCCCTTCTTTCCTCCTCGTTTACTTAGCCCATTTGGTCCTCTGTAATCTGTTCCTCGCAGACGCCTTTCCCCCACGCACCACTGGAATGGTTACGAGTTAGTATTCTCTGACTTTTGGTCTTTGGCTCTGCCCCCCTGTTCTTCCTTAGAACCCAGGCATCAGATATCACCGCCTTTTCTCTGAATTGTGCAGTCTGCTCCCTGGAATGTCGCGAATGTCACAGTCGCCTCAGCGTCTCCAGCACCTACAAAGGTGGCTGGGGTGGGGTCAGCGCTCAGTCAGTATTTGTCCAATGATTGACTTCCTGCCTTCGTTATTATATACACGGTGAATTCCGAGCTGTTTCTCCTGGGGTCTCTGATTTCCCATTGGTAAACTTCAAATTCGCGGATGCGATATGTTCTTCCTCTGTCTCGTAGGAGATAAAAATCGTAATTGATCAGAGGATCTGCTTTTGGCCAAAGGAGCAGCAAAGGGAGAGTTTTCGCTTCTTATCGCTCTTAGGTTTTGCCTCTGTGGCAGTCTGTACTCTGTGCTAGAAGGTAGCCACCGACTCACTGGGGTCACTGGTTTTCAATTTGCAGCATCTGCCCCATACCCACCCACGGGCTCTGAGGGGGGTTCTGTAACCTACCACCTGGACCCACAGCAGCACTCCCCCCTGCCATTCCTTTAGAGCCCTGCTCATTTAGAAAGTTCTCCTCCAGTGTCACAGGCCAGTTACAAGACATCCCCGACAACCTTCCAACAGCTCTAAGCCATTACTCAGCACCTGTGTTAAAGTCTGTAGTTCTCGTTTTTATGCCCCTGTGCTCAGCACATTTTTGTGAAGTCTCTCTCCTGCATGATGTGCGTGTTTCTCTTCCTGCTGTATCATTTCTGCCACCATTCACATGGGCCGTCATTTCTACCATCTTAAAGAAAAAAACAAAAAACAAAAACCTCTCTTGATCCCGCTTCTCCTCCAGCCATCACCTCTTCTCAAAGCTCCTGAAACAAGCTGCCGACACTCAGTCTCATCTTTCTTCCCTTCTCTCCCCAGCACTTTCCCAGCCTGTTTCTACTGAAGTCGGCAGGGAATTTCCACCTTGCTACGTCCTTGTTCTCTTTTTCTTTTGAGCAGCTATACTGATCAGACTATGTATTTTCTTTATTTCTCTTATTTACCGGCATGTATACGAACCCCATATATGTGGTTCATTTTCTTCACTACGTGGTCTATAGTAGATGCTCAGTAAACATTTTCTGAATGAACCAGGAGGCTGCTGGTGCTTCCTCCCTTCTAGACCTTCTATGTACATGGACTTGCTTAAACATGCCACTCCCTTCAGGGCAGAGAGGTTATAGGATGTTGTCTTCATCACAGCAAGTGGGTCTCCATGGTCTGAAGGACTCATGCCTTTCTACAGGCAAGCCTGGAGGTGGGCTCAAGCTTCATCAAGACAGAGTCTGGTTGTTACCTCATCACCTGATGACTAGCTTGTTATTTTTCCAGTGTTAAGAAGACATTCTGATTTCCTTAGCAAGATATTGGAATAATTATTTTCCACTAAGGAGGGTGAAGTGAAATTTTGAGATCCCCTCAGAGAACCTTCCCAGACCAAATTCTTATTGTCACAGCCACAGATTGGATTTATTGGACCTATATTTCATATTTTATGAAGGCCATCTCGCCGAGTTTTCAGAACATCCTCCCACCTCTCATTCCCCCTCACTGTTTCATCCCTCTGGCACAACCCAGCACTGCTCCCTGCGGTTTCTCCCGACAGCAGGGCATACAGTTTCCGCCACCGCAGCAGGAAGGAGGTTTTGTTATGAAAGCAGCTTGAGGCCTGGCATCAGATGGGTTGGAGGTGGCGAGGAGGGCGCCTGCTCTGTTCTTTCCTCCCTTCCTTTCTGGCTAATGTCCAGACCCAGCCCCTCGTCCCTCCTTTCAGGGACGGATGTTTCCATGACTGTTCAGAGCAATGCAAGGGCACAGGGTGGGAATACAACCAGACCTGAGGTTGACAACAAGCTGACCAGCTTCAAGAAAGTCCCTTACACGTTCTGAGCCTCAGTTTCCCCATCTGCTAAGTGGGATAAATGATACCTGTTGGGCAAGACTGATAAATAAGGCATCCATCCCACCTGGCCTGAAATCTGGCAGAGGAAAGGTAGTCCCCCACCTCCACAAATGGTTTCTGCTCTATTTCTCTTCTGAGACTTAGTGATTGTGCCTACAATCAAAAGCCTGAGAGACCATGGAGCACTAAACATCAACAACCACGTTTTGGCACGAACGAAATAATTCTTGTTAAAAAATAATGGAAAACTCCATTTCTCGCCAAATAAAAAATGCTAGAGACTGAGGGGGAAGAAAAACTATTTCGAAAAGCTGACTCCCTTTAATCACTTTGAATGACTCATTTTTCTTTAGTAAACAGGAGTGAGAAGCTTAAAATTAATCAAGATAGAGGCAGATAGTATTTTAAAGTGAAAGCATGAAGGAAGGTAGTAAAAAAAAAATTACACTGTATGTGAGTGGATAATGAAGGCAGAGTGTTCAGAGCTCATGAAAGATGCATTTTGTCCATCCTGCAATGTCTGTAGTTTTTAAAGTTTTTATCAGATTACTTTTACTATAGATTTGCAATTACCGTAATCCTTAGAGAGCCTCTTAAGTGTGCAGCTGTAGGTTTGTTTTCTATGTTTTGGCAGCAGGAGCAAAGAGATGGGGAAGGAAGCAAAGCCTTCATGATAGTGTTAGCTTTTGTTACTTACACTGAGGCAGAGACCCATCCTGAACTAGACACGTGTCAGACAGGGTCCCTGCAAGAGATTCCATTCAGAGAGCCTGGCCAGGAAGAGGGGGTCCTGGTGGCAGGTGAGGATGGACAGGTGGGAGAGGGCTGTGCGCCCCCCCCCGAGATGTATCCTTGTCACCAGGATCTCCCCCTCCCTCCTAACGGCAGCCTGCCTCCCGACACCTCTAAACTGCCTAGCAAAGCAAAGTTTGGCCTCCAGCCTGCTGCTCCAGTTCCAGCGAGCTCAGATGCAGAGCTGGAACGGGCCTGGGCAAGTTGAATTAACTTATTAGTCATTCCTGAGCTCCTTGTCACCTAGACCCAAAAATAATATTTCAAGTGCAGATTGTGGTGAAGCCTTACCTTGTGCTATTCTCGGTTGGAAAATGATTGGTGTAAGATGTGTAAGTGCTGGAGATTAAAATACATGCTGCAAAACTAGACATCGGTCTACTTATGTATCGTACCTTGAAAATTATTATTTGTCCCACAATTCCGCCTGAACCCTTAAAAATGAAAAAAATACGGTTATCTCTTCTGAGTACACTTGAGGCAAAGAGCTAGTTGTTCTAACAACTGCTGTGTAAGAGCTATTCAAGAAATAGAAAGTAATTCTAGGTGTTCCTTGGCAAATGAGATCCACAGTATTTGTTTTAAGGGAACCTACTGATTGTGCTTTAAAATTCTATCTTGTATTAATTTCCCTTTGCGCCACATAAGTACAGTTCAATGCTGATGTGTTCATTAAGTTGTGAATGAACAGTTCTGTTGTCCCATAGTCTCCAATCAAAAGGAGGCACTTCGAGTATAGTTTCAAATGTGTACAGTTTCTTCGCAGTTTCACTTCCAGAGCTTTTTATCTGACATCTTCATTGAGTCTTTACAATATAAAATGATGCCCTAGATCTTCTGCTGGGTGTTTAGTATTTTATTTCAGCCTACTACGTGCATGGCTGGTGGCTCTCCTAGAAATAGCAATCAAAAGCGTGTGATCCCTATTCTCTGATGCTCTGGGTAGTAAGATAGTATGAAATCTCAGTCTTATGTTGCTTGTTGTTCTTTCTAATATATTTCTCATTATTTCCATCCAAGTTCAGTTAACTTTGATAGCTCTGCAGTCAGTGGTATCCAGAAAGAAAATGAGATTAATGGAACCCAATTTATAAACACTTCACCTTCTCTGCTTGTGCATTTAAGCTGTTAGCAAATAGCATGGTTATATGATTTCACAAAAAGTTAGGAAGGTAAACTGTAAGTAGTAAATAGCCATTTGCTAAACAGTAAATAACCAAGGGTAGAGTTTAGAACTAAAATGTAATTAGCGTGGGTTCCTTAGCCATATTACTCAAATATAAAACATGTCAAATGCATCACCCATATCTTTTTAAGAGCTCTGGAGTGACAGTGTGACACAGTGAGGAGCACCCAGACGTACTGATACAGACCTGGATGTGGAGCTTACAGCTTCTCAGTAGCTGAATATTTTAGCTCTCACTGTCTGGACATCAGTCTCTTAATCTGCAACTTGGGGATAACAACACTTGCTTTAGAGACAGTGACGGGATTGAATTTAAAAACCTCGGGCACCTGGGTGGCTCAGTGGGTTGAGTGTCTGCCTTCGGCTCAGGTCATGACCCCAGGGTCCTGGGATTGAGTCCTGCACTGGGCTCCCTGCTCAGGACGGGGCCTGCTTCTCCCTCTCCCTCTGCCCCTCCCCTCTGCTCGTGCTCTCTCTCAAATAATCTTTAAAAAACTAAAAACCTATAAGATGCATTAGTGCAGTCCTATGGACATCATATGTGCTTACCAAGAAATGGTCATGATTAACAGGTTAATTTTTAAAAATAATACATAGGAATTTACCTAATCCATTTACAGTGAACTTGATCCACTGTCAAAAAAAAAAAAAATGCTGCTTTGCTTTTTCTCCCTTCAAGTTGAAAAATATTCCACAGTTTTATTTTAACACATTGTAATGTGTATTTCAGAGTAAATATCCTTTTACCCCAAGACTGATACCTAGAAATTAAAAATATTTTCAGAAATGAAGGTCCACTCTGTACTGTAACCCTTAGTCTTTGTTGTCTTATGTACGTGCTGTGATTGCCATAGAGTACAAGTTTACACAGCTAAAGGAAAAAGCAGTATGCCAAATGCAGTTGCTGAGAATGGATCTCGGTGGAGAAAGGAGCACCAGGTCCCCAGATCCGCACAGCCCTGGGTTCTGGTTGGTTCTCTCAGAGGCCACGCACAAGTACTTACTTGTGCACAAGTACTACGCTTATACAGGGGCTCAGACAGCCTTCCGGAGGTAATCATGAGGATGGATACGGTGGCACTCTCAACAGTATCTCCATGAACAACACACATTGCTCTTAGAGTTCATAATCTGTGAGATCATTGAGTACCTGCAAGATCGTTAGGCTCCTGGTCTGCCTCACTAGGGGAACCAGCTAACACTGAGACCCACCCTAACTAGCAAGGCTTCTAAAGCCTATGACTTGAGTGTACTAGTCTGTGAAAAAGGACAGTGGTCCCTTGAATTCAACATTCATTTAGAATTTGACCTTGGTCTCCCACATTCTCACAGCTGAACGTAAAGCCACATAAAATTCTCACTAGAGAGGATAAAAGTTCCGAAAGTGGAATCGTTTTATGTTTGTTTGGAGAAGACAGGCAGTCCTATTGGATTTTCATTAGGAATTCTAGTAGCCCAGCTTTTGAATTTCTTGTAGTTATTTTCATTAAGCAAGCCATTATATTGGCCAATGATTTTTGGCGCCAGCTACACACACAGCCTTGATTTCTATAATCTCCGGTGAAAGGCAGGGCTCCCCAGCATGAGAACAACTTGGTGGCCCTCTTGTAGCAACATTTTCTTTACATCTGGCCAAGGAAGAGTGTTGAACCAGAAATGTGATTTTTTTTCCCCTACAATCTGCTGTTTCGTTTAAATTGTCTTAAATAGAAGAAGACATTTTGAAAGAAACCCATAACATTTTTGAATAATGGATTGACTTCAAACTGAAAATGAAGCATGTGAATATGTTTTCTAAATGACCTTGAGAATAACATTAAAGAATCCATCATGGATTGAGATTTGACCTATTTTTCTCCTACCAATTTTAGGTTTGATTTCATTTTTAATAATGGCTTTATTATTTACTCTAGCCTGGTTCACTCACGTAACTATTTGCTTTGAAATTCGAAACCACATATTTTCTCTGTAACTCAAATAAAAATGGGGTCACGCAAATGACCTTTCAGACAGAAACTGCATAGTCCATCCACTTTGACAGAAATAGCACACACACACACTATCGCTGGAGAGTAATGGAATCGTTTTAAGACAAAAGATCATTCAGTTACCGTAAAGCTTGAAATCTAATAATGGTCATTATCAGTGCCAAGTTGTGGACACTGGGGACGAAATTTAATAACCACTCACATTTACTGAGCAAACTTGGTGCCGAATTCCACGCTGAGCACTTTTCAGTGTATTCCCTCACAGCATTCCCACATCAGCTCTAGGAAGCGTAGGAATCATTATCCATAGATGAGGAAACTGAGGTACACTGAGCTTGAGTAGTTTCCTGGGTCTCAGACCCTGCTGTGGAGTAAGCGCACTTGACCTTGACCTGGGACCTGGGCTCTGAACTGAGGAGGGGGAGTTAGTCCAAGGGCAAAGAGAAAACCTGAAGGATACTATGTGGAGCTCTTTTGTTTTCTGCCCTGGATTCATGAGGGGTAAACAGGAAGTGTGTGTACTCTTTTTCCCCTGCCCTGAGAACTCACCTGGCCGAGCTCTCCTTTCCATCCCTGGGATGAAATCTCAGATGGGACCCATAGCCTCTTCAGTTAGTCTTAAATAATTGAAAGTTCTCAGATCAGTTTCTGGATGAAAGAGCTCAGTCCAATGTTTGTCACAACCCAAACACCAACCTCTCATCTGGTTTAAATGAGCTTCTCCCTCTTCCAGCTCAGGCCTGTGTTGGCTTAGAAGGGGAGGAGAAGGATTTACTGTGGAGGAGGAGATTTAATAAACATTGTGGGTTTTTCCCCTCCTTCTTTGCTCCAGTTCCTTTCCCACGCATTATTAGGTGTCACTTCTGACCTCTCCCAGTAGGTCCTGTGAGGGTGTGCAAATGTGCAGGGTAGGCAGAGTGCTAAGGGGAAGAGGACAGGTTTCCTCTCCCTGGCCCTGGGATGGGGTATTCAGGAGCTGGCTCTCTCTGGGAGTTTTTGGGTTCCCTGGGGGCAGCCACACCCCCTCCAGCCGCTAGGGGGCGCTCGCAGCCTTTCCCTCGGTGCAGGGCTGCTGGCTTCCGTTGGGGGTGAAATCTTTGGGGGAATTCCTTTTACCATAACCCCAGACCACCTTTTCCCAAGTACATATGCGGACCTAGGAAACTCTCATCCCTGTACGCATAGAAACACAGCTTCCTCTCACCTGAGACCAGGGTAGACATATATAGCCACTGTCCTACATCACAGCCCTGAGCAGAGAGCTTGAGACTTCTGAGGCAAAGTTGTCTCCCATTGCCGTCTTTGTTTGCTCACCTGACATGAGGAAACACTGTGGGTAACAAATTGCACGCCCTCCACTCCTCCCTCCGGACTTGCTCGGCTCACAGCGCCACCTGGAGGATATTTCCATAATACAGGGCCTCCCTGGATCGTCAGAATAATTTTCGCATTTACCAAAATGCAGGCACAAGTTTCCTGCTGCTCCACCAGTGTGGCCCAGCACATTATATGAGAGCCAGTGAGATAGACATCACTTCTTGGTCCATATCTGGGAAGTCGTTTTAAACTAAGAGTTGGGCTGTCCCGCATCTGTGCCCTCATTCCAACATCTGTTTCTATCCTGCAGTTGTATAGAATGCATGTTTCAGGAGAAACAGGACTTTAAGGAGGTGCTGAGAAAGTGGGGAGGTGGTTTACCCAACATGTGGAAAATTGAAACAAAGTAATGGAAACTAGGGCGGGGATTGGTTACTAAATAACATATGAAGACCTCCTTTAGCCAACCGAAAAAATAAGCTGAAAAATGATGAGGTTACTGGAATTGAAAGTTGAAATGTTATTAGGAAAAGCCCCTGGGAGCACCTGAGAGGCTCAGTTGGTTAAGCATCTGCCTTCCACTTAGGTCATGATCTCAGGGTCCTGGTAGAGAGTCCCGCATCGGACTTCTTGCTCAGCGTGGAGCCTGCTTCTCTCTCTCCTGCTCACCCTGCTTGTGTGCTCTCTGTCAAATAAATAAACAAAATTTTAAAAAAAGGAAAAGCCCCTGGCTTCCTAGAATATACAAAGTGATAATGTGGATGGCCAGAAGACTATTTCACTTACAGCTTGGAGCTGATGCTGATGGCCACGCTGAGGTCAAAAAGGAGAAGATTCAGCCATCGGAATTATAGACGAGCGGGACTCACCGAACGATAAGAAAGAACGAGGCACGTCATTCAGTAATTGAAAAAGTACGGGTCCTGAAAGGGCAGTGGTTTTGACTTAATGCTTCCAGATGGTTGGCCCTCTGATTTCTTAGTTTCTGTTCAATTGCTAGTGTGCAAATTTAGTCCATTTTTGGAAACATACTTTCGTGACTTCCCCATTTACTTTTCCACTCTCGATATGCTCCTCTACTTTTGCATTGTTTGCAAATTATTTTAGCAGTGTGAAAGAAACGAATACAAAGGAGTCTGCACTCGGAAGGGAAGATGTTGAAAACATGACATATTTATTAAAATGGATAAATCAGTGTCTTCCAAGGGGAATGGCATTGCTTCCTTTAGCTCCCAGAACTAAGCATTATTTATGAATGCATTTTACTTCTAAATATATTTTTTTGTGATAACCACGGTATTAACTATGTGCGGTATGTATTAAGGAGGTGACAAATTTTGTGACACCCTGCTGATTCAGAAATCATCGGTGGCAGAGGTCAGGACCGATGTGTGCGTGCACATGGCTGGTTTGTAGGGGCTGCTAGAGTTGGGTTTGGCTCAGGCCTGGCGTGCAGAAGAGGGAACGATGGAGGAGAGAGTGTACTTATCCATAAACCACTTCTCAGTAGTCATACCGGAAGCCCAGAGTGGTCCTCAGTATGCCCCCTTCCCCTCCACACCTGGTCCGTCTGCAAGTTCAGCCCAGTGCACCCTCCTCAGCATCTCTTGAAATTGTCCATGCTTCTCTGCATCTCCAGAGACCCCTCCTCATAATTGTTATGTGAACAAAAAGTGCCCGTGTCCCTATTGAACCTTCTCAAATCCCATAAAGAAGTGGGTATTACTATTATCCCCATTTTGGAGATGGAAAAGTTGAGGCCCAAGACTACTCGGCCTTAATGGGGCTGAGCCAGGATCCAGACCCAAAGGCAGCTGCTCCGAGCCCTGCTGCCTTCTCCCACCCTCCAAACAGTTCTGACTGGCTCCTGTCCGAAGCCCCTCTGCCTCTCCTCTTCTGCCTCCCATTCTCTGCCACCAGGAGGATTTCTTAAAAATACAGATCTGACCATATCACTGATGCTTCATTCCCCTTCTGTGTGCTCCCCATACTCTGCCTAAAACCTGGAGTCCATCTGCCCCCACCACCCCCAGTGGGTCTCTGACCGCTGTCCTCCTCGCACACCGCACCAGCCACTGGCTGTCTTTGATGTTTCTGGATTGTACCATGAACTCAGTAAACAGCCACTTCGAGAATGGATGGACCTGCCTCCCGTGCCTTTATTCCAGATCCTCACTGCCCTTCATATGACTGACTACTGAGAAGTGGTTTGTGGGAAAGTTCTTTGGGACAGTCCTGCCACATTTGTCACCGGCATTATTCAATTCATATTCGTCATATGCATTTTGAATTTTTTTCTAAATTATGACTTCGTGTTTCTTTATACCTGACACCTAATTGCTCCCTCAACAAGGACTAACTGATTGAACACAGCCCACAATTCAATGAGCACTCCTACATTGTGAGTGCATTTCTCTTACATTTCTAGAGAATTTAAAAGGTAACATTATCCTATGAAACTCTGCATTTTTACTTCACTAAGGATGTTTGTTTATCCTTAAATGGGAAAATCCAAGAGCAGAGCTGTGAGAGTGACCTACCCCCCCCCCCCCGCCCCAGCAAGTTGGAGTTTGATGCCTTAAAGTCAGTAGCACAAATACTATTAGAAAAAAGTCAGAAAACGACATGGCACAATTGTATACGTATTGTCAGTGTTCTGTGATCAGACACGTTAGGAAATTAGAAAGATCGGTTCTTCAAGAACCCTTTTTAACCTCAAAGGTAAACTGCTTCTTTTGTTATTTGCCTCCAAGAATGTTTGAACCGAAGACATTTTCAAGCTCACCGAATTCAACACATTCAATTTTCATAGATAAAGTCACCACACTGAGCTGTTTGGTGATTGGAAATTGAATTAAACTCCCCCTTGACAGCACCATTACCACTTTTTCCGTGCCGGAAGGCACATGGGAAATGGCCAGTCTTCACATATTTAAGAAACTTCTGTGGATGGATCTGGAACTGTGTTCAATCCCAGGGTCCTTGCTCTAAATGCAGTGCTTTCTTCCTACTTAAAATTTAAAGACCAATTAGGCATTAACTATCTCTTTCTTTTTACTTCCCAGAAGCACTTGGCCCCCAGTGTTTCACAAATTGAATTTTAAAATCGGGAGAGTTTCTGCAGAGATCTGGATTTGCTGCTTCAACAGTGAACAGCAGTCCCCATAGCAGCCCTTAGCTGGGGCCCCCCTCACACAGACCACAGTCGCCCATGATCAGAGGCACTGAGGCGTGTGGTACCTGGATTCCAGACCTTTGCCTTTAAGCATTTTTCAAATAAAGTATATAGGGCTGTTTTGGTTCCAACCTGATGCTCTCGGGCTTCCTTCCCTTTCCAAACCTGGCCAGTCGAAGGCTGGACCAGCTTCCTGGGCATCACCTGGGATCTTCGAGAAATGCAGAAGCTGGGGCCCCACCCCAAATCTACTTCAGGACTCTGCATTTCAGGGAGTTGAGGGCACCTTCAAGTTTGAGAAACACTGCTAAAGTGAGTGGGAGTCACCATTTGTTTCTGGGCCCTCTGTCCCTGGCTGGTATGCCACTTCAGCCCTCCCCAGCCAGAGCAGGGCTCCCACACAGATAACGTGACCGCCTCTAGCCCTGCTTCTCCATCGGGAAGGAGCCGGCAGGCCAGATCGTGATGGAGTTCACATGCGCCCTGCTTTAGCGGACCATTTTGTTCCTCGGCTCTGCCAAGCTTTATTCTCCAGTTCATTCTAGACTTTCATGAAATGTTCAAATGAACATTCAGCGGGGTCGAACATAGCCAAATAGTTTGTGAGTGGACGTTTCTCTCACCCACCGGCTTATGTTCCCTCTTCTTAGCCAGAAGTCAGCGATCAAGCAGGACTGTATAATGACTGTGGTGTATGCAGTCATGTGCAGCTGAGATAACTCTCCTTTCCTGGAACAAGATGAGGCAACAGTAGTCTCTCCTGGCCGCCCCTGAGGGGTCTGCCCAGGTGTCGGGGCTGCATCAGCAGAGGGTCACGTGTCATGGTGCTCCCTGTGATCACAGAACCAACAGTTCGTGGTTGTCACAAAATGACGTCGAGATGGTTCCCAGGTGTGTCATCTACCATTTGACCTGTCTTTTCAAATGTACTTGGTCCACATCGAGACCGTCTACACTACAGAATTCTGGGAATATACAGCTCTGTCCCAGCCCACACTGTTGAAGCACTGAAAAGTAAAAGAATAGAAATTAGGGATTATATGATTAGATAAGTATTAGAAGAAGGAGCAGCCTAAGCCACCTTTATTCTGTTTGAAGTAGCCATAGTTTGTTGGCTAAAACAGATCCTCCAGCACCCAACCTGTTCCTACAGCACTATCTTCTGCTTTCGATTCTTCCAGGAAGATGCTTTTCCTTGTCCTCCCCAAAGAGTTCAAATTAAAACTTTTTAAACTCCGAAACTGGTCATGTGTAAATATCAGTGTGCTGAAAATTATTAGGGCAACTGGGAATGACAGAGGAAAGCTAGAGGGGAGGGGCGGAACAAAAATGAAGTGGAAAGTGGTTACAATCAGTGCCTTTCTCACACAGTCCTTTCACACTGGTTTTGTTCTAGAAACTGCTCCCCAAGGTTAGATGGCTTGGAGCAGATGGGCGTGCCTGCAGGAGCCCTCCTGAGGGCGTCTGCCTCTGTTTACCCATTTTCACGCCTTTTTTTCCAGGAAGAAATCAGTGTGAAAGCAGGCCAGTGAGCTTCCTGAGGCATGAGCCCTGGTAAACAGACTGTTGTCTGTCAGTCTTGTGCATTGAGAGTAACGATTCTTATTTAGTGTTCCAGTGGTCCTAGAGCCCGCCATGACAGGGCATGCTGGAGAATCGGGTCAGGGGCAGCGTAGATATTTGGGCTTCTGTTCCTCGAATGATGGAATTAGAAAGGAAGACAGTCATGTGGGCCACCATGGGCCTTAAGGCCAGTTCACAATAGATAATCAGGACAACTCATCATCCAGAGAATATTTTCCTAAGAACAGTAAATGCAGGAACCATAGTGCAGTCACGGGCCAATAGTCCCAGGCACCATTTTGAAATTGGAGATAGTTCATTCATTCTTAGCTCCTCAGAACCACATGATTTAGAGGGAGAGAGGATCTTGGGAATCTCATCCAAGCACCTCATATCCCAGATGAGGAGGGGAGGCCCCAGGAGAAGAGGTATGAGCTCTGTTACCTACCCTGCACTGGGCCACCTTCCCACTTGCCTTGCAGGAAGTTTGCTTTGGTCCTTAACACAAAGCCAATGGGTGCAAATCTCAGTCCTATCCTTCACTCTGCCCCCAAATATGCTGCCACTGTCCGAACTGTGGACACATTTGGAAGCCCCAGATGTGAAGCTGGAGCTGGAGATATTACACTCACTCACTCACTGGGGAGAAACGTGGCCTGGCAGGAGTGGGGGGTGGGGGGTAGGGCAACCGTCTCTCAAGCACTCTGGAAAGATCCGGTGGGGTTGCCTCTGGGCCCAGGCTCTGCTACCTGTTCTGGCTCTGAGCTCCTCAGGGAAGAGGGCTCCAGTTCACCTTCCCAGTCAGGTGGACCCCAGGGTGGTGAATGAAGAAACACAAGGCTCCACAGAGAAATTGCTGCTCCCCTCTGGCATTTCATTCAAAATTTGTTCAAAGAAACAATCTCACTTAATCTTCCTGAGAGGGGGAAGGAGGTGGCTCTTTCAACTAAATTGAAGTATCAGAACCGCACAATTAAAGGAAGTCATTATGTAGGAATTGCCTTGGGGCTTCTCAAATCAAATATTTTTATTAGAACAAATCCTTTCGCAGATTACCAAAATTGTCTCTTTACAAAACATGGCGATGGGTGTATTTGGAGATTAAGTTTTTAAAAGATGATAAGGGAGAACGATCAGGCTTCCCTCCCCCCACCTCCAAGCTTGTTCTTAATAGACACTTCATTTTCTTACCATGAGAGCAGATAATTTTATAGTAATACCACTCTATTTATTTTATAAATTAGTTATCTGATGTTAGTTGAATACATTATCCTTAATATTCCTAATTATAACCAAAGACGCCAAAAAAGTCTGTACCCAGTTACTTTGGGATGCTGATGCATTCAAAAATGTTCTCTGTCAGCTGTAACAGGCAGAGAGAGGAGTTGTTCTTAGAAAAATGCTACATATATTGTGTACTAAGTAGAAAGACAGCCTGTAGATTTTTAGTGGGAGCACTGATAAATGTTTCCTTATACTGGTTTTGGTTGAGGGAGGGGGTGGTCAAATTGTTCAGAAAGCCATGAATAATAAGTCCATTAATAGTTTAATAATAATATAATAATAATAATAATATAAACTATTATACCAGTTTTCTCTAACCTAACATATTTAGGAATGATTGACCTCTTAAGATTGTATTCTGGGTTCCCCAGGAGATTGGGGGTACTACATACCACAGAGAAACTTTTGTTTTCTGCTCATTAAGTGTGAAAAATCATGGAGCACTTATAATCAAATTATCTAGTTACAAGGTTAGTCTAGAGGTTTTTCTCGTTTTGTTTAATTAAAAAATAAGCTTGTAGTTAACAAGAGGAACGTCATCCATTTGTCTCCGTTTTCAGGAGAAAGTGTTTTCAAATATATTGGTTGGCAAAAGTAAGATAACCGAAACACGCTTTTTAAAAAAAAATTTTTTCGTCTTTGCTGCCAATCATCTCCTTTCTTGACAATATTTTCAGTTTTTGAAGAGTTAAAGAAGTGCTCGTTTCAGATGTTATCGAGAGATTGGGTAGTAAGAAATCAGAAGTTTTGCTTCGTTGAGAAAGAGACATATTTTAATTCACCGCTGCCGGAGCCTAAAGCAGATACTGGATTCTTAGGAACCCAGGGGCATTCAGTGAACTGGGAACGCGGCTCTGCCAAACCCGCATTTCCACATTCAGCCAGGATTTCCTGGGTTTGATACAAGGAATGCCAGCCGGGCGTGATCAGGGGGCGGATCTCACCAATGACGAGAAGGAGGCGGCCACAAGAGCCCACGCGTGGGAAAGCTCGGCCCCTCTCTGTCCCCCGAGCATCCGCGCCCGACTGCGGGCTCCGCGCGGGCTGGGACGCCGGGCGCGGGCGGTCGGTGCTCCGGGACCCCGGGGGTCGGGGATCGCCGCCCAGAAGCGGCCCCGGGCACGGAGGGCGGCGGGCGACCGGCGGAGGCGGCGGCGCCGCGGGGTTTCTCTGTTGCTACAGCCGTGATGTCACTCGCCCATCCTAACCCGCGGTTGGTTGTTGTGTGTTTCAGCTCTGCCTGCAGTTGAGCACAAAGACCTGGAGGAGACTCCCACATCCTTCGGGGAGAAGAAAGGAGGCAGCTAAGCAGATTAAAGGAACTTGTGGCTTGTGGCCTTTTGGAAAGGGGGAAAGTGAATTAAAGGCCCGGTGGCAGTTAATGAGCTGTGAGATGAGGCGCCGCTGCTGCTGCTGACACCCAGATTCCAGGCTCCATCCGCTGCCCTTTGTGCTTCATGTACATGTGTCTATTCAGCGCATCCGGAGGCGCCCAGACCAGAATCCAACACGGCTGCCGGGGAGAGACCACCCACCATGCCCACGGAGACCCTACAGACAGGTAGCATGGTGAAGCCGGTCAGCCCCGCGGGCACCTTCACCTCGGCGGTCCCCCTGCGCATCCTCAACAAAGGGCCCGACTACTTTCGCAGGCAGGCGGAGCCCAACCCCAAAAGACTCAGCGCTGTGGAGAGGCTGGAAGCGGACAAGGCCAAGTATGTCAAGAGTCAGGAGGTCATCAATGCCAAGCAGGAGCCTGTGAAGCCGGCCGTACTGGCCAAACCCCCGGTGTGCCCGGCCGCCAAGCGCGCCCTGGGCAGCCCCACGCTCCGGGTGTTCGGCAGCCACGCCAAGACCGAGAGCGGCGTGCAGAGGGAGAATCTGAAGCTTGAGATCCTGAAAAACATCATCAACAGCTCCGAAGGCTCCAGCTCGGGCTCCGGGCACAAGCACAGCTCCCGGAACTGGCCACCCCACCGGCCAGACTCCACTGACCTGCACCGGCACTCCTTTGCCGAGTCCCTGAAGGTGTACCCCACGCAGGGCCGCAGCAGCCCGCAGGAGGGCGGCTCCCACGTGGGCAGGAGGCTGCTGGAGCAGTCGGCCGAGTCTTTCCTCCACGTTTCCCACAGCTCCTCGGACATCCGCAAAGTGACCAGTGTGAAGCCCCTAAAAGCGATCCCCTGCAGTAGCTCCGCCCCTCCCCTGCCTCCCAAACCCAAGGTCGTGGCCATGGCCACCGTGAAGTCCCCAGAAGCCGACTCGGTGGAACCGGCCTGCGGAGTCAGCCGAAGACCCTCGCTCCAGCGGTCTAAGTCGGACTTGAGTGACAGGTATTTCCGCGTGGACGCAGACGTGGAGAGGTTCTTCAACTACTGTGGACTGGACCCCGAAGAGCTGGAAAACCTTGGAATGGAAAACTTTGCAAGGGCTAATTCCGACATCATATCCCTCAACTTCCGCAGCGCAAGCATGATCAGCTCAGACTGCGAACAGTCTCAGGACAGTAACAGTGACCTTAGAAATGATGACAGTGCCAATGACCGGGTGCCATATGGCATTTCTGCCATCGAAAGAAATGCTAGGATCATCAAGTGGTTATATAGCATCAAACAAGCTAGAGAGTCACAGAAGGTCTCCCACGTGTAAGACCAAGTGCGTGCAAAGGAGGGAGGGAAGGGTCTCTGTCTGTGCATCCGCAGTCGTGAAGGTTGTGAGGTCTCCTTGAAGTGTTGTGAGCTTCTCCACTCTCTTTGTGTTGCTCGTTGTGCAATGTTTCCAAGTTGCATGCCTGTCAACATGGGGACTGACCTGGCTTCCACTTCAACCATCGCTGCAGAGCCTGGCTGAACACAACGTCATCTGCCAAGAGTTTCAGGCCAGAATCTGGTTAGGGCTTCGATCTTAAGCAAAACTGTTTACACGAAATAACGGTATACAACTTCTTCAATATTTATGTAGTTCTTGTGTTTTTATATCCCGCGCTCTTGTGTCTTAATTAAAAGTTTTATCAACTGGCTTTTAAGTTGAGAGTAGAATCTTTTTGAAATAAAAAGCCAATTTGCCTACGTGTGAGCCCGAAACAGTGGGGAAAATCCATGGGATCTGCTACCAAACAGATACAGTGACTGACCTAAGCTAGAGAACCAGGCTGGGTTTTCTGAGGAAGAAAGTGGTGAGCCTGATGTTAATCATTTGCATATTTGGAATTCCCCTGCCACTTAACAAAAGTAGTGGTTGGGGCAACAGTGCTATGTTTTGTGTCCGATTAAGTGTGTTAATGTTGGTGCTTCTGTGTAATACCCCAAGGAAAGACAATCAGAAACAATGAAGGTGATTAAATCTAGGAGTTTGGGGTTTGGGGGTTTTTGTTGATGTTCTTCTGATTTGGGTTGATTCCTAAATTTCTACTATCAATCTTTTGACGGGAATGACCATCCTAAAGCTGATACTAAATGTCTTTAAAAAAAAAAACTTGTTTGTTTTTTGATCAAGAACTAATTCTGTGCTGACTCTCTTCCCTCTCTCCTTCCCTCCCTGTGCTGTTGATTTATTTGGGAGAGGGAAGTGGGGCTTGTGCAGGTGTGAGCTATCCTAAGACACGAACACAAATGGAAATGCCAGCCATATCGGTATAGAGCCTCCCATTCAAAAGTGAATACCTTTCATAACCGAACCATTATCCAAGCAGTGCGATTGTGTTGTCTTGCATATGTTATTCTCCCAGGCTGTGGACCTTTGTTACAGCTCTAGGAAACTGTAGAAACATGATGCCATGTAGCGTTTCCACCCCCTTGGTCTCTAGTGCTGCCTATCGACTTGTTCCCGTTTTCCCCAGTAACTTGTCTTGCAGGTGGATCGTTAGCTGTGGACCAGCTGACAGTTGTGAGGTGCGGTAGCCGAGAGGTAAAAACGTGTAGCGGTCTGCTTCATTGCTCCCTACCCATGCTCTGAAGTTCTCAGCGGCACTACCTTAGACTTCATCAGCTAATGGGAAACTTTTTATGGTGTAAATGCTGTAAGACTTTGTACATACTTCAGTTGTTACGAAATCTTTAAGAAAAAAAGAAAAAGTTACGCTAATAAATAGCTCTGGTGCAGGCACTAATGGTGGTGGTTTCTCTTTGTCCTTGTCTTTGCTCCTGCCACGAAAAGTTTAACTTTGGACTGTGAGCCAGAAGCAGATTTTTGGTAGCCTCGCGGGAACATGTTTTCATTAAGTTACTTTCACCATATCACAGTTATTCTGAACAGCGATAGCAGTGTGCTTTTGCTAAAAGAGTTTTGTCAAGCTTCCTAAAATATGCTGCCTCTTCTTTACTTAGTTCACACTAAGTAGTTCACACACTTCTTTACTTAGTTCACACTTGCGTTATTTTTACCTTTTCTTAAACATCAGAATTTTTCACATCTTCCGCAAGACCTTCGGTTGTAAATATTTATGAGTTCTTACAGCAGAGACCTACCTTTGAATGTTATTTGTACAAGCACAGAGTCATTAGCATTAAACGTGTTCGTACATTTGTCCACTCGTTCGTTCATTCGTCTTTCAACAGGTCATTTGGTGAGTGGCCCCCTTTTCGGGCCTCACGGTAGGCACAGGACCACTGTGGTCGACAACACAGCCTTTGCTTCAAGGAATGTAGATGTCCCCTTTAAGAGAAACAGCATTCCTCTTAGTGGACAGATCTTATCTCCTCTTATTAGGACGCTGAGTATTCAAGTATCTGTTGGCTCCAGTTATCAGAAGATTAACATTGCTTCGAAAGTTACATATACCGTGTAAATGTAAAAGAAAGCATTGTTTAAAAAGCAATTTTCAGGGGCGCCTGGGTGGCTCAGTGGGTTAAAGCCTCTGCCTTCTGCTCAGGTCATGATCTCAGGGTCCTGGGATCAAGCCCCACATCCGGCTCTCTGCTCAGCAGGGAGCCTGCTTCCTCCTCTCTGTCTGCCTGCCTCTCTGCCTGCTTGTGATCTCTCTGTCAAATAAATAAATAAAATCTTTAAAAAAAAAAAAAGCAATTTTCAGAAACAAAAATGATAAGATTCCCAACTACTACTCTTTGCAACTTTTTCCTTCTGGAAATCAAATGTGGTTCCTTTACTCTCTCTCTCTGCTGGTTTGGAATTCTTTCTGGTTCTCTGATTAATTATCAGTTCCACTAGAACTCTACTTTCCAGAAGAAACTTTTGGAAATGTAGCTTTCAGTGGTGATGACACAGTGCATTCAAGATTATAGAATAAAAATAGGTTTCTTTCATTTAGTTCAAAATATATATACATATATATTTTTCCCTCACCATTAGGGCAGAAATGTGGCCATTTGAAATATTCATGGCTTAGCATTTATATATCCATCTCTTTCTAGGGCTATTGAAATACCAAAAAAGATGTCATTTTTCTAAGGAAACCAGTTTTTTGGGAGGCAAGTGCTTCTTAGCTAATTTAATATCACTGTCTGCTGTTTTAGTCATGGATTCTGATGAAGCTTCCAACAATTCAAAACCACGTTTAATCTGTGTCCCACCATAATTCAGTCTAATCCTCTGTGGCCTTATTTGTGCGATGGACAAATGTGAGCCTTTTGGTTCCCTTTATGGAAGGGGGAGCTCATTATTTTCTTTTTTGTTCTTGCAACTAGAGTTTCTATAAAGGACTGTTTGAAAGGCTTAATATTAAATCCCAAGAGTGAGACATTTCCTAATTGTGAAGTCCTTTTTACAAAGTGCTGATTCTGTGAGTACATAAAAAGTATCTCGTGTGTGCATGCACGTGTGTGTGAGAGAGAGAGAGCATCATCTCATCATCATCATGATGTTGGTAGGAATACAGAATTGTCATGTAGTTCAGCGTACTTTTCCCCTGACACAATGCGGAGTGAAGCATGATTTCACAAGATGGCCCTAAATACTGGTTGTTTCTGAAAATCACCAAATTTTAAGACAGTCCTCCCAATATCCACCCTCTCTGTCATTGTCTTAATTCAGGCTTTCATCTTCATACCTGAACAGTTGTTCCTATAAACTGCTAACTGAAGGCTCCTCAGCCCCCAGCCAATCTCCCTTCCCATCCCATTTCATGTCAAAGACTCTGATCATATCACTCCTCTGTGTAAAGACATCCTCCACCTTGAATATGTTGCTAAAAGGATAAATCTTAATTTCTTATCAGAGAATGTTGGGCATTTACCTTTCAGACCCCATTTTCTGTGTCCCCAGGCCCCCAGCCTCCAAGCAGAGGAAGTTTCCATTGGGAGCTTTTTGCCACTGTGTTAGTGATCTATTGCTGCAAAACAACTTTCCCCAAAGCTCAGCAACTTAAAACAATAAATATATATTATCTCCCTTTCTGCAGGTCAGGAGTCAGCCACTCCTGGACTGGCTTAGTCGTATGGTTCTGGCACAAGATAATCTCATTAGGCTCCAAACAAAATGTCGGTTGGGGCTGCATCTTCTAAAGGCTGGAGAATCTAAAATTCCAAGATGAATCACGTGATGGTGGCGAGAGTCCTTACAATATGGTGTTTGGCTTCCTCTAAGGGGAGCTGACCCAAGAGAGAAAGCAATGAGGAAGCCACAGAGCCTTTTACGATCCAATAGCTAAAGTCACACACCTCCACCATGTTCAAATCATTAAAAACATGTCACTACATACAACCCACACTCATGGAGAGGAGAGTTAGACTTCATCTTTTAAAGGAAAGAATATCCAAGAATTTATGGACAGGTTTTAAAATTACCACTACTGTTGAGTTTCAGTAGCTTTTCGTTCTGTGAGGAATGCTTTTTCCTTTCTCCTTGACATTGCAGACTCCTGCTTTTTCAAGACTCAATACCAGGATCAACCAGTGAGATTTTTGCATTTTGATGTTGTTTCTCATCACCTAGTAATTTGTGTCCTGCCCAGGGGCCCAGCCTTTGCTAGTTTAAATGGTGCCTGTGTGTAAATCGTTAAAAGATATACCTTCCTCAAAACAATTTATTTTCTGCCAGGTTAAAAAAAAACTGTCCTAACAATTCATAAATCTCCAATGATTATAATGTGAACTGTGACCCTAGGGTCACAGCACAGCAGCCCAGAGTATCTAGTAGATGCTTAGTAAGTGTCAACTGGATTTTTTTTAACCCATCACTTTTAAGTCTTGTGCTAGTTACTCGTAAGTGTTATCAAACGAATCCAGATGGGTAGTTACTGCTCCATTTTACAGGTGAAGAACCTCAGTTTCATGGAGGCGAAGCCCCTTAACTAAGATCCCACAGGAAGTAAGAGGCAGAATGAGACTTGAACTCAACACTGAGATTCCACCTCTGCCCCTGCCACAGCCCAGCTCAAAACAGAGAAAGGCAGACTAAAATGTCTTGTATTTTAAAACCAAAGTGCTCTTAAATTCATCTGCGTTAATTTCATCTGCGGCCTATAGGTACAAAACTGTCTCAAACACTCAGAATTTCAACAATTTCACTCTTACCAAAATGGTCACCACTAAAATTTAGAAAAAGACTTCAGCTGTTCCATGATGAGTAACACAGAGCCTGCTAAGTCCAAAGAGACAAGGCTGTCGTTAGAAGAGCGTTCTTTCAGTTTTGAGTGTGCTGGGTTTTGGAGGCACATCCTGTCTTTTTCAGCCAAGGACTTTCAGGAGAGTAAACAGAGATAAATGCCCATAATTCAACATTCAGGAAACACATTTTGGCAATTTGGTGAATCAGCATCACTCCCTTCTGCTGTCCTTGAGGAGGGACATGGTGTGTTCTACCCAGAAAATGCACTGGGGAAGGAATAACAAGGTTAAGGATGTTCCCGAGGAACTGAATAGATTCTTAACTCAGAAAGGATGATGAACCTTACCACAATTTTGAAAATGTGAAACCCATTATACCCCTGTAAGATGACCAAGAGTTCCATTGGCTTCCACGTGGCTTCCTAGAGCTGTCCTGTGAAGGACCACAGGCTTAGTGGCAGTGTGGCTGGCTCTAAACAAGACACCATCATGGAGGGTTTCTCTCATATATTCAGCTCACACCCCCTTGCTTTGGCAGAAACCCAGCAGAAAGAAAAGCCAGAGGGAGATGGGCCTCAACAGCCTTTGGAAATGCCTTCCTCCAATAACTACCTAAAACTTTGCCTTCATTCTCTCATTGGTAAAACAGAAGGAAAGTCATCTGTTGTGTGTGTTCCCCTGGCCTCAGGGCTGTGACAGCACTGGGAGCTGTTTTCGGAACATTAGAATGAGGAATGGGATTAACGAAAATTCAGAGAAGACTGGGTTCGTGTTGTCTTGGTAAGAGGATGGCAGGCAAGGCCTGATGGGGATCAAATACTTCCCTGACTGGCATTTATGTACCAGCCACCCGAGAGAGTTCTAGTTGGGGAAAGATATGAAGTCTGTAAAAAGATTCTTCTCTGAATGGAATGAATCTCCAGAAATGTGACATGTTGTCGGAAGCTGACAGGATTGAATGTGACCAAGTGCACACAACATACAAAACTGTGATAATGATAATGATATAGTCATTCACTAATTGGGTATTTTATTCGTTCCACATTCATGAAACAACCAGTAAACAAACTAACAAGTGTGTCTTAGGTGTGATGCTAAGCCCTTCATCACATCATCTCTTATTCTCACAAGAACTTTAGAAGTAAGTTAGAATCCATCTTGTCCATGAGAGATCTGAGGATTGGGCAACTTCTCAAAGGCACACATCCAGTAAGTGGCAAGAGGGAAATGCAAACCCATGTTAATAAAGCACGTGCTAAGACTCATTCCATAATGAATTTTTAGCATCTAGGCAGGTGGGAGCCGTTTTTGCTCCTTTGTGGTAGGTAAGGTGTGTTACGGAACATTCCCCAGAAGCTGAAAACACAGTTGCAGATACTGGACTGTGATTCTTCCCTACAGTGAGGGACTCAAACTTATTTCTCGTATTTGATCACATCAGGACCGATGCTGAGACATTAGTGATCAATTCTCCCTCTCTATCGTATTTTACAGAGGAGGAAACAGGTACAGAGCAATGAAGGGGGTTACTCAGGTCTGTATAGCAGGTGACTCAGCCGATGGAGCTGGAACAGACATGAGTGCCCCACCACCCTCGCTAACGACCAGCACCAAGGAACAGACTATGCACCCCTAACAAGTCCATCACATGACATAGTTAATAGATATTACTCCTATGCGGTGTTCCTTGTCCTCAAAAACTAGCAGATATTTAAAGAAACTTTAATTAGATTTTCTATTAATATGCATTAACTATTTTTCAATTTAACCATAGCAGATATAAAAATACTTAATAGAGATGAAGGAATTTCTCTAAGGAAGTTTTTAGCAATTTTGGAAATACTTAGTACTATTTTCATGTTATTTTAGTAATGCCACTGTCCATACATGCCCCATATTCTTCGAGAGCTTAGGGATCATTTTTATTGGATTGATTCTTTGCCTCCTGTATTCTCTGGTGCAGACATTGCCACCGGTTGTGATATCCATTTGCTTCTCCTTCCAGCTCACAAGAGGATTGCATGTTCACACTTCAAAGCATTAGGTGTGGCCAGTGAATGGAAGTGACCATGTTAGAGTAGGGAGGAGCCAGTCCCGGGTTCCCCATGTTCTCTTTCTTCAAACATGGCATCCAGCAAAGTTCCAGAAGGTGGAATTCCCATTAGAGTTGCCATTAGGGTCCTGGATGAGGACAATGGGGAACAGAGCCCTCCACCCTCAACACAGAATGGATATGTAAACTTCAGGGGATGAATCCTGTCCTTGTAAGCCACTGTGATTCGGGACATTATTTTGTCCAGCAGCACAACCTGGCCCATCCAGACTTTTGCCTCAGTTGAAAACTAACCAATAAGACTTAGAAGACTGCAAGGATTCCAGCAAGAGGCAGGATCAAAGGGCCAGCTCTAACACATTGTTTCCCAAAATGTGCCCCTGAAACACTATATTTGAATTCCTTGAGGTTCTCAACACAATGCAAATTCCTGAGCCCTTTTCTAGACATCCCGAGTCAGAAGCATAAAGAGTGGGCCCAGAATTCTGCCCTTTTAACCAATACCCTCCAAATGGTTCTTAGGGAGATTAAAATTCCAGACTTCCTAAGTTCACAGTTAATCAAGTTTCAAAGTCACTAACTGGAAAACAGGAAGAATGCTATAGTTATCAGATACGGAAAATGTTTTTGATACATTTTGGAATCATAATTACAAGTGCTAGTCCCTGGGGTCTTATTTTCAGAAGTGAAAAGCATAGGAGAGACCACATGCCAGCTCTGATAAACACAGCAGGCAGAGTGGCATCGCATTATGACCTCTGTCCACTTCCTGTGCCCAAGCAGTGCTGGCCTCTGGGACCTTCCCCTGGACCACTGCCATAGCCTCTAAGTGGGTCCTCCACTCTGCTCTCCCCCAATTTACTCCCATCAAGCAACCCAAAGTGACCTTTGCAAAACCAATAGCACATCATATCATTCTGCTGCTTCAAACCCTTCCGTGGTTTTCCACAGTGGTGATGACAAAATTAAAAAATGCCTCTCCTTAGGCTGTAAAACCCCACAGCGTCTCCTCATAGCCGTGGTCCCCTAACACCGAGGATCCCCATTCTCTCCACTCCCACTCATGTTTATAAAAAGCACAAGCTCCTCTCACCCCCGGCCCCAGGGTCCAGGACCGTGCTGCCCTCCTTCACAGACCCTTTTCCTCTTGATAGTCCATCCTCACATTGCGGACTGCTCCTCTCAGATTTCACTTGAGTTGCCATATCCCCTTCTTGCCACTCTATGTAAAGTCCATTCCTTGTGTTAATTAATCTCTGTCCTTTGCTAATTTCCTTCCCAGCATTTAGCACAATCTGAAATCCTCCTATTCATTAAGTTATTGTCTATTGTGGGTACACTTTTCTTAACCCCCCTTACCTGATTCAGTGCCTGGAATGGGGCGGGGGGGTTGCTGAATGATATATTTCTTCAGAACAAATGGATGAATCCAAACCTAACTCCTCACCTAATTCTACCTCATGGCTTCGGAATCCCCTCATCAGCTTGTCCTTCTACCTCTCCTGTCTTTAACCGAGACACTGTCATTCTATAAGTGAGAACCAGGGTTGGCATCTAAGTTTCTTGCCCCAGTATTTGTTTTTGAAAATGGAAAAAAAACAGCACATTTAAGGTCATAGGAGTCCACAATATGGACCTCTCTGCATAAAAGGAATTTATAAGCAAGAATTTCTCACTCATCGCACAATGACCTTAAAAAGAAGTGGAAGTCTCCTACTCACTCCATACCACACATAGCCCAAAGCAGTGAGGAGCTCTACTTGGGATGGGCTGGGGGGAAAGGGAGGGTGATGATCTAAGAATGCATGATCTCTAACGACTTTGTCTCGAAGGTCAACGAATAACATACTGCATTTCCTTGCTGAAATACCAAAGTTTGCCTTTTATATGAAAATACATACTCAAGGTAGCGCTACTGGGTATAAGCCATTGAAACCCTCTTGGCAGACTGTCCCAAGGCAAATCGGATTCAGAAACACCTTCCATTTTAGCCTTTCTGTTTGTGCATACTGACCTCTCTCAACCATGGGCTCACCATCGCCTTCTCTGAAAATTCTGCTAACTGGGGAATTAAAAAAAAAAAAAAGGCAAGCCATGCATGAATGCAATTGCTCTCTCAACAGAACGAAACTGTGGTGGCTGGTAATTGAGAACATATGGAAAATCGACTGAGAAAAAGGAAACTGGGAGGGAGAGCACTTCATTGCACTGCCTTCTAACATGTTGGGGGGAGCATGTTTCGCCTTCATAAGTGTAAATAAGTTTGAAGCTTTTGAGGATTTCTAGGCATGCTTAATCTGTTCTGGTCTCCCCCTTGCCCCCCGTTTTCATTTTTTTTTTTTTAATGATAGATGGAGAATAGCAGTCAGGTGAGTTATTTCTATGCCTCTTGGCTGCTGACAGCCGGGCTCTCCAAATGTTTCAGGCAGACACATCATTTGCCCACCAAGTTCTCGACCATTTTAAGGACTTAAGCTACTGAGCATTTTATTTCAGAAGAAAATGTGGACACATTTATTTAGGAACAACATGGGCATGTGGCTAACTTCACCAAAGGCTCTTCCTATTTGCTCCCAATGAATGGACAGCTGCACGTGGTGCGAGAAACGGGGGGGGCGGGGGGGGCCTAAGGTCTGTGACTGCGAGAAGATGACTCCATGTGGTCTGAACAAAGGCTTGCTGTGTTTTGTCCATATTTCGAATTCCTTAGAATGTCTCCGTGTGTGACCATCTGATATAAAAACAATACACTTCCCTCCAGACTCCTTGCTCTGAGTTTATGGATCTGCTTCCATGTGCTGAGAATTCTTGAGTAAAGAATCTGCGAGTTGAGCTTGGGACGGCATTGGGTTCCCAAGGTTAGGTTTTCAGTCTTTAATTCACCACCTGATGCCTTTTAAATCCGGTTTAATGGTCAAAATGGATTTTTGTGCTTTCTGCTCTTAAATGATTATGTGTTCGTATGCACACATGTCAGATTTCTTAAAGAATTTATTCCAGGCAAGTGTGCTGAGGGTCAAATTACACTACCGTTATTTTTTAAATTAAAATCTTGGCGAGTTGGGAGAAGGGGACTGCGGGGGAATCTGACCTCGTATGTAGGTAGCCTGGCAGGTAGAAAGGCCAATTTCAAACTGGAAAGAAAATGTAAAGCATCTTCCCTTCTTCAACATATACGGATCTTCACCCTCTTCTCCTGGTGATTTAGTTGCTTCTCCACACATTCAGGTTAAGGGGAACAGAAGACAGTGGAGATCAAACATCTTGCCTAGTGAGAAGAGAGAACTACAGCTAAGAAGGTGACATAGTTGTGTTTGCTTTTCGTCTTTCTGTTCATACACGTGCCCAGGAGGAGAGACCCTCCCCTGAAGGCGGGGACTGTCCCCACTGCTGCATTGCCACTGCCTTATTAACTGTCTGGTATGTGTTGGGTGTAGGTGCTTCAAGTTTGCTGAATGAATATGGGGTAAGAGGAACACAAGATCTCTTTAGGAGTCCTAATCTGAAGGCAGAGACCAGAAAGGCTCAGCAGGGTGCTTTCCCTTCAGTTGTGCCTTGTCCCTTCACAGGTCTCCAACTCACATGCTCTTTGCACCCCCCCCCCTCCTCCATTCCGTTTCCCTTTCACGAGTGGCTGCCCCGTGGCAGGCTCTGCTGGAAGCCTGGGAATGCGGCAGTGACCCCACCAGGCAGAACATCACTGCCCACCCCCTGCACCCCACCCCCGCCGCAAGGAGCTCTGGTCTTCTTGTGAGACCACACAGTAAATAAGTTAAATAAGCAGATATATAGAATATGAGACAGTGACACAAGCTTAAGAAAAAAGAATAAAACAAGGCTGAGAGCTGGCACTCCTGGGTGGCACAGTAGGTCAAGTGTCCGACTCATGGTTTCTGCTCAGGTCATGATCTCAGGGTCTTGGGATTGAGCCCTAAGACGGGCTCCATGCTCAGAGTGGAGTCTGCCTGAGATGCTCTGTCTTTCTCTGCCCCTCCTGTTCTTGTTCATGCTCTCTCTCTAAAATAAATAAATACATAAATTCTTTAAAATTAAAACAAGGCTGAGTGATAGGCAGTGGTCTTATTTGGGTTGTCATTTGAGGAACAGTTGAAGTGAGTGAGGGAGGAACCTTGTAGATATTGGGAAAAGCAATTCAGGCAGGACCAATAGGGCTGATGAGAAGCAAAGAGGGTCGGTAGAGGCCTGTTAGCTACCTAGTAATGAGTGTCTAAGAGAGAAAAATGTTATGGGTCAAATGCCATTTGGGGACCCTCCAGGTTAAACAAAACCTCAGCTATTCTCTGGAATCTTCATGGGTACATTTCCATTCCAAGAAGCAGTTTTAGTGCAAACTGGTTCCTAAGTGTATTTGAGTCTGAACCACTTTGGGGGGAACTCGGTTGCCTCAAGATCACAGAAACAAGCTAATGGCCAGATGGGTGGGCAGCCCCATGACCCACCCTTATCACCAGCCGTGTCCCCATTGCATGGACAGTCAGACATCCAGGAAAGAGAAGAGCAGGGCTATGGCAAGCAGCTATGTCAGACGACAGATGGAGCGTTGGGGAAAGGTTCTCCTTATGTTCTCCTGACACAGAGTATTTGTTTGGTTCGTCCGACTTTAATTACCACCAATTGCCACCGCTTGCTAGTCTGATTTTTGTTTCGTTTAATTAATAACTTTTCTGTAAAGGAAAAGTAAATCATAACAAATAATACATGATTTCAAAGAAACACCTTTTTTATATCTTTATAATAAAGTAAAATACATGTGTATAAATATATATGTATATAATAATATATCGATATATTATGTATACATATATAATATACATATGCTATATATACATCTATTATATAAATTCATATTCTATGTATGCATATATAATATATATATATAGTATCTGTATTAGCTGGTCAGCCTACTTGAGCTCAGATTTCAGTTTCCAGTGGTGAGTTCGAGAACATGTTAGCCCCCAGCCCCACTTGGAGAACCAAGACAATAGAAACCAACAGAATAGTGCAGACCAGCAAATGCTCACAGGGTGGAGGCTCCTAGAGACAGAAAAACCAGTCACCTCGACTGGAGCCAGCCAGAGGCATCTCCGGGAACTTGAAACTTCAGTGTCCTTGGCCCAGCCAGGGGCAGCTTCTCACACTCTCCTGGAAAGTGCCTGGAAATCTGCTCTGGAAAGTGCCAGACCCTCCCCACCTTCCCACTCTGCTTTGGTATCTGGGGATTCAACTCCCAGTGCCTTCCCTTTTGGCCATGAACCTTCAGCAACTCACTCAGACTTGCTGAGTCTTTGCTTCCTGGTTTATAAAATGGAGACACTTGCCTCCTCAGGAAGAAAGAGTTATCCTTCTGTGAGGGAAGACTTTGTGTACACAGTAGCACACAGTGGGGCCTGGTGTCTCCCCTCCTCCTCCCTGTTCTCTTTCATTTCACGAATTTCTTTTTTTTTTTTTTAAGATTTTATTTATTTATTTGACACAGAGCGATCACAAGTAGGCAGAGAGGCAGGCAGAGAGAAAGGGGGAAGCAAGCTCCCTGCTGAGCAGAGAGCCCAATCCAGGGCTCAATCTCAGGACCCTGAGATCATGACCTGAGCCAAAGGCAGAGGCTTTAACCCACTGAGCCACCCAGGTGCCCCCATTTCATGAATTTCTGAATGTATTGTCACTTCAAAGGGGGCTCAACTTTAGAAAAGGATTAGCCATGGGAAAACTCTCTTTCGTTCATTTACATAACAATTACCACTCCAGCCTGGCTGGTCCTGGGTTTTGTGGAACACAAAAGGAAGTCAAACAGATTAGTAGTGGAGAGGACACAACTCCTGGGGGCATCATTGTCCTCCCCCCCAGCTTCTAGCAAAACTCTTGTGAACCCCAAATCAAACTACCTCCTTTCTAAGCCTTCCCGTCCTGCCACACCACATACCTGGTCTTCTCGCCTCCCTTCTGCGTATGTGTATGATGATTATTCATCGTAGAGAACATTTGGCAATAAATCACATAGGGCTCTCTGGCATGTCTTCCATTGTTGTTTTAATTGTTGTTTAAACATGTTGTTTAAATCTCACATTAGTCTATTTAACTTTTCCCACTGAGAAAGCAATTGGAAAACCCACCCATCTAAATGTTCAATCTGGGAAAACCCACTTTGCATACACACTGCTCAGAATTAACTCCCACTTGAATTTATTTTGTAAAACTTTCGGGGTTTGGTTTATCTATAAAATTAACTGTAGTTCTAAAAATCGCTTTGATACAAGTGGGAAGTTGAGATGAGTAGACATGTGCAGTTAATTAAAACCCTAGGTAGACAATCCCTGCTCTGAATTGAACATTGCTATTCCTTTCATTGTGAATGCCTGCAGTCCAGCATCCTTCAAAGCAATTGAGTTTTCCATTGTGCTGCGTTTTTACTGTAATAGGAACTTTAGTGAACTTAGGGTAAGAAGGAGGGAGGGAAGCCAGAGAGAGAGAAGTTTTCCTAAGTGCTGTATACTGTTGTGAACTTGACTTCTGGAAATAAGGTTTTTTGTAGAACTTATGATGTATTACAACTTTCCATGGGCTAGAAACTACACTACATGCTGTACCCAGTAGATAAGTTGTCCTATCTACTCACAGTAATTCAGGGCTCAGTTGTGCAGAACCATATGATGGCACTGAACTTGAAATTGAAAGAGGTGGTTTGCTGGAAAAGTGACCAAAAATGGCGACTGAGTGAAAACAACCCTATTTGCCGGGCTTGTTTGAGATGATTTAGTTGTATAGCTCCCTCCCAGCGCCAACCCAGAAAGGCTAAGGAGCTACAAGACCATCAAACAGGATTAAATGATGTTCTAGATGCTACTGGAAAGTGAAGTCTTTGAAAGACTTTAAAGTGTGGAGCCGAAAGGCTTTTCTGTGTGAAAGCTTTCTACAGATGTGTGTGTGTGTGTGTGTGTGTGTATGGATATTCATACTTTTACTAGAGAAGTTGTACTCTATAATTTCGGGATTTGAAATGTGAATAGAGGGGAAAGGATTCTGCAACGTGGGTTTTGTTGGCTGATTCTTAATCTATCTGAGCCAGGATTTTAAGCACAGTGATCTCATCGCCACCCTGAGACCTTGCAGATAAAATGGATGCTGCTGCTGACAGTGCTCAAGGCTGGAATGCATACCGCATGCCAGCTGCAAAGACAGCCTCATGGCCACCGTCCCCTCTCCTGGCCCCAGTCAGTCACAGACCGGCAAAAACAATGGTCCTGTCTCTCTGCCAAGCACCCAGGTGCTCAGCTGAGCTCATTAAACTCCACCAACACTGCCTCTGTGTGAGGTGGCATTTCTTTTAAATGACAGCAGTTTGTCAATCTACAAAAGGAGATCGTATCCCTGAGAATGCCCAACCGATGATGGGACACGGGCGCTATCCCCGGGACAAAGGGGAAAGTCTCTTCCGAGAGTGAGACGGCCGAAGAAGGGAACAACATCATCCACACAAGAAAAAATCTGAGGGGCAGAAATAGGGGAGCAGGGGGCAAGCCAAGGACATTTTCAGAACTAAACGTCTAATCAGTTCAAGTAAGGCTCCTCTCCTCGATTTTGCCGGCGGTGATTTGATTTGTGAGCACTCAGAGTAGGTTACCTCTAACAAATCTTCTCCTTCCAAACGAATACTTAAATACTCCGTCAAGCCCTCATGTTGCCAATTCAGCCTGATGGCCCCAATGGGTCAGTCCTGAGTGGATGCACAGAACAGCGCAAACCACCTTCAGATACCTCCAGGCTGCGGGGCACCCAGCCCTGGAGCTCCGGCCACAGAGCCAGTAAAAGGAGGTACGCAGAAGGGGCTGGCACACTGCTGTCCTGTTCTCACTCACAGTTTCTGCTTCATTGACTAGGAGGGAATTATATGTGGTCCACGATAAATAAGCTACATTGAACTCAGATATTCCTCTGGGCACCACAGTTCTCAGAGGTCATGCCTGTAGGCATCACTGCTTTGCCTACTGTGCACTCTGCAAATAGTACCCCTCCTTCCCTGTAGCTCCCCCCCCCACAGCCGCCACTTCCCCTCATGCATCCAGCTCTCAGCAGAGGGTCTGCCAGTGACCCAGGAAGGGTCAGTTACAGAGTGTCCCAAGTCTTGGGCCACACGGCCCAATCAGAAGTCCTCCCAGTGAGAAAGGAGGGGGGGTCCACTAGAACAAGCCAGTAAGGGGTGACCCTGGAGTCACTGGGAGTCACCATGGAGAGTGATGCCCGACCAAGATAGGGGCCACTCGCCAGCCATCCACATCTGATGGTCAGTTCTGTAAGCAAAAAAACAAAACAAAACAAAAAAACTCCCCCAACCCCACCCCCGTCACTTTTCTGCTTTAGTTTCAGTTAGGTTTTCTGTCCTTTTCAACACAAAGAGTCCTGATGAATGCCCTATGTATGGTGTCTTTGAGAGAGTCTGTTAGTTTAAAGACGGAATAATTATGCATGGTTAGTTTGAGCCAGTTTCCAGGACTCATGCTTTCCTTGGAGACTGTGCCCACTCGAAGTCTTCATGAGAGCACTGGAGTGGAACCAGAGGGAGTCCACCCATGGATTGTTAAGAATGGTCTTGGCTGGGGACTCCTGGGTGGCTCAGTTGGTTAAGTGTCTGCCTTTGGCTCAGGTCATGATCCTAGGGTCCTGGGATCAAGTCCCATGATGGGCTCCCTGCTCAGTGAGGAGCCTGCTTCTCCCTCTCCCTCTGCCTCTGCCTCTCCCTACTACTTGTGCTCTTTCTCACTATCTCAAAAAAAAAAAAAAAAAAAGAATGGTCTGGGCCAAAGAGCATCATTCAACTATCACCCAAGTCAGAGACTCCCTCCACCAGGTGGTGAATGGCCCTCTGAAATAACGGACACTTTAAAGCATAAATTTGTATGTTCCTATTTTGCAATTAATACATTGTAGTTATAGAAAAACTGGAAAAACTAATAAGATAACAAGAAAAAAAGGGATTATTTCTCCATCATTCTACTATACAAATAGGTAAAGATGTCGCTAATTCTTGACTACCACTCCATTGCACTGGAAACACACAGACTGGGCTGTTACTATTATAATTCCAAGACCTAGCACTATGATTGCCTCCTAATAAGCATGATAAGCGATTAGAATAGTGAGTGAGGGAATGCGTGCAGGAAATGGTGCAGCACAATGCAGCTCTTCCAACCCTTCCCAACTCCCATGAAAAGCTCATATTTGCAAAGCACTCTAGGATCAATGAGGCTCCTTGCAGCTGGAGATGAAGCCCTGTTTAGGGGCCCTACCCCAGGCATAACTCCTACTACAGTTTGCAGATCTCAGGAGCAGTTCTGCACAGCCTGGTGTCAAACTTACATTCAGTCTTGGCTCAGAGACTTACTAGGCTTTCGAGCATCAATAAATGCCAGGTGCGATGATCACATAGGCCAGGTGCTTGTCCCAAGAGGCTACCGTGATTCTTCCTCCTACCGGAGAATCAAAGCTCAGCTACCCAGTGGCTCTCTTCAGCCCTTGTCTGGGGACAGGGCGTGTCCTCTTTGGTGTGTGACCTTTAACCTGGACCCACAAACCTGAAGTGGGATACGTTTCACTTTGGATAGATTATCTTGATATTTAAAGATTGAATGCATTTGGGGAAACAACATAAGGAGAATAATATGAGTGATCAAAGTTTATTTTTATTTTGGGATAAGATACAATCATAGAGTAGAGGACGCATTGATCATTCTTATGTAGTTAAAAAAAAAGTTATCTTAGAGCCATTCCAAAAACAGAGCTCCAGAATATTTTAAGAAATGACACCTCTGTGAGAATGTGTGTATCCTCTCCCACAATAACTGCTCCGCAGGGAAGCCTCATTTAGATGTATGAGCTCCAGCCAGTTTATTGAAAAGCATATGTCCTTATTGTAATACCATACAACTCCAATCACTTTGGAAATACACAGTCACCTCAGTTTGGAAATGTGTAATGTACTGTTTGTATGGGGTCAGGTGCCTTTCACGGTCACATCAATTTATTGTGGAAGGGAGCGTTAGTGGTACACAGCCAATAAATATGGGCTTTGTCTTGCCCCTGACCCACAGAGAACCTAGTGACCCTGCTCAGCCTCACTCAGTCCCAGGCACTTAAGGGATTACAAGGACCAGTTTTCAGGCTTTTATGAAAAAATCCAGCTATAATCATTAGCTATGAGGGGCAAAGTGACTCTTTAAGTTTTATATTTGCCAGTCTTTAAAAATCAGTATCTGAACCTAAGTTCAAGCTTGGATCTTAAAACTCTTTTTTGATAATACAGCAGAATTCAAAAACCATGTTAGTTTTCTTTCTATATGATGTAAAATTGTATCAGAAAGCTATCTTAGTGAATATTACATTGAAATAAAATATGTTATGTGGGGGCACCCGGGTGGCTCAGTAGGTTAAGTGGCCCACTCTTGATTTCAGCTAGGTCATGATCTCAGGGTCCTGGGATTGAGCCCAGCATCAGGCTCTGCGCTCAGTGGGGAGTCTGCTTGAGATTCTCTCTCCCTCTGCCCTGCCCCCTCTCCCTCTAAAACAAATAAATAAATCATATATATATAAAATAAAATGTATAATGTATAAAATGTATTTATATATATAAAATGTGATGCTTTATTATGTATGTTAGTAGCATCCTATATTAGGCCATACTATATTGTATTAATCACTGGTATGTTGTGCCATATTAATAATAATCACCAAAATATACTCTGTCTGTAAATGAGAAAGAAATAAAAAAATGAGAACCAGCCATTAACACTTGCGTCTTGTTTGATATGTGCGGGCCCTGAGCAGAGGACTCTTCACATGTAATTACACTTTCTTCTAGCAGCATCCTTGAGAGAGAAGCATAGGAGTCCCTTCTGCATGGCCAAGGAAACCTAGACTCAGACCACCCAGGTAAGATTTTGACTATATATCCTCAGTCTAGAGCATTATCTCAGGGCCTGTGTTTCTGGAGTAAAGAGATATTGAAGTCTAACCCAATACTTTTAGGGAGAGCTTTCTTTTTTCTCTCTCCAAGACACAAGTGCATCTCTCTGACTGGGCCTGTGTGAAACAAGAGGCTGGAGGTCAAGCAATGTCTCGCTCCAGACACGCTGATTGTTCCCTCATGGTGAGGGGAATTCAATACTGGCCTTTAGTTTTGTGTGAGTACCAGTGAAGGTGGGTGGCTGGGAGGGGTGCTGGGGGGAGAGCTTCACTGGGTAAAGAGGGGCATCTATCCTTAACAGGAGTCTGTCCCAGCCCCTGCCCATGAGGGTCCCTTGCCTGAGTTTGCTTTTCTTCCTCTAACCCCCTCACCGTCAAATGCCACCTCCTTCTCTGTTTCTTTTTTAACACCACTTATGGAGATTAAATAGCCTTCCCTGACACCCTGGTCATACAATCCCATGGCCCTTTTTGCAGATTTTACCTACTTTTAGTTATTTGCTCTTATGTTAATTTTCGTATGTTTGGTATTAGACAGTAAGCATCATGGAGAGAGGGACAGTGAGGTCTTGTTGTCTGATGTACCCCCAGTGCTTAACCACAGTTCCTGTGACATGAATATTTATTGAAGGAGTTTTTAAAAGCCTATGTAAATCTCTTGATGCAGTCTTTGTGTCATTCGTCGTTAATATTATCAGCATTCAGTTTTGGCAGCTAATGAATGTGGAAGAAATTACAGAGTTAAGATTTCACCACGTTACCACCAACAGAGCAATAATTGATTCAGACAAGAGTCTTCAGTGCCTGCCAAAACTTCTAGATACATGTTTGATGAGGAACAAGGATATTTACATAGCCTCAAAGACTCTCCTGACAAATTACTCGTTAATTAAAAGGAAAAATGGTCACCTTATAGTAGAAAAACCTAGTGGATACCAACTTAACCAATGGCTCCAAGTTAACATCACCAACACTGGGACCAATCAATGTCATGGGACTCCTGGTGTGATGCACCAAAAGGACCAAGCATCACCTCCATAGAGTTCACATGGAAGGAACAGAAAGTCTTCTCCTTGGTTCTCATGACAACCCCAGAGATTATAGGAATGACACAACCCCATAATATAAACAAGGAGGTGCCAGCAGTGGAATTAGATGACTTGGCCAACAATTAGCTCTAGAAGGTGTCAGAGTCCCACCTTTAGAGTGAGTCCAGAGTCCTGTATCCAGCCTTAGTCTTCCCTCCATGTCCTGCTGCCTCTCCCAGGGCCTCAAATCCACATGAAGGATGAGTGAGTGGCTCCAACGATGGGAGGGAGCCTAGTGGTGAGCTCATGGAGAGGGGATTTGTAGGCTGTGGGTCCAGTCCCACCATGGCCACCATCTATGGGAACGCAGCAGGGGAGAGGGTTCCTCAGCACCCCTGCTTCCTTTTCTGTAAAAGATGGTTCTTGTATCATCTATGATTCCGGGAAGTAGATCTTTCTGTCTAGACTTTTGATACATAGACTTGGCAACCATTCATTTTCAGTGTGACTTGGAAACTTGCTATGCATGTTTTAAGAGAAGTAATTTCCTTCAGAGTCAGATGTTTTGACACAATGAGTACAATATCTTAGATTTGAGACAGGAACAAAGAAAGGGGAAATCATACGCCGTTAGGAAAACCCTTCCAGGTGTAATAGAAAATGAAGCAAAACTTCTAACACTCCTTACAACAGGTCAAAACCAACCATCCATCCACCCATCCATCCATCCATTCATCCATTTGTTCATTCGTCCATTCACTCATTCATTTATTTAATCATTTGATTGAAATATAATTTCCAAAGCCACATCTCTATCAGACAAATCCTCATTATATAAAACTCCTCTAAAGGTTAGAAACCATTAAGTCTTCATTGGCTTGACTAAAGCACAAAAAGAACACTGCCCCCTACAATGAAGAGGAAGGTGTTTTCGCTTTAATGTCTTCATTCCAGGGGTATTTAAGGACTAGTATGTGCAAGGTATGATACTCTGGGATACCAAAGGAGGTTTATTGTAGAACGTGAATAAGGGGATAAAGGATGAGTAGACTATGGGTGTGGAGACACAGTGCAAACACAGGGGAGAGAAGCACAGTCCTGTACAAAGAGCCGTGGGTATCATTCAGTTCACTTGCCTAAAGGGTGTGTGTGTATCCGGAGAGGGCAACAAGATGGGAAGGGTAGCTTTAGGGTTAACAAATCTGAAATCTGTGTTGTAGCTTTTTAGAATTTCGTCAGGAGGATGATTTTTTTTTTTTTTTTAGCAGAAGTTTGACGCTGTAGTTTTGTTTGTTTGTTTACTTAAATGCTGCTAGCTGAAGGAACCATGGAATGTTTGGAACATCCCCAGTAGCCAACAGTCAGCTGGGAGAGAGCTGGAGCCCAGACCAGGGCCTCAGATATGAAACCTCTGATTTCAATGGCTACTTGAAGGACAGTGAGTTAGAAGAATCTCAGGGTCTCTTTTGCTGTTTGGATTTTTAAATTTTCTTTTTAAATACTGTGCAGCGAAAAATACTTCTGATCCACTAGACAAGGCTCCCTTCTGCCCCCTCCTGCCTAGTCACCTTCCTCAGACACACCCCTGGTTATACTCCAAAATCTTCCCCATGCCTCCCACCCAGTGACACTATCCCTGTCTTGTACAGTGAGGAGGCTCCAGAAATAGGAGAAAGAAGATGGGAGGAGGGAGTGTAGGAGAGCCCCCTGAACTGTCAGATCTAGGTGGGTCAAAGAGCACCCCACACCAATAGGCAGAGGAGGAGGGTGTTCAGAGAGAGATTGGGGTATCGGAAAGTAAAGGCACATCCAGGCTGATGGGGAAGACTCCCTACCTTGGAAGTAGGAAGCACAAGAGGGGGGATGACCCAGCTTCACACCCCTCTGCTAGCTCCTGGAGGTTGGGGGGACCCAAAATGCTGTGCCACCCTCCCCTTTCCACAGATAAGAGCAGCTCCAGCTCAGGTCAGTCCGGCCTGTGAGGGCAGCAAATGAAATGTAGAAGGGAGGGATTTGGCCTGCAGGTTTCAGATACCTGTTCCAAGCCAGAAGCTCTTCATTTCTCGGGAGGCTTGGATTACACTCCATACCTAGTTAGGTAAAAGGAGCTGATGCTCAAGTCACAGCTGGAAAGATCCACTTAGGTTATGCAGTAGGGCTATTTGAGAATCCAGAAGTAGACAGGAGGGAAACAGCCCATAAATACTTGATGCTCAAGCATTAGCTCTTGTCTGAGTTCTTAGTAAATGTTATTGACAGTCCCCGGCGCCTCTGAGAAAATCCTCACGCATTTCTGGCAGAGGCCAAGGTCTTTCCCTGCTGGTGATAGTCCCTCACTGGAAGAGTGTCAGAGCCTGAATCATTCTCAGAAAGTCCTGAACTAAATTCTTTGGAGTCACCTGCCCCCCCCCCCCCCCACTCACATATCTGCCTCTGCAGTGGCTTCTGCTGTGTTCTTGTAGGAAAACCAGGCTGTGGAGAAGAAGCAGGGATGAATTATCTGAGAGAGAACCGCTGACAAGATAAATGACGGTTTTGCCCCTTGGCTCTAAGTATCTGGAAGGATCGCAGAAAGGGCGCCTCTGCTTATCCACACGCTTTACTCTGCAAGGATTTTCCATCAGACTATATAACGAGGAAGCTCGCAAAGGAGTACAGCAACACTATTCCAAGGGGGTGGAGGAGTCAGGGAACTGGTGCTGGTCTGCAGAATGATTTTACTACTTCACAGAGAGATCAGGGCAGAAATCAGGAGTAAACATTTAGAAACTGTTATGGCAGGGACACCTGGGTGGCTCAGTCGGTTAAGCATCACGATCCCAGGGTCCTGGGATTGAGTCCCGTATCAGGCTCCTTGCTCAGTGGGGAGTCCGCCTCTCTCTCTGCCTGCTCTTACCTGCAGCTCCCCCTGCTTGTGCTCTCTCTTTCTCTGACAAATAAATAAAAATAAATAAAATATTTTTTTAAAAAAAGACAGAAACTTTTATGGCAATTTGACATGGCCATGACACGCAAGCCTATGACCAAGGGACCCATCTCACTGAACAGAGTACAGACAAAAAACATCAGTCTGTGACAGATTGGAAATGAAAACAACAAAGAAAAACCAAAGTGATCCTTCACTGTGGCTGGCTTTAACATCAGGGCTATGGCAAGCAAGGTGGGGAGGGGACTGGATTTCAGTGGTTCATCATGAACACGCATGGAGTGCCAGCCTGTGCCAGCAGCTGGGGGTGGAGGCAGAAAGATTTTCCTTAAGGAGCTCATGTGCTGTTGGCAAAGCAGATGCACCAACCGACTCATGCGACCCAATGGGATAGGCGCTAGACTAAACTTACTTTAGTTTCTCGCTGGCACCACCAAAGCAAGGATGCTCTTCTTGGCTATTTGGGATGCCCGGTATTAAGGATGGTAGTGTCCATTTACTGAGCATTTACATACTGTCGACCTCTAAATTTAAAGCTTTGCATGCGTTATCTATTCAATTCCCAACCGAACCTTGTGGGATGGCTACCTTATTGTCACTTTCAATTTACAGATGTGGAAATTGGGGCCCAGAGAGAACACAAAATCTTGAGCAAGACCATGGATTTAACAAATGGAAAAAACAAAATTCAAAGATTGCCTCACTTCAGGATCCAAATTCTTTTTTTTTTTTTTTAAGATTTTATTTATTTATTTGAGAGAGTAAGAGAGAAAGAGAGCACAAGCCGGGGGGGAAGGGGCACAGGGAGAGGGAGAAGCAGACTCCCTGCTGAGCAGGGAACCAGATGATGCGATGATGCGGGGCTCGACCCAGGATCCTGAGATCATGACCTGAGCCAAAGCCAGATGCTTATCTGACTGAGCCTCCCAGGTGGCCCCAGGATCCAAAATCTTAACCCTTACCTATATTGCCTTTAACCAGCCACATTGTATTTGCTTGTTAAGTGACAGATGCTTGGTATGTAAGCAGGTGTTTGGGTTAAAGCCGATGACTGTTGAGCAGACATTCATTCCCTCCGTCCCCCAACCAGACTCCAAGAAAGATGCGTACACCCCGCACCCCTGATGGTGAATGTGGCCACGTGACTTGTGTGGCTAACAGAATGTGTCAGTGTGCCAGCTTTGACCACAAGACCATCACATTTCCACTTGCCCCTCTTGTGCTCCTGCCTATGCTATTAGGAGATCCTTGGGAATCCAATGGTCTGAGGAAGACAAAGAATGAATGGAGCAGACCTGGGCCCATGTTTCACTTGAGAACCAAACTTAGCCTAGACAGCCTCCGTCAGGTGACAACCACCGAATGGGCAGATAAGGAATAAATGCTTGATGTTGTATGTATGAGGATTTATAGTCGTGATTGTTCATTTGTAGCAGTACCTGACTAACAACAAGTTTAAGAAATATTTGTCGAATAATGTATCTGGTGCCATGGGGGCAAAGAAAAATGTACTGACTCAGTGGACGTGGGGAGGAAAGCGTCCTCCTAGAGGAGCCCCTTCCTGAGTAGTTATTCATGCAAGCTTATCCACAAGTGGATCCCCAGTGCCTCAACCAGCACCCAGCACTGAGCCAGAAATCAACATAAACTAGATGGATGAATAGCAAAAATAAATTAGGCTAATATAAAGTGAGGTCTATGAGCTAAAAAAGACTTTTTATTTAAAGGACTAAAGTTGGGGTGCCTAAGTGTCTCAGTCAGTTGGGTGACCGACTCTTGATTTTGGCCTAGGTCATGATCTCAGGGTTGTGAGATCAAGCCCCGTGTCAGGCTCCACACTCAGCACAGAGTCTGCTCTGATATTCCCTCTCCCCACCCCTACCCCTGCTGGCATGTGCGTGCTCTCTCTCTCTTTCTCATATAAAAAAATAAAATCTTTTAAAAACTTTTTTTAAAAAGGATTAAAGTTATCAATACTAAAATTTACAACCTAGAGGCAGAGTGTTCCTCAAATTTGATAATAATTCAGCATTGCCAATCTGAAACAGCCTCAGCCAGCTCTTCATCCCGGGGCATCCTTTGATGTCACATAAAGCCAATGCCAAAAATGCAGCTCTTTCTTTCTCAAAATATGAATGTTCACTTCAGAGAAGAAGTGACGAAATGCCACGAGATCGACAATTGGCCTCAGACTGCCAATTGGAAAAGAAAACCAGAGGTACTACTAGCAAACTTCCAAGAAAGGCTGCACACTCAGAAGATTCTGGCCGGATTTGTGCAGATGCAAAAGGTTTAAACAAATATCCAAACTTTCACATGCTTAGCAAGACTGCACCTCTCTGAACCTATCACATCCAGAGAGATCGAAAGCAAGAGAATGAGAAAGACTGAGCGAGCGCGTAAATAAAAATTACATTTACCTGTAAATGCCTCTTTGCTCCTAGTGGCTTTCCACAGAAGGAGGATAGACAATATTTTGAACAGATCAGCCCAAACCATCAGCATATGTAGGTTACATCTGAAACAAAGTCGTTACCATGTGATGTACCCTTAGCAGTCACAACCCTGACAACACAATGCAGTAGACTTGTGTGTTGTAGCACATCTCAATGTGGAAATGGGTGTTTCCTAAAGAATGTATTTCTATTTGATCCCCATGAATATTTGATGTATCTGTATTCCTGGGCTTTCAATTTGTCTGCTGCTTAAGCAGATGGCTGGTAGTATAAAAACTTGGAACTTATTAAAACATCTGAATCCCAGACCGTTTGGTTCATTTTGAATACCAAATTAAGTATTTGGATGTTTTAAATTAAAACACATAATTCTTACCACCTTGATTAGGGGTTTAGATTCTGTACTCAGATTAACTAATGAAGTCACAAATCATGGAAGATTTAAAAAAAAATAAGGCATGACAGAGCCTCTTTAAAAGATAATTTGTTCCTCAGGAATGGAGGATGTAAAATATTTCATGCCAACCCTTTCTACCCTGACTATTTATATACCATACATTATAAAGGCATCTTACTTTCTTCTGTGCCACTCATGGGACATTTTCACTATGTCCCTCATCAGTCAAAATGTTCTTATTTTATTGTGTATTAAACCAAGTTTGTATTAAACCAAGTGGTTCCGAAACTCCCTGAACATGTCCAAGACTCATTGGCTTTACCTCCTTTCATCAGGGATCTACTCTTCCCTTCTACTATTCCCTTCTCTCTTCTACTTCCTAACCAATCCATTCCTGCCTGTGGCTTCCCAAATTATTTGGTAAAGATATGGCAATTAACTAATGTGCTATGATCCTTAACTATGTGACTCTTTGAGGGCAGCAGGAGGAAGGAAGAAGCCCCGTGTCTCGCTGCTGTGGGGAGCAGGAAAGCTCTGTCCTGCTGCCCTCTGCTCCCTCCCAGTTACTGTCCTGGGCAACTTCTCCCACGGCCCAAAGACTCAGTCCCTGCAGAACTGATCCCCCATGGACAGCCTCAGATGCTCCCTTCTGTGTGGTCTTGCCTGTCTGCCCTTAATCCTGATGTGGAATTCCTGAAGTTAGAAGTTCCCCCAGACAAACAAACTCCCTCCCTGGATGGATCCATAGCCTCCTCCAGCTACCCTGTCTCCTTTCTCTCTGTCTGTTCAAAGCCAAACATCTCTGACGATTTGCCCACATTCTCTGCTTCTTCTTTCTCATGTCCCATTCACTCCTTAACTCACTGCAATCAACCTCTGATGCTCTCAGGTCACCGAAACTCCCCATGTCTGGGTGCCCCATGACTCCCATGTTGCCAGGTGAAGCAGGCTTTCCCAGCCCATTGGCATACGCTTGTTTCCTCATTGGACAGCCTTCCTCTCCACCTTCTCCTGCTTTCCCTCTTGCTTTGCTGGCCACTCTCTCTATTTCCTTTGCTCTCTTTTGCCAAAACTTAAAAAAGGGTGGAATGCTTCAGAGCTCATTTTTCTACTCTGCTTTATTTTTTCTATATTCGCATTCAGTCTCATCAATATGCTGACGGCATAGGCTTGTGTCTTCAGGTCCAGCCTCTCACCTGAGCTGTAGACTTACAAAGCTCACTCTCTGCTTGTGTCACTTGAAACCTGAAATAAGATACAGAACAACAAAAGGCCACCTAGTCGTTGATTTCACTTCTCGCCCTCTCTCCTCACCCCTCAGTCTCACCCATCTCGGTGACTGGCATCGCTGTCCCCTTGCAGTTCAAGCCATCCACTACCGCCACTTTAGATGACTAAGTCAGTCATATTGGCTTTATTGCCGCAATGTATCCCCAATTTCTTTACTTCTTTTCACCCACAGCTACCACCCTTGTCTAAGACATTACCGTCTGTCACCAAGAATATGGCACCAGACCAGTGGTTCTCAAAATGTGGTTCCTGGACCAGCAGCATCTGCATCATCTGGGAAATTGTTAGAAATACAAATTCTGAAATAATGAATCAGAAATTTTGGGGGAGTGGCCCAGAAACCTGTGTTTTAACAAGCCCTGCTGGGGATTCTACTATAATCTACAAGGCTAACTTAACTCTTTCTGCTTAATTTTTGTCTTATATCATACTGTCTTTTAAAAAAATTTTTATTTATTTACTTGAAGGGGAGAGAGAGAGAGAGAGAGCGCAAGTGGTGGTGGGGTGGGTGGGGGAGAGGCAGAGAGAGAAGCAGCAGACTCTGTGCTGAACAGGGAGCCCGATCCAGGGCTCGATCCCAGGACCTTGAGATTCTGACCCGAGCTGAAGGCAGATGCTTAACCTATCAGCCACCCAGGCGCCCCTTATATCATACTGTCTTGCAATAAAACTTCCAATGACTACAACTTGTTATAAAAAAATTAGCCATAGCATACATACAGTTCTAAGTGTCTGGGTGCCTTTCTATATCTCTGATCACATGTCATGGCACATCTCCCATCCTACCCCAATGCTTCTATTACATTGACCTTCTCTGTTCCTTGACAATGCGAAACTCCTGTCTACTTCAGTGCCTCACATTGACTGTTCATTATTCCTGCAATGATCTTCCCAAATCCCCCCAGTCTGCCTTATTCTCATTGGTTAGATTTCAGCTGAAGTGTAAACTCTACAAAGAATCTCCCCTAACCTTCCTATCTATTCACCTGTCACTTCCTATTGAGTAATTCTTTTGTTTTGCTCATAACACTTATTACTACCTAAAACCATATTATTTATCATTTTTCCTGGTTATTGTTTGTCTTTCCCAATAGAACTTAAGCTTCAGGATAATGGTGACTTTATCTCATTTACTACTCTATCACCAATGCCTAGAACAGTGCCTAACACAACCATATTTGTTGAATGAATGAAGATTCATGTTCTAGAGCTATCTCTACCTTGAACTTGGCTGTGTGACCTTGAGTTAGTAACATTTCAGGTCATGAATATCTTGTCCTGGATGAGTGAAGATGTTGGAATATTTAATTTCTAAGTTCCTGTCCATTTTTATAATTTGTTAAAATCTATAAATGTAAACTCTCTTTTTGCCTCATGTTTTAAGAATCTTTAAAGGCATTTCAAATAATTATCCTATATGCAGTAAAGGAGTACCAGAAAAGATGTTTTAAGAAGAAAAGAAAAGAAGAAAAGACGGACTAACAGAGAATGAAAGATAATGAGAAGGAAAAGAAGAGGAGGAGGAAGAAGGGAAAAAAGAGAGAAAAGAACCTCCTATGGTCCCACAAACCAGAAACCAGACTACATGGTATAGTCAACAACCACTATCACACACAGAGGTAAAAGAAAAAAGAACAATAGCGGTTAATAAATATATGCGTGAAAATACAGGGAATAAAATGCAATTACATGCCACAGTCCTTGTTTCTGCAACTAGTCCCCAGGCTTTATTTGATAATTATGTCTTGCCTCTTCCTCTACCCAGTCCTTTTGCCTTCAGCCACCATTTTATGGGATGATAAAAATTTTTGTTTCTAGAGTCTGTGTTTCCTTGGTAGTACTTCTTTCATAGGCTTCCTTTAGTTTTTCATGTACCAGTTCATGTCCTAACTACTTCTGTAGTTTACTAGCAATCTGATTTTCCATATTTAATCACCTCAATGAACCATAACCCTATTTTCTTACCTGTTTTTCCAGTGAATGAAAAGCCTGAAATAGCCAGGTAACAATTTCAGCATGACCAGCTACATAATTTTTTGTGAAATGAAATGTGAGTCCTTTGTTAAAAATGTATTAAGAATTTCAAGATGGGGCACCTGGGTGGCTCAGTCATTAAGCGTCTGCCTTCGGCTCAGGTCGTGATCTCAGGGTCCTGGGATCAAGCCCTGCATTGGGCTCCCTGCTCAGCAAGAAGCCGGCTTCTCCTTCTCCCGCTCCCCCTGCTTGTGTTCCCTCTCTCACCGTCTTTCTCTCTCTGTCAAATAAATAAATAAATAAAATCTTAAAAAAAAAAAAGAATTTCAAGATGACAACAGCAGAGCATTAAACCAAGCATGGGGTGCTTCTAAGCATGGGACACTTTGGGACTACAGTGACCACATGCCAACGGGTTGGCCCTGAGTGTCAGTTTTTAATTCAATGGAACAAGTATTGTGTCCTATAGTAGACTGTACTTCATTGCTGCATCAATGCCTATTTCATTCCACACGCTCATCTTCCAATGTATTATTAACACTCCTGCACTGAGAGGTGAAGTCTATGTCCCCTCCCCTTAAACTTGGGAAAATCCTTGTCATCGCCTTGACCAATATCATGTTTCTCTCTCTCTCTCCTTCTGTCTGTCTGTCTGTTTCTTCTCACACCCACCCCTTCTTCCCTACCTCACTCTCCCTCTTTCCATGTGCTCTGGAACTTTGAATTACCCTAAAGTTGCCATGCTGGAGAGATCATATGAAGAGACTACATAGTGAGGTACTCAATGAGCTCCCGCTGTTCTGGCCGCCAGAACAGTCTTCCCAGTTTTCCCAGTCCAGGCACTAGACTAAATGAAGAAGAAGCCTTGGACCCCAGTCCCAGCTACCATCTGCCTACAACCTCATGAGAAATCTCAAATCAGAACTATTTAGTCAAATACATCCACATTTTTTACCCAAAGCCATCATGATAGATAATAAATGATGATTACTATTTTAAACCATTAAGTGTTGGAGTGAATTCTTCTTCTATGGCAGTAGAAAACTAATCCATATCCCTTGAGCAATAACCTCCAGCCAGCAAAGTCCAAGTCTTAGGGATGGGAAGCAAAAAAATTATGCAAGAGGGTCATTAAGTACAAGAGTGAGAGATACACTCATCCTTACATCCAATGTTCCTTGGATGATAATGTTCTTTTTAGAGAGAGAACAGCACCATATGTAGAGATGGGTTCAGACCTAATATTAAATCTTAAAGGATAGCGCCACAAACTTACAAGGGTGGTTTCCCAGTTAAAGCTGTAATTGAAAAATCAATAAGTAGAATTTTAGCAAAGGGAACACTTTAAATAATTATTCAGGAACAACAAGGCATAAATCAAGGCCATCTTAGGCACAACAAGATGTATGGTCACTCTATCAATAACACAATTCTGGGTCCTGGAATATATAGTAAGACTGGTAAGTCACATGAACATTAATAATCATCTTACATCTATCGACGTAAATTCCTTGGTCAAAAATAATGTTGTCAGGGATACCATGATAGAAAATAAAGTCTTCAGTAAATCAATGATAAGTGATTTGGGGCATGAAAGTAACTTCAAATAAAGAATACCTGTTCATATTCCACTGGGGACAAATTGTTCCTCCTCCATGAAAGGCACACCCATCCATTGCCAGGTGACTGGCTGGTCTACCCAAGATGTGTCATCTATTGGGACTCACAGTGGTCACTGCTGCTGTGGTTCACCAGCCAGACAACCATAGGAGATGTTCAGGAAATGGTAGCTGGTAATTACAAGTTTGTGTTTCAGTATCTGGTAGACACACTCCTGTCTTAACATTTTTTTTTCTAAAGATGCTTCACTTCTTGAGCCTGTATTATTTTAGTTGAATTTCAGAATTCTGTCCTAGTTTCAAAAAATATCTTAAGGGATTCTGATTAGAATTCTATTACATTTATAGATTAATTTGGGACTTAATGAAGGCTATAGAGGGAAAGTTACATTCTTAGACACGTAAACTAGTAAAGATATTCTTGAAATGATTTCCCACTGCTTACTTATTACCTGACATATAATGATACCTCATAACAGGTCCTGTTGTGAGCACTTTAAAATCGACTGTTTTCAAGTCTTCCCTGGAAGAAAACAAAATCAAGTTTTCCCAAATGGTTGTTGAGATTTGTTCATGGGGACGAATTAAGTAGAATGTGTAATAATAATCTGCAGTTTCTTAGAAAATATCAATTTGATATTTTGACTCCATCCAATACCAATGGTACCAATGGTAATCAGACATGATCCTTGGAGCTTCATGTGACTTTTATAAGTGATCATTTCAAAATGGTTTCTTCAAAATATTTCTTATATTTTAAATGAGCAGCTTTTCTGGTGAGTCAGCTGTATTGGTATGAGCTAGAATTCCATTTTTTTCTTTTTTTCTAAGATTTTTTTTAAAGAATTTATTTATTTGACACAGAGAGAGACAGCGAGAGAGCACACAGGCAGGGAGAGAGGGAGAGGGAGAGGGAGAAGCAGGCTTCCCACTGAGCAGGGAGCCCGATGCAGGGCTCGATCCCAGGACCCTGGGATCATGACCTGAGCCAAAGGCAGACGATTAACGACTGAGCCACCCAGGCGCCCCAAGATTTTTATTTTTAAGTAATCTCCACACCCATTGTGGGGCTCGAACCTACAACCCTGAGATCGAGTCACATTCTCCACCAACTGAGCCAGCCAGGTGCCCCTGCTTCTGACAAAAGAATTATTATGCATTACTTTCTTGCTTGGAAAAATAAATAAGATCTAAACAAAAGATTATTCCCATTTATTTTTTGAGAGTGGGAGAAAACTACATACGGTAGTAGATAAGAAACATTTTTAAGAAGTTCTTAAAAGCCATTAATCAGGTAGACATAACACAGTGATCTGAAGATTCTGTCTTGCTTTTCCAATCTCTTGAGGCAAATTTATAAATTACTTGGTGAGGTTACAAATCTAGTTATTTGTATTAGTATCTAGCATAATTAATATTAATGTGCATTTCTGTGGAATTTCCATATTAAGAATTACTGATGCTAAACTAACCTAAGAAATGGGTAAAGATATATGAGATTTGTGGAAAATATCTGGCTTTATGGGAAAAAAATTACAAAAATTTACTATATAGGCCTTTATTCTTGTAACTTCTAACATTTCTAGTTAGAAATGATTTTCTTGCACTTCATTTGGGAGGAGATAATAACCTCAGAATAAAAGCCTTACAAAAGAGGTTTAAGATTATTTAGTTATAGAGACATTCAGGTAGAAAAGGAAAAAGTCAATAAATAAATTCCTTACTACTCACTTAACAGAAGACTCATTAGAGCACACTATTCCCTTTCATTTAAATTTTTATTGAGGTACATCATATATCCAGTAAAGTGCGCAATTCTTATTTGATGAATTTGAATGTGTATATAGAATGAATGAACCCCTCTCCCAGATCAAATGACAAGATATCCTCTCAAGGGTCTTCCACCCAGTATTCCCCCAGCCAAAGGTAACTGCTATTTTACTTCTATCACTGTAGATTAGTTTGCCTGCCCTTGAACTTCGAGTCAATGGAACCACTCGTAAATATAGTCTGTACATTTTGTGACCAACTTCCTTCACTTAACACTATGTTTGTGAGATTCATCCATATTGTTACATGCAGCATCCATTCCAGTTTCATTTCTGCAACTCAAGAGTAAAAGTTGAGTTGTGCATATCAGTGAATTTGCACTCTCAATAAAAACACTGAAAGAATTTAGAGAAGAGCAAAGAAATAACTAAAATTTGGTTACTTAAGCTTTGGTCTGCACCTACATTTAATTTCCAAATGAAAAGCACCAGGATTACCCCTTTACTGTTTATACCTCTCACATCCCAGATTGATCAGCCATGAACCCCAGGGGACCTCAAAATGGAAAGCACCCATAAGAAGCACCACCATAATGAAGAAGACAGGTGAAGGCACTCATCCTACAGGAACCGGACAACGAAAGAGTTTACAGAGTAGTTATGGAATGAGTATCTTGAGTATTTGGCTAAATCAAAGGGAGTAATTCTCATTCTGGCGAAAACATGTTAATAGATTGGAGTCTTAAAATGAATGGGTAATGACACCAAATTAAAGATGAGAAAGATTTAATAACCATGAGAACATGGAATAATAAAGGCGATTATACTATCTCCTTCTCTGGAAAGTTTGGGGAAAAAATAGGAAATAAGCATTTCCAATAAGCACATGAAAATATTCAACTTTATATCACAATAAAATAGAGTTGACCCTTGAACTGTGCAAATCCACTGATATGCACATTTCCTCCCCAATAAATACAATATGGTACTATAAATGCATTTTCTCTTTCTTATACTTTCCTTAACATTTTCTTTAGCTTACTTCATCATAAGAATACAGTATCTAATACACATAAGATACGAAATATGTGTTAATCGACTATATTATCAGTAAAGCTTCCAGTCAGCAGTGGGCTATTAGTAGTTAAGTTTTGGGAGAGTCAAAAGTTATACACAGAATTTCAACTGCACAGAGGGTTAGCACCCCTAACCCCCATCGTTCAAGGGTCAACTATATTAGAACAATAATAACGAGAATTTGCAAAAGTTAAAGAAAATACCAATATCAGTGCTGGCCAGAATGTGGGGAATGAGCACTCTAAAACAGCCAGTGGGATATAAATTAGTACACCATTTCTGGAGAACAGTTTGTCAGTATGAATGCACTACACTCTAGTAGTAACTTCATGTCTAGGAATTTCTTTTCAGGAAATAATGATGAAAATGGAGTTATATGCAAGATTTTTATCACAGTACTATTTTTATAACAAACATTTTCGGAAATGTAAATATCCAATAATCAGAGAATAGTTTCATGACTATCATAAAGCAATATGATGGACTATTCTACAGTCATTCAAGACTTACTTTTAAAGGAATATTGAGTGGCATGAGAAAATACTTTTGAATAATGCCAGGTGAAAAAGAAAGACATAGGACTATATCCAGCAGCTGTCATCAACTCTTTTCTTTTTGGCCTACATAATGCTTTAAAAAAAGTTTTAGGTTTATGGGGCACCTGGGTGGCTCAGTTAAGCGTCAGACTCTTGGTCTTGGTTCAGGTCATGATCTCATGGGTCATGAGATCAAGCCCTTCATCGGGCTCGCACTCAGGGCAGAGTCTTGGAATTCTCTCTTCCCCTCTGACCCTCCCTCCCACTCATGTGCTCTCTCTCTCTCTCTCTGTCTCTCCAAAATAAATAAATAAATCTTTAAAAGAAATTTTTTTTTTATGTTAAGGTTTCCAGGGACCTTGATGCTCTGACTTTCTGCAGAACATCATATTAGTCCCCTGTATCAATGACAGTGTGCTAATGGATCATGGTCCACAGGAAGGGACACAGACTTGGGGTGTCCTAGTAAGTGAGAGAGTGTCAAAGAGTAGGAGATTAACCTTACAAATATAGAGTGGCCTGCTGCACTGTAAAATTTTAAGGGGCTGAATGGTCTGGGCAAGCCCGGTCAATTCCTTTATGATAAAGGACAGATATCACATCTTGTATCACTTGGATTTGTAGGCAAAATATAACTTGGGACCACCACTCCTCCAACCATTTATCAAATGACTCTGAAGGCTGCCCGTTTTGGGGGAACCCAAAGCAACAGAAGGCACTGCTGCAGGTCTATGCTCTGCCATTCATGCTGCATGGCCCAGCAGACCCCACAGTGCTAGAGGAGTCTTTGTGTGGCCGTTCCTAATTAAAGAGCTATACCCCAGATCCCTAGAGTTCTGGAGTGAGGACTTGCTTTCTGCAGGAGGAAACTGAACAGTGACTGACATGTGCTCCTGGGCCCCCGTAGAGATGGGGCCAGTAGAGGTGGAGTACTTGACAATGGGATATCAAGTGACAGTGTGATCAATCTGGCCACCACAGGCTGGGGTCTGTCACAAGCTGAAGCAGGGCTGGGAGCAATTTGTTGTGCTATGGAGATGGTACACAGTGGGGCATCCTATCCAGGCAGGTGGAGAGAGCACAGGTAAGATCCAGAAGTATGCCACTTCCTTTAGCTCATACCTTTGGCCTCCAAGGATGTGGACAGAGAGGAAAAATCTGAGGTTCCTCTTGGATTAACTCAATATGTATTTGTGTGAGCTGAAAATGCATTCCTGCTTCACTAGAGCCAATTTTGACAAATGGCCACATTCATAACCCACACGTTTATCAAGACAAGTCATCTACTTCTAAGGAGTGATTTGTATACAGACTTTCTCAAAGGTAGGAAGCTGAACAAATCTCTCAAAACTATGTCTCACAGGAAAATGACATCATTCTGTAATTACAGTACTAAAATTAACTGTGGCTTTATTTGTTGTAGTCAGATTATTTAGCTAGAATTGATGAATAAAACTCACAATTTAGCTAGTACACAATTACTAGACTTAAGCCCATTTCAAATGAACTGTCAAAATACTTTACTTCATATATTGGTTTGTATGGGCAATAAATATATAATTGTTAAATTCTTGGTCATTTACTGTATTTCTCAGGATATTTCTAATTTTATATTCTTAATGTTAGGCACCAACCCATTATTTATCTCTTTTGTCTATTATCTATCTATCTATATCTATCTATCTATCTATCTATCTATCTATCTATATCTATATCTATCTATCTATTATCTATCTGCATCTTATATTCTGATCCCTTTTAGCTCTGCTAGGGAATAACCTTTGGGTTACATTAGTTTTTGTCATAAATCAGAGATGTCCTGATTCAGGTACTCATGAAGTTTTAGTGACAGTTTGTTTGCTTGTATTCAGTAACAGAAGGAATAGACTAGATCTTCAAATGGATTCCTTGGTACTAGCGGCTGTTCTAAACATATCTAATTTGAATTTTTCATTTACACAGCTGGTTTTATTTGCTCTGAGGTATTATTGCAAAAAGGATAGAAGCAGCACATGTGTTATATTAAGCTCAAGGCTCATTTAAACATTTTATCTTCCAAATCCTGAACTACAATTGACCCCTTCAAAGTTCAGATTTATACTTACTTGTGGAATTATTAAAATCCCTATTTTTATAAAAGAAGTCACAGAAACAATATTGGGAATAAAATCTGTCTCTCAAAGTCTACTAAGTAACTATAAATGGAACTGAAATTGTTTACTTAATTTTCCTTAAATAACTCCAAAGGGTATGATTTAACTATACAAATAAAGCAATTCTATATTTGCTATTATTTCATTTGTTTAAATTATTATTTGTTTCTATTTTTTTATTATCTAGGCTCCTGAGTCGAAAAAGTCAGACACAAAAGGCATCTTGGATGTTGTCCTATCTTCAAATATTAGAAGACTTACTTACAAATAGTAACTTTGTATTTTGCTGATGACTTTTTTTATAGCATCTATTATAAAGCTACCAGAGAAAGAAATGTAGTGATAGAACCATAAAAAATACATAAAATACATCATGTGGAGCATTTTATATTCATCTGAAGACTAAAAGCTACTATAAACCAGGATATTCTGAATAAAATAAATCATCTTAAATCATCTCTTTGGGTGTCATATTTTTTATCTAGTTTCACTTTAGAAAGATGAAATGCATTATTTGTAAAAACACTGGTTTTCCCCCACCAAAGGTACAATTGATTACCTATGGAAACAGAAACATGCCTTTAGCAAACCTAAGGAGTGATCACCGCAATTTACATCACATTAAATTCTTGCTGTAATGATCAGTCCTTTTATTTAGTGATTTATCACACCCTTGGAAGATGGGCTGGGGACAGTTAAGGAGGAAGATGATTAGTGTCTTGGTAATGGCAGGACCAAGGATATGAAGGCGGATGAGCACGGAACAATACTGGGAAGGATATGCCCTTTTCTATGGCAAGACCCTTGGCACAAGAGCCCAGATGATCAGACACAGTGGAGGGAGAATGTGCCAAAGTATGAAGGGTCTTGGATGCAGAGAAAGAAGGACTTTGCTGTGGGCAATAGAGGAAGGCTATTGAAAGAATATTTTTAAATAGACCCTTGGCATAAGTGACTGGTTTAGGAAGGGTACTTTAACATGTGTTTATTAGTTCTTTTATTTAACAAATAACAGTTATTAAACTGTGCCAGGTGCATTCTAAATCATGGCAGCACTAAAGGACCTTTGGATGGTTCTTTCCCTCATAAATTTCATACAGCCTCTGGTGAGACTGTATAGGATGAATTGGAAAAACAAAATAATGAGGGAAGTTAGAAAACATTTTCACCAGCCCAGGAGAGAAAACCTAAGCTATGTTGGTGGCAATGAGAATGAAGATTGAGCAGTTGGGTTGGGTTCAGGTTAAAAATCTATGGAAAGTTGAATAAGCTGATGAATCATTTTATATGAAAAAGAAGGGGAATTTTTTTTTTTTTAAAGATTTTTTATTTATTTATTTGACAGAGAGAGAGATCACAAGTAGGCAGAGAGGCAGGCAGAGAGAGAAGGAGAAGCAGGCTCCCTGCTGAGCAGAGAGCCCGATGCGGGGCTCGATCCCAGGACCCTGAGATCATGACCTGAGCCGAAGGCAGAGGCTTTAACCCACTGAGCCACCCAGGCGCCCCAAGAAGGGGAAATTTTTTTAAAGATCTCAATAATTTGATAAATTAGAGATATCAATAACACAAATAGCATCCTGCAAGTATAGGTTTGTGGAGCAGAATTTGGGTTAAGATTGAGATGAACTAATTTTCAAGGTCTTTTGAGGTATCTAGTTGAGTCAGAAGTGAGAACAAGAAACCACTGTTGGGTTAAAGAAAGAGTGACCATACACTTTATCATCCAAACCAGGACTCCTATCATCCAAACTATCATCCAAACCATCCAAACCAGAGTGCACTGGACACTATTAATACCTACACCAAGACAGTAGACATAAGTTGGAACTACCTCAGGCAACCCAGAATGGATGGTGACTCTTAGTTATAACCATCCACATCATCACAATAGTTGGCTTTGTAGGTTAGTTTAAAATTATTAATTCTACTCCATGAAATATGTCATTAAATTGTGATTTGGGAGACACTGATCTTAGATTACATCCTGGGAAGTTTTCCAAAGCTGTATAAGAGGCTTTGGCCAAGCGAGAGTTAAGTAAATGTCCCGGTTAATCTTTAGAAGTCCATCTCATAATCACCATTTTGCCACAGAAAAAATCAAATGGAAGAGAAGGTAGGTAAGTTACAATGTTTCTGCAATCTCTGTTTTCAAGACCATGTCCAGGGTTGAAAGGGGTGAACCCCTGTCTAAGAAGTTAGGGCAGCACTGTGGACTGTGACAAGTATGGGATGGGGCAAATGGAAAAACATGGTGATCGGACATGCTTTTCACAGGAGAGGAACAACCTGCAGAGGAGGGACTGTGAAAACGAAATGTCAGGAATCAACAATAATGTGTCGGCTCACAGGAAATATTTATTTCCTTATTGCATCCCATCCACTGAAAATGTGTGTTGGAAGATGCCTAAAGAAGTGTGAAGGGGATGGTAAATGAAATGGGATGTCTAGAAAGTACTCATCCAGATGCCTTGTAAATTTTCATCCCCTGAAAATGAAATTTTTTTAGGAAAAATATTACTTAGTTTGGGAAGTCTTATCATGACTGCTTATACTAAATCACAGGAATCCATTGTTAAATTTTCAGGAATTTTTTAAGCCTGTTGTTAAATATAGCCATTCTTAAAAATTGTATAATATGTTATACAAAATTATGTTAAATTATTTTATTGTGCAAAAATGTATAAACACTTGAAACTCAATAGTTTCTAATTATTTTGTTGCATTGTGCTCAATGCTCTTGAGGATTTTTGCTTCCTTTTGTATCTATTTGGTAGAAATACTATGAAATGTAGGCTACTTATACATCTCCTCCACAATGCCACAATTTGTGATGTCTGGTTGGTAGCTTGAAATCGGTCACGATGGGCATATTAACTCAGAATATAGGTAAACATTACGAAACAGGGCAACACTTCAACCCTCAATCTCAAGAACTGGTTGTTCAATATCTATATAAATAATTACTTACCACTTCAACTGTATATTTTATGATAAGAATTATTTAAGGGGGGATGCCTTGGTGGCTCAGTCAGTTAGGCATCTGCCTTCAGTTCAGATCATGATCCCAGGACCCTGGGATGGAGCCCTACATTTGGTTCTCTGCTCATTGGGGAGTCTGATTCTCCTTCTCCCTCTCCCCACCCCCCAGCTCAGTGTGGGCACTCTCTCTCTTAAATAAATAAATAAAATCTCAAAGAAAAAAACTAATTAAGGGGATTTCGCATAATATTAACTTGAATACAAACCAGTGGCCAGGTGAATTACTAGTTGCAAATCATAGTAGATTTTTAAATGTTTCTATAGGACTCCTTTCTAGAAGTGAATTCTCAAGAGTGACACCAGATATTAGCACTCATTACAAAAAAGCAACTGTCTAGGAACTGCCCGACCATTCACTTTAACTGAAAATTTTTGTAACTATTTCTCTGAAACATTTGCACTCCAATAATTATACATTCACACCAAAACCCAGAATCTTAGCCTGGGCACTGCTGCGTGTTAGAAAATATAGATTGTATTCTGTATTCCTGGATCCTAGACAACTACTTTCAATTTTCTGAGAATTGGCTTCTTCCTCAGTTAATTGTCCACTCATAGACTGGCTGGTCTCTTTTGACATTTTTTGTATTATTTTTACATTTATATTTACTGCTTTATCCCTTCGATGATTTTTTTCTTGATAAAAACATGCTAATACTTGCTCCCTCAGCACAACTGATGTGCTTTTTCCTTCCATGAGAACTGCATTGTTCATTTCCTTTTAAGTATAAAGAACTTCAGAGCCAAATTTTCACCTGTAATAAAATTAGTGGTTATTTATAAAAACAACAACAACAAAAAACAAAAACCATACTAACAGAGACAGCTTACTTATAAAGCCTAAATTAATGTCTTTTTAACCACAGTAGTTTTGCCATGACATGTTTATGTGCCAGAGTTAAATAAACTTATATTTAATTTTTCTCACCTAGGGATGTAGCTCAGATTTAAATAGCAGTGGCCCCAGTAACGTGCCCCTCTCCCCCCCAGGAGAACAAAGCTAAGACCATCTGCATTTGCTAACATAGAATTTCAAGGAGTTGCTAATCGGCCGATTTTTATTTTAACTTCACAATGGCTCCTTCACTTTGTTGCTTTTGTGTGCTGGTGTAGATTTCATTGAGACTCTTTTATCAGATTGGATAACCTAACAACAGCTAAAAAGTTGGGTTTCATTTCTCATCCTTCTGCCTATTCTAAGAGGCTTACAGAAGACCAGCTTGCATAAGTAGTACATTTTAATTAACAAATTAACACACAGGCTTACAGCATATCAAATTTAGTAGATCAAGAGGAAAAGTGATTTACATGAGGTACCCAAGATGTAGTATTATTTAAGAAAAAGATGCAATTTAATATAACACGTTAAATACAGCCATGTAGTTGGTAGGCTCCATCCTTCCCTAAATGTATGAAATCCAATAGGAAGACATGACTCTAACGACTCTTCCAAAACATTGTTGGTAACTGTGTGGGCGCCTTCAAGGAGCTACCCACATGAAGAGAGCCACATATGAAAGTCCAGAGGGTCTTACTATACCATTTAATTTAAGCCTTAGCTAGAGCTAATGAGCCAGCTTTCACTGTGGACTGACAAAGTTTGGAGCCCCTCCTACCTTTCATAACGCTTCCTGAAAGGGTCTTATGGAAGAACACAGTAAAAAAAGGACAACAAGGTGAACACAGAGAATAACTGAAACTTTATCTCTTCTTCCAAAAATATTTTCAGCATTAGAGCTAAAAAGTGTTTGGCTAAACTTTAAGCAACAAAGTCATTAACTAATTACATAGCAACAGGCTTGGTGCAAGCCTTGAGAGGAGAATTTTTTTTTTTTTTTTGAGGTAGTGCCTTCTCCAAAGACATTTCTATAATAAATAAATCTTAGGGGTGTATACTCTTTTTAATAGATAAATAGGTGCTAGATAGGTAATAGAAGTAGACAGACACATGTATCCGAAGGTGTGTGACCAGCCCCATTTCTCTCCCTTCACTCTGTGCCCGTTCCATATGGGATCCAGGAACATAGGGTCTTGTCAATCTCTTTCTTCTGTGCCCACTGAATAAATGTCCAATGCGTAATGTATGTATGTAGGCTAAGCCTCCATCCTCTCCATTTTAAAGTTGCAGCTCCACACTCACCACAAACAATATGGCCACCTTTCCAGGATGAAGAAAGTGTTTGACTAAAGAATTCACAGACGACGTCTTAATAGGAGCCCCAGGCCAGCCTTGGGCACCAACTCACAATTTTTCTCTTTACCCTGTAACTCTCCCAGGAGTGTCACTGCTTTACTCATTGTTTTGATAAAAGCCTCCTAGATGGAGCATCTTAAATACAGAGCATATGGAGGCACTTGGCAATGCCCCCCAACTGAGAGAGAGCTGTTGTCAGTAAATCAGGCTCCTTCTATTGTAAAGTCATTTTATGTTGCTAAGGGGAAAATAGCGCTGAAACATTAGTCATCTAGAATATGTTTTTCAACTCAGAAAGCAACAGAATGTATCTCCGAGGAAAATTCATCTGAGGCTACCTCCGCAAATGGAACAGGAGTTTTCCAAGTCTGGAAATTTGATTTAAGAATCATTTTTGCATAAATAGATTTATGCTCACATTTTTAGATAAATGTAAGTAACACATCACCTATTTCATAGGTAACCTGCCAGCTAAAAATGGCAGTGGGGTGGGGAGAGGTTGGTTGGATGAGAACAGTTGAGGAAAATAATAGAAGATAATTCTTCAGTGGCCCCTGGGTGGCTCGGTTGGTTAAGCCTTTGACTCTTGATTTTGGCTCAGATCATGTTCTCGGGGTGAAGAGTTTGAGCCCTGGCTAGGGCTCCGCGCTCAGCAGGGAGTCTGTGTGAGACTCTCTCTGTCCCTCTCCCTCTGCCCCACCCCTGCTCTCATGCACTCGCACACGCTCTCCTTCTCTAAAAATAAATAAATAAATCTTAAAAAAAAAAAAAAAAGAAGATAATTCTTCAAGTGAAATATTATAATGTTGTAGCCTGGCATTTTTTTCTCCTTTTCTCTTAAATCACTTTTTGATTTAGACAATAAGGAAAGAAAATTATAAATACTTTTAGTAATAAACCTGAGCTCCACACAACTGACAGTAGGAGAGAGATTGGCAGGCATTTTGATTGGCATTAGAAGTCTATTCCTGTTTATTTAATTCTGGGTTACCATTATTTTGGTATTACATTAATAGAGAGGGAAAAGACGTACCATCATCTTGTCAAGCTATGCAGAGAAATAGATCTGATTTCCTACTGGGAAATTATAAACATATCTTCTTTCCTGTTGGGATAAAATCAGAACTGTCGTTCATTTCCTATTGGCCTTATACCGGCTGCCTCTGTGTCAACGAGAGTATAGACGTGGTGACATTGTTTGTATATCAGGATCATGATTGTGAAAAATATCTAGCAGGAAAAGGATGCGAAGGGCAGCCTGGAGTATAGGAATATGAGATCACCAAATGCATCTGCTGGTTCTTCAATTATATTTTGAGAGTAAATTCTTGAATGTGCGTAATTAGCATGTGCTTTGCTTTAGAGGGTTAGTTTTTTTCTCTTCTAAATATGTCATTTTTTTTTCTTTGTTATAGCTCAGTGAGTATTTATCAAAAGACTCAGTTTATTGAAACTATGGGTTTACTTTTTTGGGTTAAATGTAATTACATATTTATCAGAAATAGATGAAGAGTATTAAGAATTTCTAGTCTATATAGTGCAAAGTCTGACCTGAGGGACTTCGTATGAAGGGAAATCCACCTCTGAGGTAGGGAAGCCAAAGGGACTCCATTTTAAAAAGCCTCCATCTCTGCTGTTTTTCTGTTAAGCCCCATTTACTCATGTTCTGTATTTTGCCTCTAAATAAACCGAGGAAGCTGTATTCCCACTCCAAGGGGGAAGCAAGGAAGTTAAGTATTCTCTGGGTTTTGTCCTAGACCCCCAAACACCTAATAACATCTAAGAAGATCTGGATCCCAAACACGTTCTAGGACGTTAGCTTCAAACAATCCTTGGCAGATACTGGTATCAGTACCCCCTACCCTGGGTGATTTACACAATAACACCTATTATTCACCTATCATTCACCTTTGACTGAACCCTACCCTGGATTCCTGAAGAAGTGTGAACTCCGGACCCCATTTCAATACAAAGCGCTGACCCCAAGCAATGGTGAGACTCATTCCTCTTTCCTTTCCAAGTCTCCCAGACATTGTCTGCTGTGCTGTGTCTTTCACTCACACTGTTCAATAAGCTCTGCTTTCACTTTCTCTTGCTTGAGTTTGATTTCCATCCTGTGCAAAGCCAAGGACTTTGGCTGGTCCTGTGGGAGCCCCTCTGGGTCCTTGAACCTAGCCTGCCTGCATCACCTCCATGAATTAGAACTTGATGGGAGTTAGCAGTTCTGTGAAGTCTTTCTCTCCCTCCATGGACGTTTGAGAGAAAATATGTGATCTTGCATAAGTAACAGACTGTTGCCAAATGTGATCACCACAAAGACCTAGGATAATTAATGAAATTAAGTCTCCCCTATGGTAGCCAAACTCATCCTCAGGGACCACCATTGTCCCTCTGCTTTATGTGATGCGGGTCAGTTCCCTTAATCTCTAACCATCCTCTGTTTTTCTTCCTAACACAGCCCTGGTCAGGTCCTCTGGTATCTACAAACCTAATCAAGAAAGGGATCTCTTCTACTGCATCATCAGGACTTCAGTGCAGAAGCCAAAATAAGAGTAAACTGTAGAGATTTAATGGAACTTTAATAGAACATCAAGTCATTTTTAAACTGCATTTCTGTGTTTCACAGAGTAGAATTCTTTCCTTCCCTGTCAATTTTTACTTTAAGATTGCAGAAGTCATCCACCCCCTTATAATGATTATGAGGATATGAAATCAGATAGAAACAATTTTATTTACTTATTCAAAAAATAGTTACTGTAAGCCTACTATGTGTTAGGCACTATTGTAGACCCCAGGATGCAGTAGTGATTAGACAAAGTCACCGAAAGAGTTTATGTTCTAGGAGACAATCCAAGCAGTACAAAATAAACATGTAACGCGATGGCCACAGCGATAAATGCTTTGAAGAAAAACAAAGCAGAAGAGGTGGGTGAAGGATGACCCGGGAAAAGAGAGATAGGTGGTCAAAGAAGATTTCTCTGAGGAAGTGACATCTGAACACAGAATCATTGTTGACAAAGGTAAGGTAGCGAGCCACATGAAGAAGGCCTAGGGAGGGGCATTCCAAGCTAAGGGAATAAGAAGTGTAAAAGTCTTGAGACAGGAAAGGCTTTGATGTAAAAGGAATAGTAGAAATGCTGATGAAGCCAAAATGGATCAAGCATGGTCAACTTTAAGAGGAGGTCAGAGAGCCTGACCAAAGTCAAAGCATGGATGGCATTCTGGATTATGTGAAGGGCTTTGGATTCTCTTCTCGGCAGGATGGAAAGCTGCTGGAAAGTTTACAGCAGAGAAATGTCATAACAGATTTATATTTAAAATAAAATATTTCTGATGGCTGTAGGAAGAGCCAAATGTAGAGGAGGAGAGGGAGAAGTCAGGGGCAAGAGTAGAACCAAGGAAGACCAGGCAGGAGATGATGGCTGAAATTTAGACCAAGAGATAGACTGAAGTGGCAAGAAGATGTCAGACTTGGATACATTTCAGAGGAAGAGCTAATAAGATTTTCTGATGGACTGGACGTTAGGGGAGGGATGAATAGTGGGCATAAGGATAATTGTAGGATTATAACTGGAAGAATGGAGTTATAAGTTATGGAAACAGGAAACACTGGAGAAGGAGCATGTTTTGGGAGTGTCTTTATAAGTCTGAGGTGCCTATAGAGAAGTCAACATAGAGTTTAGAGTAGTCTGGGCTGGAGAAATAAATTTGGTAAGCATGGGGACTGAATGGTATTTAAATCCATGGGATCAGGCAAGACCCTTGAGGAGATGAGCATAGATAAAGAAGAGATCTAAGGACTGGCTCTGAGACCTTCACAATTCAGCAACTGAGGAGAGGCAAAGCTGCAATAGAGGCTGAGGAGGCATGGGGAGGATGGTGAAACACGGGAAGGGTATGGTGCTCTGAAAACCAAACAAAGAAAGTATTTCAGGAGGAAAAGAATGATCCCTCTGTCATATGCTCCCGAGAGATTGAGTACAATGACCTTGTGGCCTTGACAATTATGTTTTCAGTTTGGAGGCATGGTTAAAAGCTGAGTGAGGTGGGTTGAAGAGAAATTTCGAGATGAAGATGTGGAGAGAATCCACAGAGATGACTCTTTCTAGCTGGATGGCTACAAGGCAACAGGTAAGTATGGCTGAGGCTGAAGGGAATGAGGATTCTTGGAAGAATATTTTTATATTTATGGGAATTGTAGTATGTGTGTTGACAGTCCTGATCTAAGAGAGAGAAAAAAAAAAAACTGGTTAGAAACATGAAGGAGAGGAAATGATTACAGGATCAAAGTCCTTGAGTAACTGAGATCCAAACACACATCAAGTGGTCGGCCTCATGTACGGGTAGAGGGCGTTTAAGCATTGTGAGAGGGCACACAGAGAAGACAGACAAAGATGTCAATAGGTTGGTAGATTCGATGGAAGGTAACCAGGGTATTTCTTTTCCTAATAGTTATTTTTTTTTAAGTGAAATAAGGAAAGTCATCATCTAAGAGTGTGAAGAGGAAAGAAACGATTGGCATTTTTAGAAAACGGATGTGCAATAGTCCTCTCAGAGAGTGGAATCATTCATCGACTAGGGAATTAAAGTGAAATTTTTGAGCAGTGTTGAAGAATTACTTGAAAAATACGGCCTTCAATTTATAGTGAGCATGTTCAGCTTAGGGCAGGGATTTTGCTCAGCCCATCCTGCTGCTCACAGGTGGGATACAGCAGATGCAGAACTTGAGTCGTTCCAAGTGAATATGATAGACAGTGTTGGTCATGGATTAGAAAACCTTTCTTGTAAAGATTTGGACAGTAAATATTTTAAGTTGGCTTTGTGGGCTATTCGGCCTCCCTCTGCCACAATTATTCAGCTCAAAAGTGCAAAAGCAGTCAAAGACAATACATAAACTAATGGGTGTGGCTGTGTTCCAATTATTATTATTTTTTAAAGATTTTATTTATTTATTTGACAGAGAGGAAGAGAACACAAGCAAGGGGAGTGACAGGTAGAGGAAGAGGGAGAAGCAGGCTCCATGCTGAGCGAGGAGCCCGATGCAGGCTCAATCCCAGGACCCTGGGATCATGATGTGAGCTGAAGGCAGATGCTTAACCGACTGAGCCACACAGGTACCACTGGCTGTGTCCCAGTTAAACAGTATTTTTAAAAACAGTCAGCAGGCTGATTTGGCCTGAGGACCTTAGTTTACTGTCCCATTGTTTAGGGAGTTGAGAGTGCATGCAAGGGACTAATTGTAGTGATGGACTCGAGGTTGGGTGATGTCTGGAGTGGACACAGGAGGATGTGATAAATTGCAAATGACTTGGAGGTCAAAATGGGGTTAGTGAATACTCATGGAATAAGGACACTGATGAAAATGAACTGGAAAGAGAGAAGTTAGACTGTAGGCTGCTTGACTTCTTGTTGTGAGAGATGACACACTCATTGAGTAGGAACCATGAAAACAGGAGCCTTGGAGTTTTAGAGGCACCCTTTAATGTTCTGCGGCTGAGTCTTGGTGAGCAGAAGGAAGGAAGGAAGTTTTTTACCGAAAAACATGTGGTGCTCTGGAAGCTTCTCTCAAATCAGGGGCATCTAGAGTTTTAGATGTTTCCTTCATGGATTGCCTTAAGCAGCAAGATGGGCTGACATCCCAGGACTCAGATCTCATCCCAAAGCCTGTGAGTAATGCATGGCCAAATAGAAGTCATTTTGCAAGAGGACGTGCACCTGAAGTCTACTTTAATTCATTTGTTGGTTACTTCCAGTGTATATGGTGCCACATCTCTTTCAGATCATCATTTGTTAATATTCTATGGAAGGAGAAAAAAAGGGTTATTATTATTCTAGCAAGATCATCTTACTTGATATCTATCACATGACATTCTTGATATACCTCTCACAAGTAATGCAGTATTTATGTTGTCAGTATTCTTATTAGGAAAATTTAATGGACATTACAAATGTAAAATTGGTAAATATTATTACTTGTAAATTAGCTCATCAATTTGCTCATTCATTCATCTTATATGCTAGGCAGATAAATATTGTTGACCCTGAACAATGCAGAACTTAGGAGCACCGATGCCCACCAACACAGTCAAAAACCCCAGGATAAATTTTGACTCCCCCAAAAGGTACCTACTAATAGCGTACTGTTAACCGGGAGCCTTAATGATACCGTAACAGTTGATTAACATACATTTTGTATGTTACATGTACTCTGTGTTGTATTCTTACAATAAAGTAAGCTAGAGAAAAGAAAATGTTATTAAGAAAATCATTAGAGAAAACACATTTACCTTGCTGCAGTATATTTATCAGAAAACATCTCATATAAGTGGACCCATTCAGTTCAAACCCATGTTGTTCAAGGGTCAACTGCATATTTAATGTATAGTCTCCGCCCTCAAGATACTAAAAATGGAGTGAATTTTGTAAATAAATAGTCACAAGACACTGGATTAATTGCTCTGACAAAGCAAAGAGAGTAATTCGTTTGTTACTCATCACAAGTTTCTTTTTTAGTACTTTCTATAGGACAGACAGATAAAAATGAGTAAGTTATTTTCTTTCACTGTCAAGGTGCTCAGAGGTCTGGCCCAAGTGGGGGTGCATACATAAATAATTTTCAGACACTACACTTACTGCTACTACAATGGAGAGGTACAAATAAGCTACCATGGGATCACAAAGGAGGTAGAGATCACTTTGCTTGGAAGGTAAAGAAAGGCTTCACTACTGGGTATTTACCCCAAAGATACAGATGTAGTGAAAAGAAGGGGCACATGCACCCCAGTGTTCATAGCAGTAATGTCCACAATAGGCAAGTTGTGGAATAAGCCTAGATGTCCTTCAACAGATGAATGAATAAAGAAGATATGGTTCATATACACAATGGAATATTACTCAGCCATCAGAAAGGATGAATACCCACCATTTGCATTGACGTGGACGGAATTGGAGGGGATTATGCTAAGTGAAATAAGTCAAGCAGAGAAAGACAATTAATGGTTTCACTCACATGTGGAACATAAGCAATAACACAGAGGACTATAGGGGAAGGGAGGGAAATCTGAAGGGGGAGAAATCAGAGAGGAAGATGAGCCATGAGAGACTATGGACCCCAGGAAACAATCTGAGGGTTTCAGAGGGGAGAGGGTGAGGGCATGGGGTAGCCCAGTGATGGGTATTAAGGAGTGATGATCATTGGGTGTTATATGCAAATAATGAATCATGGAACCCTACATCAAAAACTAATAATATTCTGTAAGGTGACTAACATAACATAATAAAAAAATAAAAGAAATTTTTCTTTTTTTTAAAGATTTTATTTATTTATTTGACAGAGAGAGAGAGATCACAAGTAGGCAGAGAGGCAGGCAGAGAGGGAGGGAAGCAGGCTCCCTGCTGAGCCGAGAGCCCAATGCAGGGCTGGATCCCAGGACCCTGAGATCATGACCTGAGCCGCAGGCAGATGCTTAACCAGCTGAGCCACCCAGGAACCCTAAAAATAAAAGAAATTTTTAAAAAATAAAAGAAAAAGGAAAGAAAGGCTTCACAAAGGCAAAGACTCCTGAACTGGGTCTTATAAGGTGGTCAGGATATCCCTAAGAACATTCCTGGAGGGAAGAATTGCAAATATGTCCAGTGCAGTTGGGCTAGAGAATCTGGACAAAGGAGGTGAGTAACAGGCCCTGAGGCTGAAAGGTAAGAGAGCCAGAGAGGGGGAGGAGCCCCAAGGAAACTGCAGACTTGATCAGGCAGACTGGGGAGACCCCAAGGGCATTCATTAGGAAAGTAAGCATCACATTTGCACCTCAGAGAGCTGGGAGAGGAAGGATGGATCCCAGGAAGTTGATACCGGAGGCAAAAGTTTTCTAGTTTATTTTTTATTTATTTATTTTTCCAGGGTTAAGCAGTCTATTTGAATACTCTAGTAAACTTTTCAGAAGGGGGGATGGAGGAGTGGAAGGCGTTTCTCAGGGAAGCATCCAGGGCAGGGCAGGGCAGGAGCCCTCCAAGGCAGGGGATGCCAGAACTTCTGGGTCAAACAAAACAGGGCGGCTTCTCTTGTGGGTCAGCGTGGCGGCCCCCCCCACACTGTGGCAGGTGTACCCCACATCTGTCAAGTTTCCCGCCGTGTCCCTGCACCCCGTGGAGCAGCGGCTGCGGTCTGTGAGCTGAGGGCCGGGGCTGGCGGCTGGAGCAGGCGCTGGAAGGTGTTGTGGCTGGCACTCTTCGGGGCTGATCCATGCTGATTCCACGTTGACAGCTCAGCGGGAGCATCTGGGAGCCCAAGCAGAGGCGGCTTTGGCTTTCTGAGAAGTGCCAGATGCACCTCTCTGGGGGGTATTTGTTCCCAGTCCCCCAGGAAGCCCCTAAAATGTCTTGTAATTCCAGCAAGTTCTCTGTGCCCTGGATGAAGCCCCCCGGGGTGCTGGCGGGAGCAGCTTTCAGCTGTTTGGGAGCTGGGGCCCTCAAGAGCAGTCTTCTGGCCAGATGTGGCTGTTTCTCAGCGTGGGGGGGGCGGTGTCGGTGAGGCAAGGGGGGCTTCCCAGAGGGAGTGCTTCCAAGTCCACGGCTACTTTATTTTTTCTTTACTTAAAAAAAAAAAAATGTTGGTTACGACCTATTAAATTGATATCATGATCACTAATGGCCTCAGCTGTGAAATGCACAAACTCAGAATTGAATGCTTCACTAGGTCCTTTATAATTTCAATTTACGTTGCTTTTAGGTGCCTTCTCTGCTTACATCTGTCATTTTAAAAAATATTTTATTTATTTATTTGAGAGAGAGTACAAGCAGGGGAAGGGGCAGAGGGAGAGAGAAGCAGATTTCTCGCCTAGCGGGGATCCCCTCATGGGACTTGAACTCAGGACCCTGGGATCATGACCCGAGCCAAAGGCAGATGATTTACCCACCAAGCCACCCTGGCGCCCCTGCTTATATTTCTCATTGCACATAGCAGGCCATGTGGTAAATATTCATAGATGGGCACATCTCAGACACCAGACGAGGAATTCCTTATGGACAAGGAGCAAGAAGTTATTTCCCCCAGTGTGCGTCTACCTCAGGTCTCGCTGTACAAGCGCCACAAATTACTGAACTAAACCAATTACCGCTTTATATTCAAGAGCTATCGCGAGACTGGGGTTGGGAAAGAATGCCTACTAGCCATATTCCTGGTGCCCTGGAGCCATATCTACCCGCAGTAGAAAGAGGGCAACAGGCTCATACTTCTAAAACATAGCTTGGCTAACATTACAGAATTGAATAACCTGAAAGAATAAAAAAATAAAATAAAATAAAATTTAAAAAGGAGGGGGGAGTTCTACTGGTCTTAATCCGATTCTAACTTCTTCAAGTTAGGTACTTTTTTAACCTGTTTGTAACTTATTTTCAAAAATGCTTCTTCATCATCTAATACATGAACATGGCATAAAAGCAATTTTGGAGGCAATATTAGAAATGCCAAAGTTAGGGTCTAACTTAAAAGGACTGTCAAAAGCCGAGGCGGAAAACGATATTGTACACAGTCGGCCACCTGTTTGTGTCTCTATAAGACTGTGGTGCTTAAGGCAGTGTTATCTCTGTGATTTTATCACATTCACCTACTTAAATTGAACCCACGCTGCTCTATTGGACAAACAGAATAACTGTCTGAGCAGACCTTAGTTTTTCATTTTTCTCCTCTGCATTGCCTAACAGTGTTTGAAAACAGTGGCACTGTTTCACTAGTTATTAGTCACTAGATAAGATATAACATCAAAAATGAATTCCATATTATATTTTCCTCAATATAATTTAAAATATACCAATGCCCTTCAGCATGGGGAAATGGGAAAAAATGCAGGCTGCTCTGTCTTGGAGTCCTTAGATGGAGGTGGTATCTTGAAAGTTGTGCCATTTTTAAAGAACAGTGACAACTAAGTTATTTATATTATTTACATTTAATAAATTATTTATAGCTCTAAAAAGAAAGTGATCCTCATGGGACCTATAGAAATGGGAGGGGCAATATCCCTCATCATTACTGGTTTGATATCTGTGGTTATGACATCAAGAATGGGTGTGTCCTTTCTAGGCTTACAGTACGTGACATTTACACCCTAATGTTAGAATGCTTACCTTTATGGTTGATGTATAGACAGAGGCACATTTTCAGATAGGATTTATTTTTCTTCCTCTGGACAATGAAGACCCCAACTAGATAACTCATAATCTTCTTGCAAGACCATAATAATGCTTTGCACTTATATAGTAGACCCACACACTTTTATAAGATTTGTTAATCATGAATCAGTTTGCCTCTACCATATTTCTATAAATTGGGTCTTGTGGCATTGTTTATATGGCTGATATATCAGAGATGATAAACAGGTTGTCTGGCTTTTCAAAAGGAAGATGAGAGAGAGCAAAAAGAGGCATTCTCTAGTGAGGAATCTCATCATGTAGTCACAGCAGCTGGAAGTCTGTTTATCATTTTATTTCTTGATGTAAAATTTAGGAAGCAATCAAGGAATTTCCAACATGACAGAATGTACTTAATCATTCTGAAGCAATCACTTATCCACCGGTCAAAATAGGACACTGCTTAGCTAACAGAAACCCCAGGGATCCTTCCATCAAGGAGATTCTAGCAAGATGGCACAGCCACTTCCCTCTGCTTAAGGCCCATCCTCTTCATATCAGTCCCTATTGCTCTCCACAACAGTACTAGACATAGGAAAGTTCGTAAAATTTAGTTAAAGAAAAGTAAGAATGATTGGGGCTAATGAAGAAGTGAATTGGAATGAGTTCCAAGGAAGACTACTGAATCATGTTCCTCTGTGTGACCTGAGCTCTTTTGGATGTGATCCCCAAAGTATGTGTAATGGTCAGTTTTATGTGCCAACTTGGAGGGTGTGTTGGGTAAGATTAACATTTAAGTTAGTGAACTCTGAGTAGGCAGATTGCTCTCCATAATGTGGATGGATCTCATGCAATCTGTTGAAGGACTGAGTAGAACAAAAAGACCAGCTTTCACAAGTAAGAGGAAATTCTCCAGGAGAGTGGCTTCAAAGTTTATCTTCACCATTGGCTCCCCTGGGTCTCCAGGCTCCTGGCCCATGGCCTGGAACTTCACCATCAACTCTCCTGGGTCGCAAGCCTATGGGCCCACACTGCAGATTTTGATGTGTTAGTCTCCATTCCTGTATGATCCAATTCTTTATGATAAATCTCTTCGTGTGTGTGTGTGTGTGTGTGTGTGTGTGTGTGTGTGTGTGTCTCGATTCTGTTTCTCTGGAGAACCTTAACTAATACAGTACCATATTCATCAACAGACCAATTGTACCAGTTGTTCATCTGTAAACATACAGAACTCTGGATCCTATATTTATTGGTCTCTAAAACCACACTAAAGATGATTACTAGAGTAGATATGCTTTATTATCAATATCTGGCTTACTTGCCACTCTTTGAATTTCTTCAAGACCCTGAGAAGAGGCAGGTCTGGATGGTCTTGACTGTACCATTGTACCATTGTCATGATTATAACCCAACCCCCTTGGCCCAGAGGTGGACCAGAGGTGGATAATGACTAGGGGCATTGGAAGATAGCTAATCCATCCGCTGGTCTCAGCTAAATAAGTGTTTGATCTTAGGGATCTGAACTAAAAGACATTGAAACAGTCAGAGTAAACATTGTTGATGAAAGCAAGTACTTATGGGGTGCCTGGGTGGCTAAGTTGGTTAAGCATCTGCCTTCAGCTCAGGTCATGATCTCAGGATCCTGGATCCTGAGATGGAGCCCCATGACAAGGGGCTCCGTGCTTAGTGGGGAGTCTGTTTGTCTCCCTCTCTGTGCCCCTCCCCCCACTTGTGCTCATTCTCTCTCTAATAAATAAATAAAAATCTTCAAAAAAAAAAAGGCAACAAGTACTTATAAGAGGTTTTGTAGCCATCTTCTAAGCTTACGGAAGGCTAGCCAAAGGCACAGGAAGTGGAGAGCATGCCTACTGTGAGGTAAAGTGGGAGAGAGGCTGAGAGAAGGAGAATCATGCATTCACATGATAAGAACTAAGAAACCTGCTATGCACAGAGAACACTGAGAAAGACCCACCCCTGCCAGCCCACGGTGGATTTGGCTCCTGGCTCCAGCTGCACCATTATTTGACCTTGGGATAAGTCACTTCCCTTCTCTGGGCTTTAGTTTTCTCATCTATATAATAAAAGGCTTATCTTTCATTATGGAATTCTAGAGAATCCGGCAGTTTTAAGTTTGTCTTATGAAATAGAGATTGTTTAGTGATGAGTTTTCCTTTAATATTTTTGGGCTCTATATTCTATCAGTTGCATCTGTGGCAACAATGAGGTTGTTTTCTTTAGAGAACTAATTTTCAAACTTTCCTTAATACCAGGGAGCCCTTTGTTTAAAGGAAGTCTTACAGGGAGATTTAAGCAAATAAAACAGATTTAAAAGCTGAGTGGATCTTATCAGAATAACTGGGGCCTGGAGCTTCACCCTGGTGGCCCTTCCCAACCTCCCCAATCCCACACACCCCATATCTCAAGTTCTGCAGACTTCAGTGTGGAAAGCCTTTGCCCTTGAGAAACAGCTAAGATGAACACGGAAGAGGGAGAATGAAATCAGTATAAACTGCAGGAGCAGCTGAAGACCTGCAGGATTTTAGAGATATACAATCTGGAAGTATTTCCTGCCTGGGCATAGTGAACTCCAGCCAACAGCACACACAGGGCAGGGGCTGAGGAGAGACAGCTGCAAAATTGGGGCCAGAGGTGAACGGGTATTATGGAGAAAAATAACAGGAGAAAGCAAAGGTGTATAGTGTGGTTTTGTGTCCCTGGCTTCAAATGACATAGAAAATAAAACAGTGAAGGAAAGAGCAGCTTTTTAAGGTATTGTTAGGAGATTTAAAAGAAGGATACTTCTTAAAAGGGTACCATAATTAACTAAAATGAGGAAAAGGGACTTTTCTTATACATTTTCTAGGAAAGACCAGATTTGATGTTGTTTCCCTCGTAATCAAAGGGGCTGAGGACACTAACAGAAATCGTGGGGTAAAGACCTCCAAAAATTCTCTCCTCCATAAAAGCAATGAGAACAATGGCAGAAATAGTCAGAATCAAATTTTCTGAACTCTACAAATTAACCAAAGCTTGTGCAATCTAGGGAGGACTTATTCAAGCAAAAGAGCTAAATCTCAGGAAGAATAGTGAGCTCTGTGGTGTTTCCACTTCTCCTATCTTCATTCTCCCCTCAAGCTCTGCAGGAACCTTGAATACTTATAGCCAGAAATCATGGTGAAACCAGCAACCTGGCAGGTTGGAGGCAGAATGGGGCTGGTGGAGCTCCTTTAAGACCTGTCCCCAGAGAATTAACATTATCTAACCTGTGCGGTATTTTCCTGCAATATCCCACTTGCAAGATTCCCTTTATTTGATCTTATTTAGAGCTCACCCTATACAAACAACCTTTTTCCCATGGACATTTATTGAAAATAATCAGAAGCAATTGAATATTGTGGCTACCCGAAGTAAAAGATAACAGAGTAAACAAAACCCGACCAAAATGATTAATAGGAAAAGCTGGGGCATGAGATGTCCGTAGGGAGCTTTGAAAGGCTGGGTTGTGCACATGTCTCAGAAAAGACAAGAGAAGGCCCCAAGCACTCACTTTGGGTTAACCTTGAGGTTCTGTACAAGCAAAAAGTGAAAACCAAGACAGAGTTGCAAATTGCCTGGCTGAATGTTGAAGGCATGCCTCGACACATGCAGAAATTCTTAGCAAATACTGATAGAAGTACTGGTTTCAGGTAGTAAAGGATATCTCTTTCTAATCACTAGTTGACCAATATGCTAACCAATCAGAGGTGTCCCTGGCCACACAAAGAATGCAAACTTTACAGAATTTGTTCAGAAAAGTCATTAAGCAAATAAATGACAACAAACGGTCAAAACAACAAACCTGAGAAGGAGAGAGAATCTAATTTTCAAAGTTTTCATATTATATTATTTAACATGTCCGGTTTAAACAAAGAACTATGGGACAGGCAAAGAAACAGGGCTCATGCACAGGGAAAAAAATCAATTAATAAAAACTGTCAATGAGGAAGCCTGGACATTGGACATAGAAGAAGTCTTTAAATCACTAAATAGAGACTATCAATAAATAGAAGTTACAGAAAAGAACCAACTAAAAATTCTGTAGTTGAAAGTACAATAACTAAAATTAAAATTTTACTAGAGGCTCTCAATAGCAGATTTCTGCAAGCAGAAGTAATAAACAAACTTGAAGATAAGTCAATTGAGATTATCCAGTTTGAGGAATGGAAAGGAAAAAGATTGAAGAAGAATAAACAGAGACCTGTGAAATGCTACCAAACATCTCATTAAATATATAATACGAGTCTCAAAAGAAGAGCGAAGAGAGAAAAGGACAGAAAGAATATTTGAAGAAATAAAACTTCCCACATTTAATGAAAAACATTAGTTTATACATCCGAAAAGCTCAATAACAGCCAAGAATAATAGTGCACCAGACAGGTTATAATCAATGTACACTTCAATGTCCCACTTTCAATAATGAATAAAAACACTGTACAGAAGATCAATAAGGAAACAGAGGAGTTGAAAATGCTATAGACCAAGTAGAACCCACAGACATCTATAGAACACTCCACCCAACAACAGCAGAATGCATAGTTTTCTCAAGTGCATGTGAAACATTCTTCAGTATAGGCTGTATATTAGGATACAAAATAAGTCTTGATAAAGTTTAAAAGATTGAAATCACATGAAATATATTCTCTGACCATGGTAGAATGAAGCTAGAAATCAATAACATAATGGAACTGGAATTCATAAGTATGTGGGCATAAAACAATTCACTCTTACACAACAAAAAGGTCAAAGAAAAAATCTTAAGGGAAATTAGAAAATACTTAAAGACCAATAAAAATAAAACGCAGAACACCAAAGCTTATGGAATGCAGAGAAAGCAGGGCTCAGAGTAAATTTATAGCAATAAACACACACATTTTTTAAAAAAAGATATCAAATCAATAACTTTACATCTGAAAGAAATGGCAAGAGAAGAGCAAAGTAAACCCAAAGCTAGCAAAAGGAAGGAAATAATAGAGTAGAGATAAAATAGAGAATAAAAAGCAATAGAATCAATGAAATCAGAAGTTGGTTCTTTGAAAATATCAACAAAATTGACAAACTTTAGCTAGGCTGACCAAGCTAAAAAAGAGAGAAAATTCAAATTACAAAAATCAGTAATGGAAGAGGGAAACATCACTAATGACCTTACAGATATAAAAGGATTCTAAGGGAATAATATGAACTCTTATATACCAACAAATTAGAAACTCTATTTGAAATGGACAGATTAAAAAAAAAAAAAAAAGAAATGGACAGATTCCCAGAAACATACAAACTACAGAAACTGACTCAGTAAAAAGTTAAAAATATGAATTGACCTGTATCAAGAAATTGAATTAGTAATTAAAATGTTATCACACACGTACACACACACACCACAGCCTAGGACCAGATGGCTTCACTGGTAAATTCTACAAAATATTTAAAGAATTAACACCAATTCTTCACAAGCTCTTCCCAAAAATAGATAGGGAATTCCAGGGTTCTGGGTACCTAAATGTGACTTTAAAAGTTCTAGAAGGGGACATGGGATTTCAGTTGGCATGTTGCCTTCAGTTGGCATGATTCTACACCCCATGGAGAAGGATACTTCCAGAGGAAGGCCAAAGAGAGGCTATCTCAAGCACAGAGTCCAGGGCAGGGACCCCTCCAATCTGGGTCAAGGCTTGGTGTTGACAAAACGGTCCTGTTTCAGAGATAAAACACTTCTACTGATGTTTGGTGGAGCAGACAAGGAGGTAAGAAAAGAAGTGAGATAAACAGAAAAAATGGTAAAGACTTATTTTGCTGCAAAAAAATCTGAGATTCAGTAAAAATATTCCAACAAAGAAAGGGTAGTAAAAAACTGGAAACAAAGGGAAGGGATAAAAACCCATAAGAGGAAACTTGGAGAGATCATTCCAGAAAACTTAATTCATCACACTCAGGCGTATGGGACAAAATACAGCCAAAATTAGAGCTGGGTTGTCAAGAAGTAAAATGTGAAAGAAAGAGATTCTGATCAGCATTTTTTGTTTGTTTTTAGTCTAGTTTAAAAAACATTTAGCACTTAACAAAGATTAAATTTGGTCAGTAGGAGAGAAATCTTGTGAAGCAAGGCAGAATATTGATGATGAGGCGGTTGGGAAGGCAGATAATATGGCAGAAGGAGCCAGGTGTGGAAGAAGAAGGCTGAAGAGAGGAGCTTTCCTCTTTCCCCCTAAGTAAAGATTTGTGAAGCTGAGTGGGGCCCTGGAGTGAGAAGCAAGACAGCTACAGTTTGTCATGGAGCAGCCTCGAGTATTACTTTAAAAAGCATCCAAAATAAACCTGCATTTTTGCTCTTAATTTCATTCCTTCTCTTCCTATATGAGCATACAGAGACAATTCTATTTAAATATTTTTTTCCATCACCCCAAATCCTGAAGAATCTAAAGCACTGCTTCTTATAAACAATATTAATCTATAAAATGTCTAACCATTTACAATTAAAATTTCCCTCTGTAGATGGAGCATGGGAGTCTATCTCATTTAGAAAATAATTTTTGCCGTTAATGAAAAATTTCATATGAAGTAATTTCCTAGCCATCTTTGTTAATAAAATATGATAAATTGTTATTTTATATTTAATCATTACATATGAAGTTCATTATTTTAAACCTTAAGCTCTGTTGAATTTAAGGCAAAATGCCTTTGCTCTGGGGATAGTGATTTAATTGACTAGTGACTTAATTGACAACATTTAAGGTGCAGAAAGGAGAGTATCAGATTTGTACACAAAAGCACAGACTGGAAAATTTCCTCTTTTTATTGCAGCTGGATATTCTACATGACAGGAAAAATTAAACTGGGATTTAGAGACTCTTTCTTATATCATAGAATGGAGAGCTTTTACAATTTTACTTTAATCACCTTCAGATTTTTATTTGTTGTCTAAATTAATCAATGAAAATTTTTGTCTTCCATTATTATTACCATAAATCTTGAGCAAAATTACTTTCTGTCATATCAGAGACAAACCAAATGAAGAGTTTCAGAAATAAAATACTACTTTTCTGAATTTTCTTAAACATTGATATTCTTTCGGTACCCAATTCAATAGTCAATATGGGTCCATATTTAATTGATTAAGAATACTGTATTACAGGGTAACTCATGCTCCCAACTTTTTCAAGTTTTCCCAAATATTTGCCTCCATCCTCTACTTGGCATGCCCATGGAAATATATTTGGTGAGCACTTCTCAGTGGAAACAAAGGACCCTGTAACACTGCAGATGTATTAGTGTCCAATTTTATCAGCTGAGTTGCCACTAAGCTTAGGTCTCCAACTGTTTCTGCTCTATACCCAGGCTCACGAATAACCACAGCTAATATATTCTGAGCACATCTACCACATAGTGTTCTGAGACTGTAACATGTATTAAAACAATCTTCACAAAAACCCTATGAGATAGATAATGTTATGATCCTCATTTAACAAATGAGGACACTGAGGCAGAGAGAGGACACATACCATGCAAGAAAGCACCAGCATGAGGACCTGAAACTTCAACAGTCTGCTTTCATCCCATAAGCTTTCAACTATATTCCATCCAAATAGTATCATTGCTGTACTATTAATTAAGAAAATGCTATTTAGAAGTATGATGAAGGTAATTTTGAGGTTATCATGTCTTTTTTAAAGTCTATCTTTTTGATAGCCTAATATTTGCTACCTCTATGGAGAGAGAGAATCCAGTCCCTAAATAAAGTTATTAAGAAAAAGAACTATGAGCTGATATTTCTGATTGTCTCAAAAATCACTTTTCTTTTATATTGCTTTCAAACTTAAAAACGTATTTATTAATTCTAACATTTGGGAAGGAATTGGGAAAGTGTTATAACTAGTACACACTTATATGGAATAATTTTAATGCATATACACTTTGAAATAAGGGCATGTAATTTAATTGTTATAACTGTTTACCGTAGTACATTATTATATTGCTATAAAAAACTATAAAATTCTTTGTATCACAATGCAAAGCACGATACCTGGAAAAAAAAAAAAAAAACTCTATCTGTATTCTCTTCACCAATTGCTTCAGTACCAGATGAGGAGAGAAGACAAAGAACTAAAGAAAAGAAGGAGAAATGTCCATTACCTTAGTCCCAAAAGGGCTATCTGATCTCTAGATTGAGGGCATAGTTATAACCACTCTGGCTAATATTTAAAATGGTACTTTGTAGGGGCGCCTGGGTGGCTCAGTTGGGTAAGCATCTGCCTTCAGCTCAGGTCATGATCTTGGGGTCCTGGGATAGATCTCACGTGGGGCTCCCTGTTCAGCAGGGAGCCTGCTTCTCCTTCTCCCTCTGCTGTTCCCCCTGATTATGCTCTCTCAGTCTCTCTCACATAAATAAATAAAATATTTAAAGATAAAATAAAATGGTACTTTCTAGTGGGATCTCTTAGAGTGGGATGATCAAAAGGAGCAGATTTGCATGGGTTTGAACATCTTGGAGCTTCCATAAAGCAAGGTGAGAAACTCAGTGGTAATTTATCATCTTTCTCTGGCCCATGTGCAACACAAGGTTGCTCCTGATTTTCATAGATCATGGTGTGTTTTCAACTCTGTGTCTCTCCCAGGTGGGTTATTCATCACACCTACATTGTAAACATCATTCATTATAGCACTGTGTTTTCATGTTTCTTGGATGTCTGTATTCTCCTGATAAAAGTGTTATAAATTCTTTCATGGGATGAATGCCTTCATGAAATGTAGTGGTAACTTTTCCTTCATTTCTTGACTAAAAAGACACACACACACACACACACACACACTTATCAGGTAAAGAAAGAGGCCACTTTGTAGGACTCAAATCAAGGAAACAGCTCTGTGTATGAGCAGTACTTTGTCTTAGGTGGAACTCAAAATCATCCTGCCAAATTCCAGGACAGAAAAGTCACTCTAATGGTATTTTGTATCCTCCAGCCTATTTGAGAAGAAAAACAGCAGTGTTCCTTGAACTCAAATGGGGAGCAAAGATTGTGATTAAAATGCGCAGCATCTAGGAAAATATTATGTCTCTATTGTCCCTTTGGGAAATAATTAGGGGAAAAACCAAAGGATCAATACAAACTCCAAGGTGTTTATGAAAGTCTTTTCTGTACCAGTGGAACCATTATTTCAGCACCCCCAGTGATGAAAAATTAATATGCAGGAGAGAGAAATTATACCCAGTGTAGTGCCTTAAAAGAAATTATTTAATTCAATAATTTATTATATATGGTTTTTCCTATTTAGCAAATAGATGATTACTAGGGATAGACTTAGAAGTCACATAGCAACTTGTTCCTTTGTACCAGCCCAAAATAAATGCGGTCCGTTTTGGTTTGGTTTGTGATAGGACAGATTTGGTAGCTTCATCCACATTACTTAGGATAGAAACACATAATCGATTGTGGAATTTGGGAAATCCATTTTCACAAGAGGTCTTGGATTCAAATTCTGTAGTTGACTCTGGAACAAGATTAAATCATTGGGGCAACAACAATAAAAAATACACCAAAAAATTAAGTAATCATGAGAATAAAGAAACTCTGAATCCTTGCACCTTAAAACCAGTGACTAGTCTGGAATCAAGAAAGTTTAATGCTCTTTTTGCTGGGCCTTATCCTGGGGCCAGGCGGGAGTGACTTTTTCTCTAAGAATCAGGTTAAAGCTGTTTCTAAAGACAGAATGTCCAACTCAGAAATAAGCGAAGTATGCCCCACTGATCTTTCTTGGGTGTCAACAAGGTTTCAGGATTATGTCGTTTTTTTAAACTGAATGGGATGTCTGATCTGAAAAAGTCGCCACAGTTTTTGAAGAAGCCATTGGCGGACACCTTGCAATGGTGGTTCAGATTCAGTCTTGAGGTGCAGAGCCCATGTTGACTGCAATAAAGGGCCATCAGAGAGGGAACAGAAGAACAGAACATCTGAGATTGTCATGTGATTTAATATCAGAACTCTGTTTTTAGCTATTACACATATATATGATGCTATTCACCAGAGAAATGCTTCTGTGGGATGTGGTAAGAAAAATATAATATTCTGAATTTCGTGCTTCTAAAAGTCGAGAAATGCAGACTTTTAAGTATTTGCTACAGTGCTAAGGGCTTGCTGCTTTGTGGATCTTGTTCTGTGTTGCAAGCATTTTGGAAAGGCTTCATGTGATTGTGCACGTTTTTAAGTGAATCAATGGATTACAAAGGAGACCCTGAAAGAAATATTCAGAGACCCCTTCTCCACACCCCGGTGCTTGATCAATCAAAACAAGTAAACAAACGAACAAGACAAACAACCAAACAAAATGAGCCAACTGGGGACACTTGAAGAAAATTAAGGCAACAGAAAATAATCACACTAAAAATCTTAAAAGGGGAATGTTAAAGGCAAAATTATATTTCCTCTTTACCTCATGAACGGTGAATTTGTAAAACTAGTCTCTCACTCTTTATTTTTAATAACATTATTTAATAATAATTTAATAATATTTTGAATTTTTGCTTTGTTTTATTTTGTTTGGAAGAAAGAAAAGAATTTCTCAGATCTGAAACTATGTCTATTTGTGAAAGTTGAGAGAGTTGTAAAATGGAATACAGATTAGCACAGCCCTGTCCATTGGAAATATAATGAGATGCACATATGTACTTTAAAATTTTCAAGTGGCCATACGTGAGAAAGAAAAAGTGAAATTAGTTTTAATAACATATTTTGTTTAATCTAATGTACCTAAAATACTATCATTTCTACATTTAATCAATATGTAAAATTATTGGGAAATTTTGTATATTTTTTCATACTGTCTTTGAATCCAGTGGATACAGCACTTTTCAACTTGGACTAGCCACATTTCTCATTTCTGCTGTTCAGTAGCCACATGTGGTTACTGGTTATGTACCTCCCATATCAGACCATGCAGTTTTAACACAAAGGTGAAGGGTCCCATCTTCGGATTGGACCAATTTTTGTTCAAAACATGACTGTATGCTTATTAGCTACTTGGGCTTAGGCAAGCAACTTCAGTTCTCCTTTTTCTATAAATTGGAGAGAATAACATCTAACTCCTAGAGTTTTGCGAGAATTGAAATCAGTGCTGTACACTTTGGAAAACAGTGCGGAGATTCCTCAAAAAATTAAAAATAGAGCTACCCTATGACCCTGCAATTGCACTACTGGGTATTTACCCCAAAGATACAGATGTAGTGAAAAGAAGGGCTATATGTACCCCATTGTTCATAGCAGCAATGGCCACAATCGCCAAACTGTGGAAAGAGATGAGATGCCCTTCAGCAGATGAATGGATACAATGGAATATTACGCAGCCATCAGAAAGGATGAATACCCAACTTTTGCATAAACATGGATGGAACTGGAGGAGTTTATGCTGAGTGAAATAAGTCAAGCAGAGAAAGTCAATTATCATATGGTTTCACTTACTTGTAGAACATAAGGAATAACATGGAGGACATTAGGAGAAGGAAAGGAAAAGTGAATTGGGGAAATCGGAGGGGGAGACGAACCATGAGAGATTGTGGACTCTGAGAAACAAACTGAGGATTTCAGAGGGGATGGGGGTGGGGGATGGGTGAGCCTGGTGGTGGGCATTAAGGAGGGCACGGATTGCATGGAGCACTTTAACACAGGCTTTATGTGTGGTGCATAAACAATGAATCTTGGAACACTGAAAAAATAAAACAAAAGTAAAAAAAAAAAAATCAGTGCTGTAGGTGAAACCCTTTCCCCAGCACCTGTCATGTGGCCGTTCCCAATAAGTAGCTAGAGAGCCATTTGGAATACAACATAGGTTAATATAGTGCAGCCATTATAGTCAGTTAAAAACAATTATCCTAATGTTGCAGTACCTGCTATATTCCACATAAAGTGAAGGCATGCCCAAACCAAGTGAGGCTGAGCCATCTGGCCCCATGGCAAAGTTGGAACATTGAAGCCCATCGCTTCTGTTTAGGTTTTGAAGTGTATATACATTTCTGAGATTGGACTTCTCTAAACCTCACATTAGGAGCTACGAGTGGGAAACCTTTTGGCATTCAGGCATGTGACCCTCATAATAAGAAATAGCAAATGAGCCTCTCCACCACCTCAGAAGGGTTATTTACATTATTGGTAAATCACGGAGGACCTTGGGCCACAAGTGCTCAGTCAAGTGAAGTGAATGAATTCCCAGAGCCCCTGGATATCATCTAGTTAGGCATACTGTCTAGTGCCAGGATAGACTCATTTAATATTTTGGAAGAATTTATTGTCCCTTCTTGATCCTCAAAGAATGATTAATGGTTACTGGCTCTTCAGAGGATACCACTGGTCTCAAGACTAGGATTTAAAAACTTGACTGTGATGTCAGTGATAAATACGCTATGGAGCCCTGTGGTACATACACCATGCTATTACTGACTCTTATAAAACTCAGCCATCTCTGACCAGAAGGAACTTATATTCTGCATTCCAGAAGCAAATGGTTTGGTGGGATTTGTTTATTTACATTGCAAAATCGTGTTTATCAAGATCTCTGCTCCCTGATTAATCAGTAATTTTAGAATTATCAAAAAGACACAACCAAAGAAAGTCACAGCTGTTCATCTTTGTGGGTGAGCTGCCTTTCTCCCGAAGGGGGAGCATGGTGGTAAACGAGGTGGTTGGTGATTCAGAGAAAGGCTTGTCACCACTATCCCTGAAAGCGTATCATGAAATCACCTATGGCAAAGTCTCTTCTCAAGACAGTGCAGGAGTCCATGTTGGGGGGAAACATGGAGAAGTACCCCGTGATGATGAAAGCAATCATTTTTCTTTTTATTTTTCCAGCTCTGCAACATGGAACTCAAACCCAACAGTAATCTGAATAGACTTCCAATGATTAAAAGATCCCCTTTGATTTTCACTACTCAGCAGCAAAAGCAACACATTCTGAGCATGCAAAGTAGTTCAGCTGAGTTGAACAGCTGAGTTGTTGCTTTTCATAAAAAGCCACTCACAGCCAAAACTCAGGGAATCAATATCTTGACCCATATTAGCAAAGCAGCTGAGCATTTTAAGGCTCATTTAAATAAGATGGGGCACAAAAATCCATGCCCCCACTTGATTGCAGGTGGAGTTCAATGGACTTTTACTTGGGAAGCAAAGTGAAGTGGTTTTTGTCACCCTCACACCAAAGGGACACTTGGCTGTGAGGCATCCAAGGCTGAGGTCCGGTCTGACGTGACACTGTTAGGCTACACACCAGGAAGGAGGAGAAAATCACATCCATCTGTCTGGGATGGAGAGAAGAAATCTCCTTCTCTGCTTTGCCCGTTCTGTGGCAATATGCTGAGCGCAGACAGCATATTCCATCAATCCGTAACCCTGTCTGCAGGAAGAGCGTTTCATCAATTTTCAAACTGCAAGGTGAGGTGTTTTCTGGTCTCACAAGACATGCTGCCTCCTCATGAATCAGTGTGGCAAGGCTGCCCCACATACATAGCTCTTGTTTAGCAAGAGATCTGAACCAAGGCATTGCGCGACATCCAGCTGTTTGCAATGCACTCAAAACAGCCAGAAACCCCGTGATGTTTAGTTTAACAGGCTCCTGTGAAGATAATATTTAAGCATAAATGTACAATATTTGAAATTTTCTCTTAATCACTGCCTCCCTGATGGATCTGTAGGGGAATTCAGTCTGGGGAAAAGAGACATTCTTGGAGGGGGCTTTGTGATGATCTTGGAAAAAATGCGACACACCGAGATATTCCTGCCTAGGGGAATAAACCTCCAAGAGAAAGCTCAAAGGCACAACTTCTTCTATTTCTGGTTCTACAAGCTGTTTGCCCAAGTACAAAATGCAGATGATAAGTGGCTTGTTAACTTATGAAAAGGAATTACTAATTAAGATGATTATAAAATATTTTGTGATTATGAACTTAACTATAGAAGGTTCTCCAAGTTATAATAAAACAAGTCTCTGCTCTTACTATAAAATATAGTAGACCTTTCCAAGATACACACTTTAACATTCCATGTCACTTATTTTATATCCGTTCTTAAGAATGTGGGCACCTTCTAGAACAAAAAAATGGGGGGGAAGCTTAAAGTATGTGACATTAAAAAATATAAGTTTAAATATGTGACTTTAAAAAAAAAGAAGTTATTGCTCTACAGGGTACACAGACTTATAAATGGAATGTGAAAATATCTTTGTCTCTACCCAGTCCTTGTCTCTTGTGAGGGGAATGAAATAAAATGGGAGAAGCCAGATTCCCCATGGGATATCTTTGTCTCTAGAATTGGATAAACATCTTCCACTGGAGAACCTGATAAGCAGGCAAAATTCTTCCAAAACTATCCAGGCTGCTCTTTAGAGAGCATCTACCTTGGAAGGTAGAAATGTGGTGTCTTCTGGCTATGATCCTGTCATGGCTCCTGGCACTCAGACTTTTAGTGCCAGAACATTGCCTAAGGGTCCGGCCTGTTTCTAATGCCTCCAGTCCCAGGGAATCCATTGGGAACAATTGAAGAAATCATGGTTTTGCCATTGATGCCAAGAGAAAAAAATATTTTAGAGTGAAGTAATGCTCACTATTTGGGTAAATGGAATTTATTTTTGGATATGTTCAGTGTTTGGTCGATAATAAGCATGTGGGAAATTGAAAATTAAGTATTCTATGCCATTTGGAATTCATCTCGGCCTTGACCAGAGGAGGATCTTTTGGTTTTCTGGAGACATTCAGTTATTAGGTTATGATTAATGACTTATGAACAGTTTTGTAAAAGCAAGGACTCTTGGCATGTTCTGGGAAAGATCCAGTTACAGCAATTTCGTCTCTTCCATTTCCCTCTGGAGGCAAATACGGGTATGCTATTTGTTGCCATTTCTTTCTAGGTACTCTTGGATCATCTGAAAGACCTTGAGAACCCTCATTTTATTTCTAAACTGTCCTCTATAAACCATATACAGTTAAGGCCTTTTAGGGGCAGGAGAACTAAATAAACAATTAAAATCAAAGAATGTCTCATTAACATTATAATGCCTCTCCACTTTTCATTTACCAACTGGAATTTTTCTGGCTTTCTTCAATCAAAAGATTTTCTCTATCACCATAGCTTCTTTCCACATTATCCCACGGACAAGTCTAAGTTCTTAAGATTCTTTTTCTCAGAAGTTGCATTCAATAGAGAAGCCACCACTTAAATCCCTTCTAAAGCCTTGTACACTCTTTGAGAACTTTAGTAAATGGCTAATTCCTACCTTCAGTTTGATTTCAGAAGACTTGCAAGGTCACTCTGCAAAATCACTTAATTTGCTTCACAGCAAGTGAAGTCCAAAAAATCTGGGCTTTCTGCTGTTGTGTCAACAAAGTAGAGAATCACATGTACTATCTCCCAGAATCCACCCCCCTAGGGTCTGTGGGAAGCTAAGTCCTATTTACTAGGTGATCCTGAATAATAGAACATTGCAGTGAAGTATGGAATTTAAAATTGCCTTTTCTCTACGAACTGGCATATACAACAATGAAAAAGTGCATTGCACTCATCACAGGGACAAAGAAGGAATAACAGCAGGCTACTTAATGCCACCACCAGCCACATTGGCTAACATCCTGGGACAGCTTATGAGCCCACATTGTTTTAAGCTCTGTATAGCTCATTTTTTCTTTTAATCTCCCCATGAAGGAGAAATTATTATCACCTCTATTTTATAGCTAAGGAAACTGATGTAACTGAGAGGTTAAGTGATTTGTTCATGGTCATGCCACAAATAAATGGCAGAGTCAGGATTTGAGTCCAGAGTGTGCAGGGGGCGGGGGGAAAGTAGAAAATATCAAGTGGAAAGGTAGCATCTAATAGATAATTACTTAATTTAACAATATTTTTGTCAATAATATTGAGAAATTACACATGACAATGACCAAATCTTATGGCAAGCAAGGATCCATGGATCTCTGGGAGAGTCACAGATGAACTTGAGTTTTATGGAAATCTGGTTGAGTGTATGCATGTGTGTGCAGCAGTGGTCAAGAGCATTATTCAATATTTAAAGGGATCTCAGACAACATTCCCGCTCCCACCCCAAACCCCTGGTAATAAGCCTCTATTAGAGCCCAAGGACACACCCTGTGTACCTTCCCCTAATTCCGCATCAAGACTAGCCAATAGCATTCTGTAAGCTGCGGCCTAGTGAGATAGTTGTTCTAGTAATTTGGTAATTTACCTAATCTCATATTTGTGAGAACTTGGTTGAGATGTCAGTGAGCCCTGAATCCATGCCCTGACGACGTTTGCTGCCCTAGCTGCACCAGCAATTTGAGATACTTACACCCAGGACACTGGGCTTGGTTTGCAATGCTACCAACCCAATACTATAATCCAGTCTTGTTGGCCTTACAGTCTGTAAAACTTCCTAATGTGGCAAGAGTTTGATGATCAATGTTGGGCATTTCTATTCTTTGCTACATCTGTTTGATTATCTTAGTAGAGGTTTGGAGAGTCTATTATGGGCCTGCTAATCAGGTGTCATTTGAAATCAGAATCCTCACAAGAGGTTTTAGAAACCATTTCTGATATGCTAAATGCCACCGGTGAAGTCAGTTGCTGCAGGTTATGTTATCCAGAGACAGATGCGGGGTATCTATTGGGAATCAGCACCCATGGACAGGAGGGAGAGGAAACAGAATTGGGCAGGAGGAAAAGTCAAGTCAGGATACAGGCAGAGCGAAGCCTGAACTCACCCCCTCGAGAAGCTCTGCAGCATCTATGGCTCAGGGGAGTTGTCTGATTTCAGGATAAATGGCGGAGCCTTTACACATTTGCCTCAATCAATCGTTGGATGGGCCTGCCTTTGGAAGAGGAAACTATGCAGCTGAGGCAAACTCTTCAGGAGCTGACAGCTGGAGGTTGTATGCTGAAAACTGGTCCACAAGTCCTTCCTCCAAGTCAAACCTGGATCCTGTCTCCTCATGTCCACCCGTGCCCTGAGCCACTGCTTCCTACCAGCTTGGGGAGTACCTTCTTTAGGATTTGGGAGGGCCTCTCTTCTTTGGGAAAGAAGAGAAAGAGGATGGATGGCCCCATGAACCAGAGCCCCTGACATGGCTGCAGGTCTCGGGGCTACACTGGACACTGACCATCTTTTGTCTTCCACTCTCTAATGAGACTGCCCTCTCCTTCCCCCACTACTTCTGCTGCCCTCAGTGGCTTACCTGATGGCATGACTAACCCTCTCAACTCAGGCCATCCGTGAGAGGCCTAAGCCCCTGGGTCACCATACATACACCAGCCACGGCCTATCCGTTTGTCATCAAAGTTGACCAAGGGAGGGCCAAAGGGCACCCAAGTGGACCACCCGGATGCCCACTGTATTCCTCTCTTCTATGTATAACTGTAGCCCTACCTCCTTCTCCTGGTGACCAGGACCAACTGTCCCCTCCAGAAAGCTGAATCAACTTCTTGCTTGTTGGTACCTTGGGAGTCTAATATCCAGGAGGCAGCAGGGAGACTCCCAGGGAGTCACAGGGAGTCTAATATCCAGGAGGCAGCAGCAACTTATAATTAATGGGCCATTTGCTGTATCCTTTGCTGGAATATTCCAACACTAAGAACCAAGCTCTCTAAACTTCTACAGCGTAGAGTTCTGGGAAGAGGAGGCACAGATTCCCAAAGTGCGTGAGTGGATGAATGAAACTGGGAGAAGCAGGACCACAGAATGAATAAACAAACAAAACTCTATTCTTGATTATTTTTCTTTTTCTGTTAAATCATATTTAGAAAAAAAAATATATATATATATATGTTGGTACTCTGAGCTACTCTGAAGAAAAATGCTATATTTAGAAAGATTCTTACCAAAAATTCTTGTTGAAGAAGGGTGCTACTTTTTTCCAATAAAAAATGTAGACCTCCCAAATAATTTGGAAGAAGACGTGTTTGCTATCCTTATAAGCCCTTCAGATTTCTTCTAACATGTGGTAGCAGGCTTTACAGAGCCTCGTATTGGACCCAGAGCTTTATTGATGTTTTTAAATCTATATTTACAAATACCCATCAGACCACAGCTTGAAGCCAAGCTGACCCCTGCGAGTAGCAAAGTGATGACTTCAGGTCTGGGAAGGAGGCATCTCACCAATGGGGGAGCGAGGTCCATTAATCTGCTATTTCACCTGTGAACCTGTTTTGTTTCCCCCAAAACCCCCATAATTTTAATTATCTTTCCCAACTGTTACAAGTTGCTGATATTAGTGCTTTTAACAAAGGGGTAAACCAAACCTGTAACACCACTTTCTTTTTTTTTTTTTCCCTTCAATGATGTGAGCCTTACTGATTTTAAAGGCTAGTAAAATAATTTGAACATCTCATGCCAGTTAAGGAATGAACATGACAGTTCAGTAGCTCATTTTTGAGACACTATTATAGTTGAAATGTTTCTTATCTTCGTTTTTTTATGCTTGTGTGATTGCGATAATTGAAAATAGAGAATACAAACAGCTCTTTGGCTGGCTCCCTTTTCAGGCAAGCAAGAGATTGAACCAAAGGAATGTATGACCTGGAAAACAGATTTGGGTAATGACAATGGGCAATGGCTGTACTGCTTATCCGAGCCCCACATTCTAATGATACTAATTAGACTTTGAAAATTGTATTTCCACTAAAGGAATGACAATTCCAATTTAAGCTTTCCTTACTCTGCCTAGTTTCAAAAAATATATAATGTATGTTATGGTACTGCTGATTATAAACTTCCATAGAAAATATTACAGCAGAACCCTGATAAAATCTGCAACTTCTGAAAGTTTAAGAAAATGAGCTTCACATGTGATAAACAGGTCAACTGTATGTATTCCTATAAATGATATTTACATTGTAAGCAAACTCTCAAAAAAGTGTAATAAAGAACTGGGTAATTCAATATTTATAGAGTAATTTACTCGGGTATCTCTACAGGGAGGAAAATGAGTATCTTTGGGGATCAATATTTCAAAAAGCCTGAACAATTCTTTACACAGAAAATTAGCTATGAATTTACCTCTTATATGTGGTAAAGTATGAACAAGTGTCTTCTTTAGACAGAACTAGTATATTGGCTATTCTGTTTCAACAGTATTCAAAATACTGATATTGATATTGTTATCCAAGCTTGCAAATAAAAGCTATTTAGTTGATCATGCAAATCCACCAGATTCCTCAAAAAAGCTCCAAACATCCTCATACTTATTGAAAATATTCAACTACATTTTCAGTTTTCCTATAGAACAACTTTAAATGAACATAGGGAATATCTCCCCAAAATCATAAATATAAAGAACAGCTTCTATTTTCTTTAGGATTATTATTTCTCTGAAAATATTAGACTAAATAAACCAGCACTGAAAAAAAATAAAATAAAATGATTTTGTTGGGAAAAGCAAAGCAATGGAATCCACATTCCTGTTTCAAGAATTTTTGTCTGCCAGTCTTAAGACAATTATTTCCAATTTCATTTAGACAATCAGTTCTGATTTTGTAAAAGGTTACCAAATTTGTATTTAAAGTGATGCTTACATGGGATTATTACTTGTATTCCTGAAACTTATTGAAATAGTATATTGCATGAATAAGAGTGAGGAAGTTTGATAAAGAGCTACAAACAATAGCTTCAAGAGCAGTAACATTTGCAGATTTTAAAAATATTAATGAGAAATACAAACAACAATAAACATGCACGTGAGAAAATACAATACTCAGAAATAGAAAGGCCAATTTGAACCTTGAATAACTCTGTGTTAGCTGTTAAAACTGTTTGCAGGTCAGGGGCACCTGGGTGGCTCAGTCAGTTAAGTGTCTGCCTTCGGCTCAGGTCATGGTCTGAGGGTCCTAGGATCGAGCCCCACATCAGGCTCCCTGCTCAGCAGGGAGTCTTCTTCTTCCTCTCTCTGACCCTCACCCCTGCTCATATTCTCTCTCTCATTCTCTCTCTCTCTCTCAAATAAATACATAAGATCTTAAAAAAAAAAAAAAAAAAAAAAAACCTCCTTGCAGGTCAAAGAGAGCATAGACGTGGTGTTTTCTAACTCTAGCTCTGTGGCATACTAAGTCAGGCCAATCTGTCCTCCCCAAGTCCCTCATCTTGAGGATGGGGGTAATGGCACTTATTACCTCCAGTGGTTACTATAAGGATATACTAACTAAAGGACTTGGCTCAGAGTTAGTGCTCAGTAAAGTGTAGGCATTATTATCAGAAATTAAAATGGCAATCTAAATTGAAAAGACAATGTCATTTTAAATGTTGAAGTAATGGATTTTAAATTTTCAAATGACAAGAAGGAAACATAGAAAACTGGGCTCTTCAGCATTGTTTGTAACTTTGGAATTACAAAATTTGAAAATTTCTTCAAAAAGGCAATAATACCACAACCTACATGGATAATGAGGATGTATTTTTGCAGTCAATCCATTAAGAATAATGAGACATCTTAGCATGTATCTATTTCTGTTCCAAGTTTATATCCCACTGAAGAAATTGAGGCCCAGAGAAGTGAAGCTACTTGCCCAGAGAACTCATGGTGGAGTCAGGATGAGGAGCTTATATCTTGATTCTCACTCAACACCAGTGCTGCCCATCCCACCTTCCCTTTCATATTCACCTGGCCAGCCGAAACAACAATGTCCTCTGTTGTCTTCAGTCACTGGTAATTTGCATCTCATTTTGGGGTTTCTTTACTGATTGCCATATCCTCCATTCTTTTCTCACAAATACTCTTACTCTCATCATGGTTGAAAATGAAGTATAAAGTCATGCTGTACCCTTTTTTTCTGGCACTCAGCTGGAGTACTCTTCTGGCTGGCACTGCAGTTAGGTGAGCCATGGACCATGAACTCTTCTCCAGTGCAACATGATATGCCCCACTTCCAATCCTAATCCATACAATCTTCCTCCTCCCAATCCTTATTTTTTCCACTGCACTGGCTAAATGGAGCAAATGTAGAAAACCTAGAAGGGGGTGAAGAAGGAATAGGGATCCCGAGGGGACTACATGGTGCACAACATGCCCATCATAGCTCTCTTTCCCCATCGCCTACTGAGTGGCACTGGATAATGACATGAATAAGAAATAAAATGTATTGGTTAAGTCTTTGAGGTTGAAGGTTGTTTGTATAGTAGTTAGTCTATCCTCATTAAAATTCATACTCTAAATACTTCCACTATAACATATCTACTTGCTCCTTTTTCCCAAGACCAATATTAGAGAATATTCTAGAATTAATCTTCTATCAGCTACCTTCTAAAATGGAAAACAAAAAGTTGTGTGAAGACTAAAATATGCAAACTCACCATTGCAAGGAAATCATCAGGGTGAGAGGGGCAGTTTTGGAATTTTCACTATGGAGGGTCTTAGGAGGGGACAGTCCTGTTGAAGCAGGGAGGGCAGGGGCTCGCCTGGAAGTTATGGACACATATTTTATTAAGATTGTTTAGTTGGAGTGGCTTGGTTGGGAAATGCCTCTGATATCAATCACTAGGCCCATGTGGGGAGTAAGATTTTTTTCATTAACTTGATACTCGAAAGACATGGAATCCTCTGTAATTGAAATATTCCAGCAAGAGCAATTTGTTCACTGAAAGAAGAAATTGGTTGCCTTGAAAAATGAAGATAAAGAGACATTTTTATACATTATAGATGCTGAATTACTTACATTTGTCAATATCTATTAAAATTTTACCATAATAATTGCATACCATTTGACCTAATAATTTCAACGTGTGGACTACCTATATAGAAACAAATATTCCAGTACTTATGAACACATGTACAAATTTTTTCCAGTAATCTTTCCAGTGGTTGGAAAACAGAAAAAATAAAACAAAACAAAAAACAACCAAAAAAGAAACAGCACACAGCCTCAATCTCTACTACTAGGAGAATAATTGAATATTTTATGGCACATCTCCGTCTGTAAGAAATGTCACTCAGCTTTGGAAAATAATTAGTTAGGTCCATGACTATTGACCTGAGGCCATGTCCAAGGCATCCTGCTTAGTGAAAAAAGTAAGTGGTGATATAATGTGTATCCTGTCATCCCATTCTGTATAATCAAAGACAGAAACAAAATCCATATATTTGTGCATGTGGGGAAAAAAATGGAGTAAAAGATGGCGTGGAAAGAGACAGACCAACCTATTGTCATATGTTAATTTAGAACATTTGGGGAATAATATTGGCATGTTCCTTATACATTCCAATGTTGTTTTACTTTCAAAAGTTATGCTTTCTGATGTTTTAAAAGTGACGAAGACAGAGAGACACTTGAGCATGGTGGCTGATCGCATGGCGTCTGGAGCCAGACTGTCTGGGTCACAGTCCAGCTCTTCCAGTTACCAAGTGTGGAGCTTTGGACAAGACAGCCCACCTCCTCTAGTTTCAGTCTCCTCATGGAGGAATAATAAAACATCTCCAGGGTTGCCAAAAATGCTTGGTGATAGCAAAAGCTCTCTAAGTAGTTATTCATAAAATGGAAAACTCCAAAGAGCTTATTTACATTGTGCTCCCTGGTGATAAGTACTGTGCTGAGTGGAAAACTGGGGTGCATGTGAGGGGTGACCAGATGACCCATTGTTTAGCTTTTTGCACACAAATAGTCAGTTGCCTGCTTTTTCCTGCCGAGTGTTCAGAGAGAATGAAAATGTGAAGGGGAAAAGAAAATAGCGGATAATGGCGATGATCTGTGAGTCTAGTAGCTGATATCACCATTTCTCCATCTTTTCTCCTAAAAAACATACAACGGCACTTCTGGTTGATTCGGCTCTTAGGAATTGAGTGTCTCAGGTTGGTGTGTGGTGGCAGCCTGAGAGCTCTGGTGGTGGCTTCACTTCTGAGTCCTGCTTCTCGTCTCAGTACTACTGAGTTGCAGGAATCCAAAACACTTGAGTTTATTAAAAAAAATATATATATATATATATATATATATATATATATATATATATATATATATATATATTAGAGCTCCTGGGTGGCTCAGTTAGTTAAGCGTCTGTCTTCTACTCATGTCATTATCCCAGGGTGCTGGGATGGAGCCCAGCATGGGGCTCCCTGCTCAGTGAGGAGACTGCTTCTCCCTCTCCATCTGCTGCTTCCCCTGCTTGTGCTTTCTCTCCTTCTCTCTCTCTCTGTCAAATAAATAACTAAACTCTTTTAAGAAAAAAACAACAACAACAAATCTTAAGCACTGCATGTCTCTGTTTTCATCTCTGCCTGTCTGACTTTCTCAAACACACATTCTCTCTCACACACACTCACACACATACTCATTCACGCTCGCTTACATCTCTGCATTTGTTGGTCCTATAATGTATGTTTTCTTTCCCCTCAACCTACTTTTCCACAGACAAAGCTTCACGGACAACCATTACATCACATTTCAGGCCTCTCTGACCAGGGCTATAAACCACTCCTACCTGATGGAGAGAAGAGATGCCTTCGGTGAGCCTGAATATACAAAGTCACGATTCCCAGAATAAAGCTTATCATGGAGCTCAGTGAGGCCAGCGGTCCCCTGCAATGCCAAAAACATCCCCCAGTAACAAAGGAAACTGACTGGAGCTTCTGATTTCCTTTGCTGTCTTGGCCAACAAGGACACAATAGGACCAGGACAGTGCCACTCATTTTCTCAGGAACTGATACCTTCTTCACTCATAAGTGGCAATGGAGTTTCATCAGGTTGAATATTCCCAGTGCCTGTTGGGCTCCTTAGAAGGCACATCAGCTGATGCGTCCTGACTCATGTATCTCTTCTCAAGTTCGTTTGTTCCATACTCTTTATTTTTTTTTAAGATTTTATTTATTTATTTGTCAGAGAGAGAGAGAGAGCATAAGGAGGGGGAGCAGCAGCAGAGGAAGAAGTAGACCCCCCACTGAGCAAGGAGCCCGATGTGGGACTCAATCCCAGGACCCTGGGATCATGACCTGAGCTGAAGACAGATACTTAACTGACTGAGCCACCCAGGCACCCCAACCACACTTTTCCTTCCTCCAAGTCCTCATCCTCACTGTCACCTCTCAACTGGGGACGCAACACCGTTCAGACTCCACAGAAAATATACATGGAGCATTTGCTTTGTACTCAGCGAGGTAGACAGACATGCACTGGATACCTTTCTTGCGCCTAAGGAGCTTAAAATCCACATCTTACTAACCTGTCTTCTTTGTAACATTTCATAATGTCCCAGAACATTAAATCATTTCCACTCAACCTAGGTATATCTATTCTATATATCTATATAATAACCAAAGGTGCACTGGAAAATGAAGAGTTTCTTATAAACCCTCAAAATGTGAGTAAATATGTCAAAATCTAAGTAGACTGTCCAGTCCCCATTCTTTTGCACCCAGCGAATGGTATGAATCCATTAGTCCCGAAAACGAAAAATTCAAAAGAAAATGTGCACCAGACTGGGAAAATATGTTGTTTTCTGAAAAAACATACTTGACATCAAATGATTTGTATTTTACTTTAGTCTGTATGTGTTCACTTAGGTGTTTTAGGCCAGAGAAGATGTTCAGAAAAGCCAAGCTGTTTGATGATGTTAAAGCTGAGACTGGTTTTCTCTGGCTTGGAGACTGCACAGCCGCCTTGTCATGTGCGTCAACTCCCCTCCAACTGCATGCACTTGGCACAATGAACAGACCTAAATGTCCTCGAACTGCGTCATGCATGCCTTTGTTTTAGTTTTCTTCTCTTATCTTTCTATATTCATGAGAATCAGGCAATACTGTATCTCTCTCACAATACCCATTCAGATACCATTGAGAGTTCTCTTTGACTTTGACCTTTGTTCAACTGATACTGAAACTAGTTTCTAACCAGAAAGAGGCTTCTGCTAACATTCTACCCAGTGGAGAGGAGCAGCCTGATTTCGGCAGAGGTAGTGATATGTTTTGGAAACCCCCTCCCGTCCTCCGCCCACCCCCAGCAGGGGAAAACCATCCTTGACCACTGAGATAGGAATCAAAGTGTCTGCTCAGGAGGTTATACACATCACCTTGGTCCCTGATGAGAATATTTGTTAATGTACTAGGAACCAAAAAAAGAAAAAAAAGAACCAACTGGACTTGTCTCTACTACAAAAACAAAGGGAAAAATCAAGGCCGCGATCTGAATGATTCAAAAAGCATTTTAAGGGGCTCCAACAATTATAAAAAGGAAATAAAAATAAAGCTCCTGGCCCACCTCCCAGAGACATTCGGAAGACACATGAAATAACAACCATGAAAGCTTTACATAACGTGGGAGGCAAAAGGTCTTAATGTAAAGTATAAACCTAATTAATCTTATTTGTAATCATCATGTAAGTAACATGATGATTACACTTTAGTCCCAGTGGCCTTTGTAATGGCTATTCTTATCCATTCACAGTGAATGTGTTTTGTCAGTTTGTAATATTTCATGCTATTTATAATATTCCATGTGTCATGTTCACATACTTATTTAAGTTATTTGGTGAGTGTTATTATGTTCCACACAATGTACTAGTGAAACTCAATTTCCTGCCTCCAGGGAGCTTACATTCGAGTGGGGTGCTAGACAATAAATAAGTAAAACAGAAGCATATCAGAGAGTGATAAGTGCCAAGGAGAAAAATGAAACAAAGAAAGTGCCTTGAAAGTGTCAGGTAGTTGGGCATGGATAGTTAGCATTTTAGACAGAATGGTCAAGAAAAGCCTCATTGGAAATGTGACATTTGAATGAAGACCTGAAGGAATGAGTAGCAAGCCATGATGCTATTAGGGGAAGAAGCTTCCAAAAGGAAGGAACAGCAAGTGAGGGAAGGGCAGGCACACATGGCTACAAGGAACTGCTGGCAGGGAGGCATGGAGAGGGATGGGGCTGAGCATCACAAGGTGAAGTCAGACAGGTGACCTGCATGTGGGAAACTACAGGGCTGTGGGAATCCCCTGGAGTACTCTGAGCAGAGACGTGTCAGAACCTCATTTAGGGTACAGCAGCACCGTTCTGGCTGCAAGTTCTGAAGAGTATGACAGAGGCCAGGGAAGCAGCAGGGAGACCAGTGAGGAAGTTACTGCAGTGATCCAGGTGAAAAGTGAAGTGAAGGTGGTATGGCCCTAGGTGCCGCCCATGACTCAGTGAGAAATTACTGGATTCTGAGTGTATTTGGAAGGAAGAACCGACAGGATGCGCAGTTCGATTGGGTGTGAAAAGTGAGGGGGAGAAGGCAAAGAGGGCCCCAGAGATTTTGATAGGAGCCACTGCAAGGTCGGTAATAGAGTTAACAAAGAGGCAACCTTGGGGTGATAGATGCTTGAGATGCCAAAGAGCCAGCCGAGCAGAAAGGTTGGGTAAGCAGTTGTATATGCAAGTCTGGAAAGAAAGGAAAGACCTGGGCTATAGATATCTATTTGGTTGTCATTGGAAACAAAGAGGGAGTTAGTGGGAAGAGAGAAACACCCTTGATCTCTCCGTCCTTAAGAAGAGGAATTGGAACCAGCACAGACCAAGAAAGGGCATACAGGAAAACCAGCCCCACGCCATGTCCTGGGCACCAAATGAAGAACGTTTTTCAGGAAAAGAGCATAATCTGTGGTGTCCGCTGTAAATGAGAGGCCAGGATGGTTAACAATTGCCTTTAGCAATGTCACCAGCAATATTGAGAGCAATGTCAGTAGCATGAGAGAGGCAAAATCCTGATTGCAATAGACCCAACAGAGATGCAGAGGAGCTAGATTGGAGCCTGGAGGTGTCGACAACCGTGATGAGGAATTTTGCTATCCAGAGAAGGGCAGTAGCTGAAGGGAAAGTGGAGTTAAGAGTATCTTTCTTTTTTTCTTTTACACCACATACTGGCTTAAAACAGAAGTTTATTCTTTCACAGTTTTAAAGCTCCAAATGTCCAAAATCGAGCTATTGGCAGGACTGCACTCCCTCCAGAGACTCAAGGGGGAATCCTTCTTTACCCTTTCCAGCTTCTGGTGGCCTCTACATTCCTGTCTTATGGCCACACATCACTCCAATCTCTGCTTCCATGGTCGCACTGCCTCCTCCTCTTCTGTGTATCTCAAATCCCCGCTGCTTCTCTCTTATAAGGATACATGTGATTGCACATACTGTCAACCCAGATAATTCAGGCTAATCTCCCCATCTCAACACTCTTAATCACATATATAAAGACCCTTTTCTCAAATAAGCTGACACCCACAGCTTCGAGGGGTTAGGATGTGAACAACATTTGGGAGACCTTATCAGCCTATCACATAAGCAGATGACAGTGCTTCAACAGAGAAAGTCAAAATGATAATGCTGGAGAGGGGAGAATTACTGAAGCAATGTCCTTGAGTGGGACAGAAGGGATTGGGAGTAGTGGATGAGTAGAGGGGTTAACCTTACCTAGGGGCATGGACAATTCATGAACAGTATTATTAGCAACATAAGTTTATGTCGAAGTTTCAGAATACTTAGGTGTGTGCTCTGGTCTTCATTTGTATTAGTTCTCTGTCACTACTTAACAAACTTACAAATTTAACAGTTTAAAAATGCACATGTGTGTTATCTCCCTGTTTCTACCAGTGAGTCTGGAGTCTGGGCATAACCCTGCTGGGTTCTCTGCTTCAGAATCTCCCAGGCTGCAGTCTAGGGGTTGGCAGGGCTGTGGTCTCATCAGAGACTCTCTGGGGAAAGATCTGTTCCCAAGCTCCTCAGGTTGTTGGCAGAATTCATTTCCTTGAGATATAGGTCTGAGGATGTAGTGTCTTGCTGGAGGCCACCTTCAGCTCCTAGAGGCCACTCATGGTTCCTTGACACATGGGCTTCATCAACATGGGCATTTGCTTCATTCAAGTGTGCTTCCTTAAGACTAGTGAAAGAGACTCCTTCTAGAACATCTACCTGAAAAACAGTTTTATACATGTTGGAACTCCCATGACTGTTGTCATACAACATAACCTAATCAGGGGAATGACATCCCATCACTTCAGCCATATTCTTTTGGTCAGCAACAAATCACAGGTCTTGCTCACACTCAAGGGGACGAGTTACACAAGGGCGCAAATACCGGGATATGGGGATCATTGGGGGTCTATTCACCATATTCAAGATCAGGATTGAAATTCAGTCAAATATCCATGGATTTAGTGAACTCTCATATCTTTTATTGTTAGAAAAGAAAATGGAAAAAAAAAAAAAGAAAAGAAAATAGACAAGGAGGATACTTGTAGACAGCATGTAAGGTAAAGAAAGACTCTCCACCCTTGCACAATTTGACTGTAGACTTAGAACAAAACGTGAACCAAAGAATGAAGAAGAGTCACTTTAGGATATTCAGATGATAATTTTAAAAATTTAAATTAAAATTTACAAACAAACTGCTCCCTCAAAAGAGTATACTTGATTCATTTTTCTCATTCTACTCACATGCCCAAAGATTAACGCATTAGTGCATTAATTATCTAACTGCATTGATAAGAGAAAATCACGCTGGATTTTGAAACAGCATGTTATGCACTCATTTTATTAACAGAGATCTTGGTAAAATTATTTGATCAAACTCTCAGTTTCTTTATCTGAAAATGTAGATAATAAAGGCTTCTATCCCTTGGTATTGTTGTGAGAATTAAATCAAATAATCTATTTGTGATGATCATCACAGTACCTAGCAGATGGTAAGAGCAAATAAATATTGACTGCTATCTTTCTTATTATTATTCTGACTCAGTCCATGGCCAGAATTTGACAGACTCATAAAAACAGGAAAATATGTTTCAAGTGAACATATTGTTTAATGGTTATCTTATCTTCTGAATATTTCCCACATAAAAAGGTCAAATGGTACAACTATATTATAGTTAAGGTGAAAAGTTCTGAATTTTTTCTGTTTTGAATTCTGTTTCTCCACTTAAACCTGTGGAACCTGGGAAGCTACATCCCACATAGCTTAGTTCCCTCATCTATAAATCAAGGATAATTGTTGTATTCCCTTCCTAGGGTGCGGTGAAGCTTAGATGGGGTAATTCATGTTAAGCCATTAATCCGATGCTTAGCAGAGGGTAAGTGTTCAGTATATAGCAGCCAGAAGCAGCAGAATGGTCCAACAAATAATGAACAGGCCCCCCAAAACATTAACGGGGACAAAATTACCTACATTAATACATGTGGGTATTTCTTCTATGTATTTTATTAGTTGCTTCTGATTGTCAGACAAATCGGTATGGATATTCCAATTTGGGGATTAAGGGCCAATAAACAGCCTTTAGGATTTCAAGACCAATAAATTAAAAAAATTTAGAGCCAATGTTCTTTAATTTTGCTAAATAAAAAAAAATATATAGTGAGTTTCCTAGAACTAAAAAAGTAGGAAGGACATAACTGTAATTTAGAGGTCATTCTTTCAAATGAAATGAATTTGGCTTTATGAAAACTCTTTTTTTTTTTTTCAAGGACTTGTGGAAACTTTATCTTAGACTAGTGCTGCCTGCAAACCACTGATTAGGACACACAGGGCTATAACAAATTTAGCTATGAGAGCCCACACCTGGATTGATCAGTAAACCTATAGGGTGAATCTCACTTCCCAGCTGCAGGCAGGAGACAGACCATCCCGACCATCTATAGAGGGAACACCGGGAAGATGTGTGGTAATTGCTGGGGGGCCTTCAATGATGGGGTAAGGAAGGTCCTATGTAAATCATGGGCCTAGTTACTCATACTTAATATCACGGTATTCATTTATATATATTCTTCTGCCCTAGGGAAAGAGTCACCTCTGATATTTTCTTTACGAATCACCCTAACATAGTCATTTTTCCTTGTCCTTCCCCCTTTTCATCACCTTCAAACATTTTTAACCTCTTAAGCCTTTTCATAATGCATCCCCCTAGCCTGACTCTACTCTGAAGCCCCCTAATGCAGATAAGCTTTTGAAAATATGAAGTTGTTGTGCACTCCAGGAACTTTCACTTTTTAATGTGCTTTTGGCAGCCTCAGAGTGTTAATGGGAACCAAATTCTATTTAATGTTATATGAAGGAAAAAGCCCTTTTCCTCATAGATATGCACTTTTAAAGAATTTCTAATGATAAGCCCTTCAGCATCAAATTTCTTAGCAATATATGTCCATAAAATTAATTCCATTACAGCCTTTCACATTTCACATTTCTGCTATAGGCAAAGGCAAGTTCAGCCATAAGCAGTTTTCTTTCAACTCATTTTGTACAGGATGAGACAGATTCTCTAACACGGTATTAGAGGGCCAATCCAGGCTGAACAGAGTGAGAGGAAATTGAAAGACAAGATATTTTTATACGTTTATCTGAGATGTGAAATGGGTTGAAGTATTAAGTGACACTGTATCACATAAGGGAAAACCATATCACGCTGAGGCTTTTTCCTTAGCTATGACATTTCTTTAGACTCCTTTATTTTTTTGGCATGGAAAATTGGGGCTTTGGGGAAAAAGTAGAAATTTCATCTCACAAAGAAAATCTCATTATGAGAAGTGCAGATTAGAGGTCTTTGCTCTCAAAGCTGCACACCCCATCTTTACTAGTTCATTGTTCAAAATTTTCCACCCATATTTAAGGGAAAATTGTACAAGTAGTGACAGAAAGATGAAGTTGCTATGAAGAACTGACCATGGAAAACTACATTCTCTGAACTCCGGGCAGCATTCATGATTGGGCAATCTACAGCAAAAAGGGCTTTACTTGGAGGCAATCACAGAGACAAAAAGAATGGATGATGGTAGGAACAGAGGCCTCTGCTTCTTCCCCATCTCCTCTGGTAATCTGTGAATACTAGAAAGAAATCCAGCAAAACGTCAGTTTTCTAAGTTTTAACCCCAGTAAACCAAAGACTAAAAGCACAAATTATAGTAGGAAAGAGGAAAAGAAAAAAGAGGAGATGTCAAAGAGTACCTCTTTCAATTCATCTTATAGGCTGTTTCCTTAAAGAAGATAACAAAATATGACTTGTGAGTTAGTCCATGTCCCCCAAAATGATACAGAAAATAGCCACTTATAATTTCTTTGCAGTATCTTTTTCTTCTTTTAACATCACTCAACCAGTCCAGCGTTAAACTAAAGATTAATTTTGACAAAATAGTTAGGAAACCACTCCAGATTTCAGCTCTGACATGAAATAAGCTTTGACATTTTTCACTCCTGCCCTTAATATAAGAAAAGTGAAATAAATGGAAAAGGAATCACTTTTCTTGGACCCATCAAAGAACTGAGGTTGCAGAGCAAATCCCCTACCCAGAGATCTGGAAAAACAGCAGAATCCAGGGAGTCACACCTGACATCTGCTCTTGGAGTTACACTTAGTAAGAAAATTTTAATGGCGTCTATGACAAACTACTAGAGACCGAGTATGAATGAGTGTGAGCATGAGCCACTTTGGTGGGCTGTAACTCTAAGAATCTCCCCAGGTTCTCACTGTGAGCATCCCAGAAAGGAGCCTTAGAGTCTCTAGGAGAGGAAGGAGAAGAGTCATCATCATGAAGTGTCAAGAGGCTCCGCAACAAAGCCAGCTTTTCCGGGAAAAGCCTTTCCCAGTACCTTATCTCACTAGGAAGCTGAACGGCAACTACCAACTCTAGCCCTCTCTAGACTTACTGTCTCACCAAAGGGGGGAGAATTAAGCATTCAAGAAACACTTGTGAAGGTATTCACCAACGGACACAAGCCCACTAAATATCTAAAATTTAATCATAAGATTATAGAACTTTGCCCTTCCTCCACACCTTCCCACCAGATTACAGGGCTCCAGGATAACAGTGGATTACAACAAAAGAGCTGCAAGATACAGAGTCTATCAGAGAAGAAGTACTTAGGGAATCCAGAGGTAGAAGAGGAGACAAAAAATCAATACAGTAATTTACAGTGACAACAAAGCATTAAACATGGCCCAACTTTTAGCTAGATTAACCTAAAACTTCACCTTAAAGTCCCATTTAGCTCAATTTCTATTACCTAATACAACACATCTGTCTTTCATCAAAAAACTGTAAGACATGCTAAAATGTCAGGAAAAAAGAAAAATCACACTCTAAAGGCACAAAGCAAGTGACAGAACCAAACGCAGATATGGCATAAAATTCAAAATTATCACATAACTGTGACCAATATGTTAAGAACTCTAATGAAAGAAGTAGACAACATGCAAGATAAGATGATTATGTAAGTGAGGAAAATGGAACTTTAAGAAAGAATCAAAAGGAAATGCCGCAAGTAAAAAATACTGTAATTAATGAAAATGGCTCCTGTGGGCTCGTCAGTAGATGGACAAGGCCAAGGAAAGATTCAGTGACTGAAAGCTAGGTCAATAGAAATTTCCTAAACTGTAATGAAATTAGAAAAAATGATGAACAAAACAGAACAACACATCTAATTACTGTGGTACAGTTTCAAAAAGTAGACTATACATGCAATGGAAATACCAGAAGTAGAAGAAAGAGGAAATGTGGCAGAAAAAAAATATTTCAACTAATAATTACTGAGAATTTTACAAAATTAATGATAGGCAACAAATTAAAAAAAGCAATAAGCTCAGAAGATACTCAGAAAGATAAATACCAAAACGTCTATATCTAAGCGTATCATATTCACACTGCAGAAAACCAAAGACAGAGGGAAAAAAAAACTTGAAAGAAGTTAGGGAAAATAAAACAACTTTACCTATAGAGAAACAGGAGAGGGAGACACTCTCCTCATCAGAATCAATGATCACTTTCAATATGAATGGTCTAAATACACCAAAAAAAAAAAAGACAGAGGTTATCAGAGAGGATTCAAGAACAAGAACCCAGGGGACAGTCATGTGGAAACTATGTGTCCATATAATTATATTATCTTTTAGGTAACTATGTATCTTTTAAATAATATCTTTGAAGCAGTTATTATTCTCTCAATTTTAAGCAATGCAGAAATGTTATTGCTAGTGTGTCTCCATTTACACTGTTTCTGACGTCCTTTTGGACCATTTTAGGACCAGGTACAAATTTACATTTAGTTTTTTACATTTATTACCTGTTGTCCTTCGAAAAAGAAATTAGATCAATATATCTTAACCTGCTCTTCTTCTTTCATAGCAAAACGATTCAGAAATTTTATTGAGCTCAAAAAAAGCAATGCAAAAGTAAAATTCTTACTGAATTGAGTAAACATAGATATTAATACATGCATTTATCCACTTGTGATTCTCCACTTTCCTTACAGGGATTTTTAGAATCTCTTTTATGTTTGCTCTTTTATTATTTCATCACTTTGTGTCATTTCTTTTTGCCTGCCTATCTCTCTGACCAAGATGATTTCAAATTTAATCATGCTCATAATAATGTATTTCAAAATGATTTACATGCAAAAAAGGAAAAGCAACTACACTGATGTGCAAATGTTAAATCCCTCAAGCTCTGAGACAGACTATTTCTCAAGAACTGGCCTTTGCTAATTTTTGGAAAGTGTTTGCATATAAAAGGCATGGTGTCACTCTATTATGCTTCTACTGAATTTCTTGGCTGTGATCAAGCACACAAGAGTCAACTTTACCTTTTTTTTCTGCAAAACTACTTTAATAACCTCAAAATGTAACATATGAAATGGTCCCTTTGTGCCCTGAGTTCCTCCCTAAACATTTCTTTTATTTTCTCTAGTTCCACGTAATAGGAAATTACTCTGTTTCTCTGGGGCTTTGTTTTCTAGGCTGTGTAAACCAGTCTATGATTCTATGTGGCAGTGAATAGAATTTAATACTCTGTACTGACCAGAGTCCTTAAAAATGACAAGTGCATTTCATTTTTTCATATTTCTTTTTTTTTTAAAGATTTTATTTATTTATTTGACAGAGAGAGAGAGATCACAAGTAGGCAGAGAGGCAGGCAGAGAGAGAGGGGGAAGCAGGCTCCCTGCTGAGCAGAGAGCCAGATGCGGGGTTCACCAGGACCCTGAGATCATGACCTGAGCTGAAGGCAGAGGCTCTAACCCACTGAAGGGTTAAAGGGAACCCCCATTTTTTCATATTTCTTAATTGAAAATGGCACCCCCATTTTTTCATATTTCTTAATTGAAAGACTATTCAGGGCAGGGGGGAACATTGGGGGGGAGAAAGAGAAAGAGGCAGAGACAGAGACAGAGAAAGAAAGGGAAATTTTAAAAAGAAAGCCTTGGCTTGCTGCTGGTTGAGCTGTACCTTTGCTTCCATGGCACTGCAAGAGAATCCCAAGGACCTTACTTAGTACTGCCAATTTGCTATTGAAAAATACATCCCATTCTATTCAATTTGCACAAAAATCAAACAAAGCCATTCATTTTCTTAATTTTGTTTCAGCTTCCTGGGAATGGGAAAAAGTTATCCGGAATGACTTTCACTGAAGTTAATATTTCAAGCTTTTCCTTTTCTCCTTCTCAATATTTTCTATGGCCCCACTCTGCAGTGGTATCTTTAGGAATTAAGTACAAAGCCACAGAGACATACTGAACATATTGATTACCAAGTAAAATTGTTTCCCTGGCAACCATAACCCAATGAAAGCCCTTAGAACTGCCTTCCTTTCACACATGCAGTTTTTTCTAATGATTACAGACATCACAGATGGTAGAAACATGTACAAAAGTACCTGCTTTAAATGCATTGCTGTAAAAATGAAGCTGATTCAGCAAGAGATACTCTGCTCTGTTCTGTGGTTAGCTAACATATTTTTAATTTATAATATATTTTTTCAGTAATTATAAAATGAATTCTTTCCTCCGTGCATTATGGTATGTGAATGTATTAGTTGTTTATTATTGTCATAATAAATCAACACACAGTGGATTAAAATAACAAAAAGTTATTATCTTGTAGTTCTACTGGTTAGAAGTCTGACATGGGTCTCGCTGGACTAAAATCAAAATGTGAGCAAGTTTATGTTCCTTTCAGGAGGCTTTAAGAGAGAATGGAGAATCTTTCTCTAAGAGAAATGGAAAATCCATTTCCTTGCCTTTTTCTATTTCTACAAAACATCTGCTTTCCTTGGCTCATGGACCCCTTCATCTCTTTTTTATGCAGGGACCATCACATCTCAGTCTTTCCTCCACTGTCACTACCCAGCCAGTAAAGACTCTTGCTTTTAAAGACTCTTCTGATTATTTTGGGTTCACCTGATTATATTGGGTCCACCTGGATAATCCAGAATGCTCTCCCCAGTGCAAGGTCATACCCTTAATCCTCTTAATCACGTCAGCAAAGGCCCTTTGGCCATGTAAGGTAACATATTCACCTGTTCCAGGGATTAGGCCTCGGAGATCGTTAGAGGGCCATTATTCTGCCTGCCACAATGAGTCTATTGTCCACCATACTAACCAAAAAAAAAAAAAAAAAAAAAGGACGTTTCTTAAAATATTGATGTGCAATGCAGCATGCACTTTGAACAGCTTCCTTTAAGTACTGGTGATTATTTTCCATTGATCTAGAGTAGAGATCAACAAACTTTTTCTGTAAAGGACAGACTTTATATACATTTGACTTCTCCCACTGTACAGTCTCTGCTACAACTGCTCAATTCTGCCATGGTAATGTGAAAACAGCCATTGACAATACATCGAAGAATGAGCTTGGTCATGTTCCAATAAAAATTTCTATACAAAAACAGGCGCAGGCCAAATTTGGCCCATGGTCTACAGTTTGCTGATTTGTAAACTAAAGCTATGAAATCTCTAATCCCATAAGTAAAATCTGAACACATTTTCTGAACTGAGAGCTCTCTTCTTGGATGTAGAAGACGTAAAACTAAAAGTTTGCATGTGGCTTCTTTAACCATACAATGAAGAATAGAGGCATTCTTCATGATCATAAAACTTTTGTTGAGTATCAGTGATAGAGAATAAGACTATGAAGAGCTAGAAGACCAAGAGTCAGCCCTCAATGGACTTGTAACACAATTGGATAGGTGACCCTCACTGAAAGATAATAACATATTTTTTATCTACATACATAATTGAATACATTAATTAACTTCCAAGAATGTCTTTTAAAATTGTATAATGGGAGTTCTAACTCTGGTAATGGTAAAGGACTTTTTATGGAACTAACCTCCCTGAAGACAACAATGATAAACTCTGGACAAAATATTTTAAAAAATAAACAACTATATGTTGACAGTGGAGATCGACTAACAACACACCAGCAAACTTATGATACAAGAAATACTACTAGATATTCTTCACGTGAAAGGAAAATGACAACAGATGAAAGCTAAGATCTATAGAGAGAGTGAAAGGGTGTTCGAAGTGCTAATCATATGGGTACATACATAAAACTTTCTCTTGTTCTTTTTGTCTATGTATATATGTATGCACATCTAATATGTGTGATTTCCTCTACATATTCATTGCTTTTTAAATCTATTTAAAAGCCATAATAATGTTTAAAGCAAAAATAAAAACGGGGCTAACACTGAACCATGAATTTCTAATGTATTTGATGTAAGATACACAACAACGATAGCACTTAGGATGGAGAATAATAACTGATGCATGATCCTTACACTTTACATGAAGGGATACAATATTAGCCCTAATTAATAAATTAAGTATCTATATTGTAATTGCTAGGGCACACACATACACACACACTGTAAAGAGGCATAGCTACAAAGCTAATAGAGGAATTATAATGAAACACTAAAAAATACCTAATAAAGGGAAAGAGGACAGAGAAAGAAAAATAAATGAACATATACCTGTTGGGACAAAGAGGAATGAATAGTAAAATGTATAGACCTAAATCCAAACATATCAATAATTATTAAATATAAATGAATTAAAGACTCCCAATAAGAAGCAGAGATTCTCAGACTCAATTTTTTAAAGCCATCTATGAGAATCACACCTTAAATATAAAGGCAACCTATATGTAAGTGCATAGATTGGAAGTAAAAAGATAGAGAGTGATATCCCATGAAAAGTAACAGCATAAGAAATCTGAGTGGCTATGCTAATGTCAGAAGAAAAATAACATCAATACAAAAATTTTTACCAGACATTAAGGGGGACAGTTCATAATGATACAAGCTTAATTCACTAGAAAGACATAATGATTATAAAGTTTGTGCAATAGTTGAAGAGTTTAAAACGATCACAAAGCAAACACTGACAGAATTCAATGGAGAAACAAATCCATACTCATAGATTGGATGAGTCAATATTGTTAAATACTTCTCCAAAAATTGACCCATAGAGTCAATGCAAACTCAACTAAAATCCCAACAGGATATTTTTGGTAGATAATTAGCAGTTGACTTCAAATATATGGAAATGTTCAGGACCTAAAATAGCCAAATAATCTTGCGGAGATAAAATGAAAGTATTTGGAAGACTTTCACTACCATATTTCAAGAGTTATTATAAAACTATATTAATCTTGGTAGTGTGGTGATGATATAGGATTGATAAATAGACGAATATAGGGGCACCTGGGTGGCTCAGTCGGTTAAGGATCTTTCTTTGGCTCAGGTCATGATCCCAGGATCCTGGGATAGAGCCCCACATCAGGCTCCCTACTCAGCAGGGAGTCTGACTCTCCCTCTGCCTGCCACTCCCCCTGCTTGTGCGCGCGCTCTCTCTCTCTCTCACTGTCTCTCTCTGTCAAATAAATAAATAGGTAAAATCTTTAAAAAAATAAATAGACTGATAGAATAGACCCATTCTTATAAGATCAAGTGATTTTTTAACCAAGGAACCAAATTAATATAATAGAAAAAGGAAAGTCTTTTCAACAAATTCTGATAGAACAACTAAAAATAAACCTAAAATTCTATAGAAACATCTGGAAGAAAACATAGAGATATATCTTCACAAAATTGGGATAAGGGAAAATTTCTTAGGAGCCAGAAAACATTCTCCATAAAAGAAAATACTGGTAAAATGTATTTCATCAAACCTAAAAATTCTGCTCATCAAAAAGCACTGTCAAGAAAATGATTATGCAGGTCACACTAGAAAAAGTATTGCATATATACATATTATATATATATATATATATATATATATATATATATATATATATTTTGTATTAAAAATATGTAATTTATAATTTATATAATTTATAACATATAATATTATATGTAAGTATATAAAATATATGTCCAGAATATTTAAGGAACTCTTACCACTTTATAATGACAAGACAACTCAAAAAATAAGAGGGAGATCTCCAAAAGACACTTTAAAATGGGATGTATACAAAAATCCAATAAACACGTGAAGAAGAGTTCGGCACTGGTAACCATCTATGAAATGCAAATTTAATGCCACTAACACTCACTAAAATGGCTAATTTTTTTTAAAGATTTTATTTATTTATTTGACAGAGAGAGAGACAGCGAGAGAGGAAACATAAGCAGGGGTAGTGGGAAAAGAAGAAGCAGGCTTCCCACTGAGCAGGGAGCCTGATGTGGGGCTCAATTCCAGGACTCCAGGATCATGACCTGAGCTGAAGGCAGACGCTTAATGACTGAGCCACCCAGATGCCCCTCAATGGCTAAATTTTTCAAAAGAGATTTCATTTATTTATTTTACAGAGAGAGCGAGCACAAGAAGGTGGAGCAACAGGCAGAAGGAGAGAGAGAAACAGACTCTGGCTAAGCAGAGAGCCCAATGCTGGGCTCAATTCCAGGACCCTGGGATCATGACCTGAGCAGAAGGCAGACACTTAACCAACTGAGCCACCCAGGTGCCCCTAAAATGGCTAATTTTTTAAAAATAAAAACAAAAACCCTTGAGTACAACTCCAAATGTTGGTAAGGATGTGCAGTGTCTGGAACTCAAATACCTTGCTGGGGAAATGATAGGACCGTTGTGGAAAAAGATTTGGCAGTTTATTATGAAGTCAAACATTTATCTGCCCTATCAGCTAGAAGTTTCAGTCCTAGGTATTAATTAAAGGAATGAAAATATTTATCTGTTTCAGAATGCTCATAGCCATTAACTTGTAATAGTTACAAGTGGAAATACTCATCGACAGAAGCATGGGTAAACACTTTGTGGTATATCATACAATGTAATGCTGCTTAATAATAAATAGGAATGAACAATCAATGGATGAATGAAAAACATGGTTGAATCTCACAAAAATTATGAGTGAAGGAATCTTGACATGAAAGAGTACCTACTATATAATATTGTTTATAGAAAGTTCTAGAATAGACAAAACTCATCAGTGTCTAAAAATATCAGGAAAATGTTGGCTCTGGAGGGACACCTGGGGACTCAGTCAGTTAAGCCACCAACTCTTGATTTCCACTCAGCTCATGGTCTCAGGGTGTGGCATCCAGCCTTGCTCAGCATGGAGTCTGCTTGTCCCTCTTCCTCCACCCACTTGCCCTCTTTCTGTCCCAAATAAATAAATAAATAAAATCTTTAAAAAAACAATGTTGGTTTTGGGAAGGGAAGACTTACCTAGAAGTAGCACAACGGAACTTTCTAAGGTAATTGAAATGTCCTATTTCTGGATAGAATATTATAGGTGGCTGCATTTATTAAACTCATCAAACTGTGCACTTAATATTTGCATATATAATTATACATAAATTTTATGTTAAAGAAAGCCTAGTAAACAAAAATTATACTCTAATTAGTAAGTTTGCTTTCCACACTGGGTATTGTGAGCAATTTGGAAACTACTTCCTGTTTATTATAGGAATGAGCAAAGGAGTGACTATATAGAATGATGAAAGTTGTTTCCCACCGTCGAAGAAGAGAGTTACAAATATAAAAAGGCAAGGACTAGAATTTATCCTCTGGTGTTTTATTATTGTAATGGAATTGGATGTATCAGTATGAACTTGTACTCCTAAATCCATGTAAAACGTTCTCTTTTTTTCTTTTCCTTTCCTTTATCTGTCTCCATCCCCTTCTCCTCACCGCTCCTCCTTCTTGATTCTCTCTCCCTGTATATGTATGTATACACATGCATACTTCCTAGCTGTCTTCCCAGAAAGACATTATTATTTTTTTCTTCTTTAAATAATTGTAACATCAAAGCAATAAGCACAACTGGCACCTAGATTTTGGTTTCTAAATACCATTATCCACTTAAAGAAGCCAGCCTTTCCAGGAGAAAGGTTTGATTCCACAATTGGCAGGGAAACAAGATGAAAGGGCAAGAGCTTGAGTCAGAAAAAAGTGTCATGGTCAGGTTTATGTATCAACTGGTTAGAGTAGGCAGTTAGACATGAGTGGGAGGATAACAGGACAACTGCTAGGGACCACCCCCTCCCTCCCATTTCCCTTAGACCAACTCCTTTTGTGACTTAGTACAGACTGATAAGCAGAAGACACACTCTACAGGGACGGCTCCAACTTTGGAACATGTGCACTTAAGACATGCCTTGTCTTAGTAACCCCGAGGCTATTATAATATCATTATAATACTATTTGCATTGCAGTTTGGGGCCCCCCACCTCCAGTAAGTTGTACTTAGACACTGAGGGAAGATGACTACACAAACTTGCTCAAAGGTTTGGAGTGGAGGAAACCAAGACCAATCTAAGAGTAGAACTACAACTATAAGATGGGGGAGAGGAGACCAAATAAATCCTGGTACAAGGACACAATGAGGAACTCAACGTGCTACCATCCATCCTTGGGTGAACCTGCTTCTGTCTCTGGAGTGTACTGTCACTTTTTCCTAAATAAAAAAACTTTGCTACTTCAATCCTATAGAATCTCTCACCTGAATTCTTTCCTTAGAGAAGACAAGGATGGAGGAGTTCCACAACTCACCACCTGGTAACAAACCAGATTCTAGCCCCAGTGACTAAAACAAATACTAGTTGAAGTGTTGTGGAGAAGGTATTTGGTAGATGTGATAAACATCTACAACCAGTTGACTTTAAAAGATTATCCAGGATAATCTGCATGGGCCTGAACCAATTAGTTAAAAGGCCTTAAGACCTAAACTGAAGTTTCCCTGCAAAGGAAGAAATTCTCCTGGCGACTGCAGTTTCAGCTCCTGCATAAGGGTATCCAATCTTCCCAGGGTCTCTGCAGATTGTGGATTTGCCTAGGCAGCCCTACAGTCATATAAGTCAATTCTTTGCAATAAATCACCTATCTATCTATCTATCTATCTCTCTATATATCATTTCCTAGTGGTTCTGTCTCTCTGGTGGAGCCCTAACTGACACAGTCAGGAAGTACAAAATGATGGCAACATATCAAAAAGATATAGCAGCTAGCTTGAAGGTGCTTCTACTTACCCCAAATGAAAATACAGGACATCAAAATAAATAATGGGTTAAGAAAATAAGACTCTATGTGTCTATACTAACATACATAAATGAATAAACATAAATAAGTGGAAAGATGGGAACAACTTTTCTAATTCAGTAGAATGCCAACTAACCAATGAAGAAGGAATGGTATAGCTAGAAAATCATCAATGGACGCTAAAACTCTGTAAAGGTTGGTGAGGAGCAAGATATGTACATAATGTCCAAGTATCTCCTCGCAGATTATTAGTTGTATAGAAAAAATCATAACTTTATGGTGAAGAATCATAGATCACGTTATCTAAATTAAAGGATTAAAGTTAACACCATCATTATTGGGACAAACCAAACTTATATGCCCTGTGATAGAATGTACTCAGAAGGATACAACATCACTTCTGTGGGATCCCTGACAATATACATTTAGTCTAATCGTGAAAAAATAGACAAACCCCAAAATGAGAAAAAGTCTATAAAAGAAAAGTCTGTTCTCCTTTAAAATGGTAATGTCCAGGGGTGCCTGGGTGGCTCAGTCATTAAGCATCTGCCTTTGGCTCAGGTCATGATTCCAGAGTCCTGAGATAGAGCCCTGCATCAGGCTCCCTGCTCAGCGGGAAGCCTGCTTCTCCCTCTCCCACTCCCCCTGCTTGTGTTCTCTCTTCCGCTGTATCTCTCTCTGTCAAATAAATAAATAAAATCTTTTAAAAAAATAAAAATAAAATGGTAATGTCCATAAAGATTTTTAAAAGGCTGAGGGATTGTTTGGGGATAAAAGAGATGAATTAGCATAACAAAAAAGTGTGATTTGTTATCCTGGATTACATCCTGCATGAGAAAATAAAATTAGCTACAAAGAACATTATCGGGAAAATTGACAGTTTTGTCTGTGGGTCAGATAACAGTAGTGTATCAGTGTTAAATTTCCCAGCTTTGATAACTGTACTGTGGTTATATAGGATAATATTCTTGTTCTTGCGAAATACAGTTTGAAATATTTAGATGCAAAAAAGCTTGATATTTCCATATTACCAAAGGCTCAGAAAAGTATGCAAATATAAACACTCATACAGTGGGAGAATAATAAATCAAATGGGACAAAAGGTAAATAATTGGAGAAATTGACAAAAGGAAACTCCTAACACTATTCTTGCAACCTTTCTGAAAATTTGAAACTATCACAAAATAAAATGTTACCAAAAAAAACCCCAAAAACAAAACATATGTAAAGGAAAGCTATGGTGCCAAGATTGCATTTTGCAGTGATAATGACATGGGTATGAAGAAAATACAAAGACTTGAGGTATTATTTCCATTAAAAAGCAATCAATAAGATTAAAGATCAACAGCTAAGACAAAGCTGGTTTTTACATGATTCCTCACTGCTATAGGTTAACTGGAACATGAGACCAGAATTTTGTTTCCCAAATCTGTGAATCTTTCCTGGTATTTTTTTCATTTTTCTTTTCTGCTTTCCAGTCTCTTATGTCTGGAATTCTCCAAACCATGGTTCCAATTGGATCACTCTCAACAAATTGTATCAGGGTTAAAGAATTATCTGTTTTCATAAACCTCAACAGAAGGTAATCAAATATTTATCATAGCTTAGCTAAATAGCAAAATATCCAACAGGGGTTGGATATTTCAGCTGGGCCTCATGTTTTCCTAAGTGGCTTCAGATAATGTAGCCTAAATAATTTTAGAAGAAATTCTCATCTCAATTTAGTGAGTAGATGATAGCAGGCTTATTTTATTGGCAAGGAGGCACTATAATTGGACTTTGAGAAAGGGAAAAAAACACCATGATTATATTGCTTTGTTGTTGAATTGGTGAGAAGGGGGATGGACTTAAATTGATAATGTGAGTTGAACTTTTCCCATTTGTAGAGACCTCTATTGTTGAAATAAGTGGGTTGTATGTGGTTTTTGTTTATTTCTTCCCCCAACCCTGGGTTCTCCAATCCCAAATAATTTTTCCCCAAAGCTGCAATTACTGAGATTACAAATAATGTGAAACATCACAGATGGTCCTGGCATGTTTCCAACACATAATCACCTGTCGTGCGCACTAATTCCTGCTATGATTAAACCCCTTTATTCACAGTAGGGTCTGACAGCTCTATTGTTTAAAATGTTGCCCATTAATAGAGCAGGCATGAGCTTGTCTGTACTCTAACTAGTCTCCCTTGCATATTTTCTATGTCAGCTTCAGTAAAGCTGTTATACTGTACATTTGATGAGTCATCATTTTTCCTGGAGCAGGGTATTGTCAATAAAAGACTAATGATATGGGAGACCACAGCTTAGTTAGATATGGATAGATTGATGTGTATTCAAACAAAGTCTTCTAGAAAACATTAGAAACAGAATTTAATAGGTTCCGGACTAACAGAGTAAACACAAAATTGTCTTGGCTTCTTTTTAAGATATATACACGAAAGAAGATAAAATGCTAGGGCTTAAATATGACAATAATGGCAATTTCTCTTGTTTTGGGAAAACAAGCTTATGGCTAAATCTGAAAAATTTGCCACTTGAATTATACATTCAATATATGTTACAATATATATGTTGAACATATTTCCAATGTATTACTAATAATAAAGGCAATCTTTTCAAAATATTTTTATTTTTTCTGTGAAAACCCAGCTCCAAATATTAATTAATGGGCAAATCAGATAACAGAGACACAGAGTTTACTTCAACTAAAAGAAGAATCCAAATACATTCCATAGGTGACCTTGAAAAATGAAAAATTACAAGTGCTTATTCTGTTGTTTGAACTGGAAATCTTGTGTGATCTTAAAAAGCTCCATTGAGAAAAATTGGCACAGTTCTAAAGTGACCCAAATGGAGATGCCAGGAAGAATAAGGAAAGCTTTGTGTTAATGCTTAAATTCCATCTCCCAGCTATATCGTATTCAAATTCACACATGCTTTGCTAATATCTTTCACCTGCTCCGGTTTGCAATTGTGATTGCAACTAGATTCCTCCAGCCCTTAATCACATAGCAACCTTGTTCTGTTCCTATAACCCACATAGACCATGCAATCATGTCTGCACTCATTTCTGTTGTCTAATGTTTGCCTGAAGTTTGATCACAGACCACAGCAAGTTACAGTGATTGTGCAGAGACCCATCTGAGATGAACGCCTTTCCCAGATCCATCTCTTCCACCAGCTACAAAGATTGAGAGACATAAGAGAGAGAGAAAGGGAGAGAAAGTTGGTAGGTAGAGATAGAGACATAGGTAGGTAGATATAGGTAGATGATAGATACATAGATATAGATGATAGATAAATAAGTAGACACATAGATAGAATCAGTACTCCTAACTCCGACATTTCCAGCCCATGACCCATGTGAGAGCTCTTCTGATTCTTGCCTCAAGACCTTCACTTGTTCACTTTTATTACCAAGTCATAACCTTTGCCTTACATATGTGAAGATGTTATCCCTAATGGATCAAAGAACTTGAAAGGTCAGTCAAAAGTTATCAACCCAACCAATAGGAAGTAAAAGATGTACATTAAAAACAACAACAACAACAACAACAACGGATTTGGTGTCCTTGAGTCAACCTCTTAGTGATGGAGAGGAAGAACTGTTTGAAAGGAGAGCCTCTGGCAGTCTTAGAAGATACACTTTAAAAAGAATTGATACTCTGGGGACAAGATTTTAAGGGAAGAGGATTCTAAATATTCCACCCTTTGCTCACCACAATAAAAAGCTGTCTGACATGGTGTGCTTTTGATCCAAAGCACATAGATGCCTGGGTGTGGAGAGAGCTAGATTCTGTCCTGCACCAGTTTTCCCCTTTCTCTCCTTCTCCTGAACTAAATCCCAACATGCTGCCAAGGGGCAGCTCCTGTGAGGACAGATACATTTTATCGCTTGTAGAAATTAGGCAAATATGTAGATGGCAGAACAAATTGGTACTTAGACTCTGCCATGTTTCTAAAAATAACAACAGTAACAATTACCCCTGAAACTGCTCATTAAAATGTCTAAAACTCCTTCAAAAATAATAGTTAGGAATGCTATTGAATCATCAATTATTTTTTAAAGACACTTGTTAATTGCCATAAAACCTCCCCTGTTAATATAATTTATTGCAGATATTCAGTCTGTTACAGAAGTAATATAATTTTTACACAATTTTCGGAAAAATGCATACAAATCTAATTTTGTAAACTGTATAACATTTTAAATATGTTTGGAGAGCTTTCTATCTAAAAAAAAATAAAGCCCACACTGTGCCCATTTGAAAATGAGAGCAAGAATGTAATACTGCAAATAAAAATTGCCTATTTCATCTTCTCTATACTTTTAATATCTTACTCTTTAGAATTTCTTAAAACTAGTTACACTTACACAGCATAGTATACTCTCCTAAGGAAGCATGTATGTATTGCATATTTATGTAATACTGTCACTTATTGGAGTCTCGTAATGAGGTACACCAATTTAGATATATTCCCAGTCAGGTTATATTTCCCCACACATAGCAACTAAATGTGCTATGTATGCAGATTGTAAAAATGTGATATGGCTTGAGGCATTATAAAAATCTTTAGGTGTATGGGCTCTGGAGTCACTATATTTGATTCCCACTTCTTTCAGTAGCTTTGGGAAAGTTGCTTATACACTTTAAGACTCAGTTTCCACAACTGCAAAATAAACAATAGTAATAATCCTATCCTCAAGAACTTATGGCCTATAAAAGCACTTTTGCATAAGACAAATTGATCAAGACTGTAATAGCCCCATGACAGTCAGTTCTTGCTGAGATAATACTGTGTAACAACTTCAAAATCTGAGAGACTTACAAGAACAATGGTCTGTCACTCAGGTTGCATGTCAGGAGCTGGCTGACTGCAGCTTTGTGGGTTTGAAGCTGTGTTGCAGGCAGCAGGTGGATGATGGGTCAACTCTACATCTCTACTTATGCTAAGAGCCAGGCTAGAGAAGTGGTCCCTATTTGATACACGTTGTTCACATGGTGGCAGGCAGAAGCTCAAGTAATGGTGGAAATATGCACCACCTCTTAAAAAATTCTGCTCAAACTGCCACCCTGTCACTTCTCACACTACACCTGGACCAAATGGGTCATGTGGCCAAACCCAAAGTCAGTAAGGCAGAGATATATATCTCCCACCAGGAGGAAAGCAAGTCACATGGCAAAGGGTATGTATGGATACTTAGTTTATTCAAGGGGAAAAGAGAAAATTTGTAACAGTAATGCAATTTACTATACATGCCCAGTGACAAAAACAGCTTAATATAATTTGGTGGAAAAGGGGAATTTGCTGAAAGAGACCACTGATTAAAGAAAAGGATGAACAAGTAAGTCATGAACATGGTAGACCCATACCTGGGCTTCAAGAACAATGGGAAACAAAGTCTTGATACAGCTGAACTTCTGTTTCTCTCCCTCACCAATGGGTGTTGGCTTCATCTGTTTGTCCCCAAAGAAAATTAAATTCCATCACGTGGCAAAAAACATGGCCGTCTCTGGCTTCTGACTCACATTTTTCCCCAACAGTGAGTGACTCCCTCTCTTTACCACTTTTGGTTACAGAAGTCTTGAAGAAGAATACTGAATGAATCAGACGTCTGCGTTTTGGCCCAACCTGAATCGGATGCCCCATCAACTATCAGCCTGAGCTAGGGTCATTTTCCACAGGACCACATGAGGGTGAAAGCTGGTATGGGGTCAAAACAAGTGTTCACCATATCAGGACATAGTACATGGATGTATTTAAGAGTTGAAAATTATTTATTGAACAGGTAGTATTTTGCTTTAAACACTTAAATATATTTTTATGTAGTATATCAGTTCTATTGAGCAATTTTCAGTAATACAAGTTTAAATTTCCGTATACAATTCTGAATGACCTTTAGAGCCCAGTGTCCCTAGTTGAGAAGCAACCTGCCTTATCTGTAAGATGGATATGAATGCAATACTATGTCATATGGTTGGGTTTTTTTAAAGATTTTTTATTTATTTGAAAGAGAAAGACACAGCGAGAGGGGGAACACAAGCAGGGGGATTGGGAGAGGGAGAAGCAGGCTTCCTGCTAAGCAGGGAGCCTGATGTGGGGCTCAATCCCAGGACCCTGGGATCATGACCTAAGCCGAAGGCAGATGCTTAATGACTGAGCCGCCCAGGGGCCCTGTCATATGGTTTTGTGAGGGTGAAATGAGTTAATACATACAAAGTTCTAGAACCTTGCTTGGTCCATAGCGAATGCTCAGTAAATGTTTATTTTTTAATTGATCTAGATTGATGTATAAGTGAAAGCGTGTGTGTATAACTATATAAAAAGCATATATTTTAGATGTATAAGGGAAAACATATAAGGGAAAATGGCCCTCTCACAAAGCAGAAGGCCATGATGAGATATTATTTTGTGCTGTATTACAGCAGTATTTCCTGGGCCACATTTCATCTTAATGGCTAAGCAACAAACAAGGTGCAAACAGATGGTTATTCTGCTGTGGGTCCAGATGGCTTCTCTATAGTCCTACCGTGGGCAGCTTCTAGGTTCACCTTGAAATGTGTACAGCAATGTATTTCTCTTAGTGATGCAATGACTTGAGAGCACTACAAGAGTCTGCCAGGTGCATAGTGGTGAGGATACCACAAGAGGCGGACTGGAATATCACTCGGCCCTCCACATTCTGTGTGTGCCATCCTCAGATGAATTAAGGTAATGCCTTCTCATAATTTTCAAAGTATCTACCATCTATCTGACCCCACTGGAATATTTTTGAAATGATTGTTTTTTAACTAATATATATCAAGAGATATAGAAGAGAACTAGTAGTTCCCGTAGAGGGGAACTATGGGGAAATTTCTGAGGTCTTTGTAAGAAGTCAGTGTTTCACAAAACAGAGGATCATAGGGAAAGGGAGGGAAAAATAAAACAAGACGAAATCAGAGAGGGAGACAAATCATAAGAGACTTTTAATCAAAGGAAACAAACTGAGGGTTGCTGGAGGGGGAGATAGAGGGATGGAGTAACTGATGATGGACATTAAGGAGGGCATGTGATATGATAAGCACTAGGTATTATATAAGCCTGATGAATCACTGACCTCTATCTCTGAAACTAATAATACATTATATATTAATTAATTGAATTTAAATTTAAAAAATGAAATTAAAAAAAAAAGAAGTGAGTGTTTCAAATTCCTGACAGCTTACCATTATTTAGAAAAATTCAAATGGCATTTTAATGGTATTCTTCAGGCCGTGGGTGGGGGAATAGCTTCTCAATGGAGAAGACAGTGTATTAAAGCAATTCATGAAGCCATGTTTTTGCATATTACCTGAATAATGTCAGTAGTCACTCCGAAATTATTTACACATTTTCTATTTCATATATGGAAGTAGGAAAGTTGCAATAAATAAGTTGGGATGAACAGGATAACTGTAGAACATAGTGGGAAAGAGGAAGGACTTCAGCATAATTAAAATTGGTATGAATCTTAGATCCACTACTTTTAAAAAATTTAATTTTGCTTATTTTGACACCAAGCAGTTTTTTGTTTTGATTATTGCTAAAACTTTTGAAAATCTGTGGACATAACCAACATTGAATGGTACGATGAATGGCTGTATGCCATGCTATTGTAAATATCTCTTAAACATATGGATATTTTCCACTCAATCGCAATGTGCACAGGATCCCTAACAAAGGCAACAATTCCTTGGTATCATTTAACGTGGACTTTATATGTAAGTTTCCGCAGAAATCTCGAAATGTCTTTTTTCAGTTAGTTCAAATCACAATCAAAAAAGACTACAGGATGTTGCTACATCACTTGAATGTCCTTTTTTTAAAATTATTTAGTTTATAGAATTTACAGTACAAAAATTAACAAGAAGAATTTGTAGTAAAATTCATCTTTTTTGTGTACTGTTTTATTAGTTTAGACAAATGCCTCAATTTGTGTAGCCACCACCATAAGATACAGACAGTTTCATCACTACCAAAAAATTCCCTTTGGATGCCCCACCATGGTGACACTTTCTTCAACAGCTACTGAGCAATATATTCTCCACCCCTATAATTTTGTCTTTGCCAGTATGTCATATGATCCTGGGTAGTATTCCATTGCTTATGTATACCACAACTTGTTTATCCATGAACCACCTAAAGGACGTTGGGTCGTTTCCAACATTTGGGGGGGGCGGTTATAAATAAAGCTGTTATAAACCTTTATATATAGGTTTTTATGTGACTATTTTCATCTCTCTTGGGTAAATACCTATGAGTACGATTGAATCATAAGGTAAGTACATGTTCAACTTTTTAAGAAATGGCCAAACTGTTTTTCCAAAGTAGCTATGTTATTTTGTATTCCCAATGGATGTGTAAGAATGTTCTAGTTGCTCTTCACTGTCGCCAGCATTTTGTGTTGTCATCATGGATTATTGTAGTCATTCTGAGAGGTGTGTAGAGTTACATCTTTGTGGTTTTAATTTGCATGTCCCCGAGGACTAAGTCATGTTGAGGATGCTTCTATGTTCTTATTTGCCTACTATATATTTTCTTTAGTGAAATGTCTGGCCCAGGACCAAACAAAGGTTAGTCTGGTACTGGGGCAGTGGTCTATATGGAATTCAGTTCCCAAACACTCTGCTATGTGTATTTGGTCCGTGACACATATATAGTTCACGGGGGACCCCGGGACTTATGTCAGTTCATACACAGACTTGGGGGGGTGCTCATCTCCAGCTCTCTGCAATCTGGGGTTTGTCCTACGATCTCTGGCCCTGTGCTGTCTTCCCTAGTCCTCTATCCAGAAAGATGGACTTCTCAGAGTTTAGCCTTCTACATGGAAACACAGTTCTACACAGTGGAAGCTGTCCATGTCATGCATCATGATTCAGGTTTTGACTTTTGTCCCCAGTTCACTGTTGTTTATTTTTCAAGATCTTCATGTAGCCACTTTTTATATTCTGTTCAGTTTTTAGATGTTATCAGTGGTAGAGATGGGCTGTCGTCAGTTTTGCCCAACTTAGCCAATACTACAAGTCACCTCGAGTCTCTAAACCCAGAAAGTTCTCCCTCTCTTTTTCACTGTGCTGTTGGCTTTTTGAAGAAGCTGGATCAGTATATCTGGATCATGTCCCCCAGTGGCTTTCTGTGCTTCTACATATTATTATTAACATTCTTTCCTGTATTTATTTTCAGTAAACTAGATACTGGCTCCAAAGACTTATTTAGCTGTGAGACTATGGGCAAGTTCCTTTAGGTCTCTGGGCCTCAGTCTTTTCCCCTGAAGGTATAAGAATAGTAGTTACTGCATAGAATTGCTATAAGGAGTAAATGGAATAGGACAGGTAAAGAGCTTAACGAGATTTCTAAAACAGAGCCGTATATATTATACAGAACCCTGAATCTACTGATTCAACCAAATGGGTTTTCTTTTACTCAAGTAACTAGAAGACTCTGGGAGTCTCCTTACCCTCCTACCCCATCTGGGTAGTGGCCCCTTCTCGCTGTGAGCTTCTGGACAGCCCCATGTTTTGAACCTATCTTGGGCAACCCCATCCAAGCACAGCCCAATCAGGCATGTTGTGTGTCACTGTGACTGGTGGCCATAGTTTTTTTCTTGATCTGCTCCAAAATCCCTCAAACCATGGCTACTCTTAAGGTGTAGCTTTCATTCGCATCCCCACAGGACAACTGCATCTCTTTCTGAAGGCTAAACTCAAAGAACGTGGGTCATCTGACTTGATCATCGATTTATCAGAAAAATGATAGTTCTACAATTGTCACTGAGATGTAAGTAGGCTCACTTATATCTCATTATCCAAAATGGCAGAAGAATCTGGAGAGGTGAGCGTTTAAACTGTGAGCTTCTATATCCTCAGCAAAGTCATTTTTCTGTAGGGAGCAAGAGGAGGAGAAGGGATATTACCTAGATAATAGGGAGGGCTGGTCATCCAGACCAGAGGCTTTTTTTTGATACTTAAAGAGAGGCACCAAGCTAATCGAAAGGACATGCTCCATGTACTAGAAAAGAATAACGTGCTGGTTTCCTTATAACACATGTGAAAACTTCACCTAACTTCATATACAGCTGGTTTAATTTCTAGGTCTTTGCATGTGGCAAACAAGTATCATTTTGTACTTTAATTTTATTTCCCAAATTGTTTACAACAACAGTTATTTTCCTGTGAAAAAGAGTGGCTGGAGGGGAAGACATTTTTTTCCTACCAGAATCGTAGCTTCTCATAGAGGCATGATGGAATTAGATGGTACTTATAGAAATGAGGCAAAGTCACAAATCTAAGTATATAAGCAAATATGAGCTTTTCTTCTTTCATCTTTTCCTTTTGCCAGAGATAGCTATTAGTAAAAACTGCAGGAGGTGGAAAGAAGAGTTAAGGATTGAACCTATTCTCTATCACTGGGATTCCAGTGAACAGAACATGCTCAAATTCAAGACTCCATATTCCGATCATTTTCAATATGGAACTTTCTGTTGAAAATATAGTAAAAAAAGAAATTTTTGCTTGTTTTTTGTTTTACCAGATGAAAGGTCTAAGTTTTCTTTTCTTTTTTAAATTGAGGTATAGTTCACCACATTTAAATGTGAATTTTGATAAAATTTGGTAATTTTAAACAGTTGTATAACGACCACCAAAATCACTTATACAACATTTCCCTCTACCTAAACCTTTTCCTCTTGTCCTTTCTCAGTTAAACCCCTCTTCTCCCACCCGGCCCCTTGAAATCACCTTAGCTTTGCCTTTTTGGGAATTTAATATTTATGGAATCATCTATTATGTAGTTTGTTGTGTTTAACTTTTCTCACTTAGCAAAATGGTTTCAAGAGCCATTTATGTTTTTTGTATTAATATTTTTGTTGTTCCACATTAAGGATACACTACACTTTGCTTATTGATTCATTAGCTGAATATTTGGGTTGCTTCCAGGGTTTTGCTATTATGGATAATGCTGCTCTGAACTTATTTACTTATATACATGTCTTTGTGTGAACATATGTTCTTATTTCTCTTGAGCAATGTCTAAAAGTGGAGTTGCTGGGGTTGATAGCATATTTATGTTTGAATTCATAAGATGCTGCCATATTGTTTTCCAAAGCATGTGAACCTGTTTTGCATTCCCACCAGCAATGTGTGAAGGTCTACTTGCTTCACATCCTCACCAACATTTGGTATTGTTAAGCTTCTTAACCTTTACTACTCTAGTGGATGTATGATAGTATCTCATTATTGTTGTAAGTTACATTTCTCTGATGACTAATGATGTTGAACATATTTTCATGTGCTTGACTATCCATTGACATATCATCTTTTATAATGTGTCTATTCACATATTTGGTCTATTTTCTATTGGATTATTTAGTCTTATTATTGAATTGTAAGAATTCTTGATGTATTCTGAATAAACCCTTGTCAGACATATGTTTCACAATTATTTTCTGAATATGACTGTGGCTTGCCTATTTCCCCTCATTTATGTCTTTCAAAGAGAAAGTGATTTCATCTTAATGAAGTCCATTTTACAATTTTTTTATGTGTTATTGTTTGGGCTTTTTATACCAGTTTAAGAAATATTTGCCTAACATAATACCACTTAGATTTCTTCCTATGTTTTGTTTTTTAAGATTTATAATTTAGGTCTTATATTTAGATGATGATACATTCTGAGTTAACTTGAGTGTGTGGTTTGATTCAGTGATCAAAGATTACTTTTTTTCCCCAGAGATCCAGGTGTTCCAGCAATATTTTTTGAAAAACAAAATTGTCTTTTTCTCATTGAATCTGGCATTTTTGAAAAAAAAATTAACCATAAAAGTGTGAGTTTATTTTTGGATTTTCTATTCTATCCCATTTATTTGTATGTCTAGCCTTACACTTGAACATACTGTCTTGATCACTGTACGTTTATAGTAAGACTTAAATTAGGCAATGTTTAAGTTCAAACTTTTTCTTCTTTACTGAAATTATTTTGACTATTCTGGGTCTCTTTCTTTTACATATAAATTTAGAATTACCTTGTCAATCTCTTTCAAAGCAGCCACTTAAGACTTTGACTGGAATTACATCAAATCTATGGGTCAACTTAGGGAAGATTACTATCTTAACAATTTCAAGTCTTCCAATCCAATCCATAAACCTGGTACACCTCTCCATTAAGGTCAACTTTAGTTTCCCTATGCAAATTATTCTAGTTTTCGATATAACAGCCTTATGTGTCTTTCCTTAAATATATTCCTAAATACCTTTTATGCTATTGCAAATGAAGGTTTTTTAATTATTTCATTTGTAATTGATATTATATCTAGAATTTCAACTGCTTTTTATATATTGGCTTTGTATCCTGCAACCTTGCTAAATTCACTTATTAGTTCTAATAGCTTTTTTATAGATTCCCGTCATCTGCAAATAAGAAAATTTTACTGCTTCCTTTCTCGTCTATATGCTTTTTATTACTTTTTCTTATTTTAGTGCACTGGCCAGGATCTCCAGTGCAATGTTAAATAGTAGTATTGAAAACCAAAATATTTGCTATATGTTTTTAATCAAGAAAACATTAAGTCTTTCACCACTAAGCATATTAGTTGTAAGGTTTTTTTACATGCCCTTAGTCATGTTGAGGAAGTTCGTATATATTTCTAGTTTGCTGCATGTTTTTGCTGTTAAATTTTATCAGATGCTTTTTCCGTATCTATTGGAATAATTATATTTTGATATGTTTGATATTTATTCTATTAATATAGTAGATTTACATTGTTTTTTTTACATTGTTTTTTTTAAAGATTTCAATTATTTATTTGACAGAGAGAGAGAGATCACAAGTAGGCAGAGAGGCAGGCAGAGAGAGAGAGGGAAGCAGGCTCTCCGCTGAGCAGAGAGCCCGATGCTCAATTCCAGGACCCCGAGATCATGACCTGAGCCGAAGGCAGAGGCTTTAACCCACTGAGCCACCCAGGAGCTCCTAGATTTACATTGTTTAAATACTGAACAAGCCTTGCATTTTCAGGAAAAATGCTACTTGTTCATGATGTATCACATATGTGTGTGTGTGTGTGTGTGTGTGTGTGTGTATATATATATATATATATATATATATTCGGATTTGATTTTCTAATCTAATATCTGATCAAATATTTCTGCATTTATGTTCCTGAGGGATATTAGTCTATAGTTCTCATCCTTTATGAGATCTTTGGGTTTGGAATCAGGTTAAAACTTGCTTTTATAAAATGAATTAGGAAGTGTTTCCTTTCCTTCTGTTTTTCTGGAAGAGTTTGTGTAGGATTGATATAATGTCTTCCTTAAATATTTGATAGGATTCAACTGTGAAATTAGCCGGATTTTATTTGTAAAATTGTTGGGAGTTTTTTTTAACAGGAAGTAGGATTTATTGGTGGGCATGAATAAGGAGGGGGCAGTGCTGAGGTTCTCATGAGTGCAGAGCCCACCATTTGTCCAGGAGGCCACAATTAGGGATGCCATGTAAATGGCCCACAAGCCATCTGGGATGAGCTACTTTTCAACCATGATGTCTTCAAATTCCTCCACGTTAAACTTAGTAAAATTGGATCTTGAAAAGTTCAGGGAACTTGAACGTGGCCCTGTATAGGCCCCAATCATATGCTCCTTGTTCTGCAGCTTGGTACAGATGGACATGATGACTTGGCCAGTGTGGAATCTGGCCACCATGCCCTGGGGCTTTCCAAAGTCACTCCACATAGCATACTTGTTGGGAGCATGTCAACCCCAGAACAGGACAACATCTTGTTGATATGAATGTCGTGGAAGAGGTGAAGCCACACTCGGATGTGAAAACCATCTTTTCTACAGCGTTTCACCATGTACTTATTGGTACAAATACTGGCAGCCTGCAGGGTTTAGAGGAGAGCTGCTCATATTCATCTGACACCACGTGACCACATATGGGCACTCATCCACTTTTGCTGTCTTCCACCCCAGATCAAAGATGCAGATCTTGGCATCAGGGCCACCTCGCAGAAGCAAGAGTTTGGATACAGCTTGTTCTTACAATACTGTTAACACAGGGCAGGGTGATGGCCCATGGCGACCCCAGGATTTTCAGTCGCGTGCCAAGGAGAAAAGCTATTTGTGAAAATGTTTTTTAATTATAAAGTCAATTTTTAAATTGAGATAACATGTACCCTGGGACACATAATACATTATGTGTTAATAAAAATAAATAAATAAAAATTTAAAATAAATAAATAAATAAATTGCGATAACAGTGCTCATGTTTGCTCTTTCTTCTTGTGTCAGTTTTGGTCATTTGTGTCTTTCAGGGAATTTATCCATTTCATTTAGGTTGTCTAATTTGTTGGTATGAAGTCCATAAAATTTCCTTCTTATCTTTTTAATGGCTGGAGGTTCTGCAGTGGTTCCCTTGCTTTTATTCCTAATATTGCTAATTTGTCTGCTTTCTTTTTCCTTAATGAGTCCAGCTGGAGGCTTATCTGTTACATTAGTCTTTCCAAACATTAGCTTTTAGTTTGAAGAGTTTTAACTATTGTTTTTCTGTTTTCTATTTTATTGATACCAGTGCTTACCTTTATTATTTCCCTCTTTTTAGCTTGTTCTGGGTTAAATTTGTTCCCCTCATGGTAGAAGCTTACTTTGATCATTTGGGACTTTTTCTTTCTAATATAGGCATTTAATGCTATCAGTTTTTCCTCTATGTTCTACTTTAGCTCTATATGTTTCTTAACTTCTCTTGTGATATTTTTCTTTGATCCAGTTCATTAGAAGTGAGTCATTTAATTTTCAGGATATTTTGGGTTTTTCTAGTTGCCTTATTTTAATATTTCTAATTTAATTCTACTGTGCTAAGAGAACCTACTTGATATGATTTAAATCTATTTAAATTCACTAAGGCTTGTTTTATGGGTCAGAAAATAGTCTATCTTAGTGAATCTCTAGCTGCATTTTAAGAGAATGTGAAATATTTATTCTGCCAGTAGTGGTGGAGTATGCCATAAGTATCACTTAAATTGAAGTGATTGATAATGTTGTTTGGATATTCTACATCTCTGATGACTTCGTCTAATTTTATCAATCGCTAAGAGAAAGATGTTAAATTCTCCAACTGATGTAGAATTGACTGCTTCTTCTCTTGATTTTGTCAAATTTGCTGCACATATTGGGTGCACACACATTTATAATTATTATATATTTCTGATGAATTGACCCTTTTATCTTAAGTGCCTTTATCTCTGGCAATACAATATTGTTAAAATCTATTTTATTTTATATTAATGGAGACCCTTAAGCACCCTTATGCTTTTTGTTTGCATTGCATATCCTTTTTCCATCTGTTTACTATAACCTCTCTGCATCTTTATATTGAAATGGAATCCTGGTAGAAAATGGTTGGTTTTTCTTTGTTTTATAAACCATTCTGACAATCTTTTGGAGTGTCTAATCCATTAACACTTATTATAATTATTAATATAGCTTAGTTGGGTCTATCGCTTAAGCATCTATTTGTCTCCCCTGTTTTTTGTTCCCCTGTTTCTCCTTTCCTGATTTTTAGACTATTTGAATATTTTTAAAATTCCAGTTTAATATTTCTGCTGACTCTTTTGCTGTGTTTCTTTGCAACTTTTCCAGTGTTTTCCTTAAGAATTATAATATACACTCTTAAGTTTTCATTGTCTACTTACTGGAAAAATATTGCTACTACAATAATAGTTGTTATCTGTGTTACAGCTATGTATGTTATAAACCCGACAAGAAAGAACTGTGTAACAGTTCAATTGTTTACAAAAAAACTGGAAGTAAAGGGGGACCCAAACAGTCTTTTGTATCATCCAGATATTCATCATTTCCAGTGCTCTTCTTTTTTTTCCTGAGGATTCAAGTTTCCATCTGCTGTCATTTTCTTTTAGCCTAAAGAACGTCCTTTAGCATTTATTGTAATGCAAGTCTTCTGGTGACAAATTATCTTAATTTTATTTTATCTGAAAATGCCTTTTTTGGTCTCATTTTTGAAAAACACTGTGTGTGAAGAATACAGATTAAGTAGATATCTTAAGCCTTACCTTTAAAGACTTTCTAAACTTCTTAACAAGGTAGAATGCTTAATTGAAACGACATTGTGCTTTGTATATGTTTTCTTCCTATATGATAAGCTTTTTCTCTCCTCTCCTCCCTTCCACCAAATGAAGATGCTATCCTCATACTTTAACAGGCAATTCAAATATCATCTCTTCTTGTATGCTGTTCTGCCCACTGTGCTGGCCAGAGAACTGCCATTTTCTTAGATTTCATATTTATATATTATATATTACATCTCAAATAGAAAAAGAATAAATCATAAGACAGATGGTGAGGATGTCCTAAGTGAGAGCATATCTTATCTGAACACTTCCTTTTACTTTCAATCCGCTTACTCTGCACTGAGAATTTCAGCATGCAACGACGTTTTCCTTTCGTTTATTGATCCAGTCATGTGTCCTCTTCCACTGATGAATCTTTCATGTGATTCCCCATTGCTGTCACTATGAGGTCTTTGACTGCAAATCTGTCGCATTCTTTTATCTTTCCTATATCTATATATATGGCCCTTTTTTAAAGATAGTGCTGTATAGTGTATTTGGTCCTTCACCCATGCCAATCCCAATAAACAGAATATCCAATGGAATTGAAAAGCATCAAGAATGTTCCAGAACACCTCACCATTATCCCTGAAACAACAATCCCAGAGCTTGTTGTTTCATCTGGCTCTGGCCCCAGGTGCAAGTTTTTTCAGAGAGATCTGAGAGAATATACCACTGCTTTGGGCAGTTGCCTTCATTCCTAAATGATATTTTCAATAATATAGAATTCTAGTTTGACAGTTGTTTTTCTTTCAGCATTTTCAAAAGGTTATTCTATTCTTTTCTGTCTTTAAGGGTTTCTGATGAGAAGGTCCCTATTTAACTATCACTGTTTCTCTATATGCGATGTGTCAGTGTTCAAGATTTGTTCCTTCTCTTTGGCTTTTAACAATGTGCCATGGTGTGACTTAGCTTTGGATTTTCTGTGTTCACTGTGGTTGTTGTTTGTATACCATGTTGTACCTAAACATTTCTATCTTTCATCAAATTTAGGAAGTATTCAGCGATTTTGTCCTCAATTTTTTTTTCTGTCCCATTCTCTCTCTCTTCTCTTTCTGGCATTCCTGTATGTTTGATCATTCTATCCAATCTAACAAGATATTGTTTATTTTTCAAAATCTGATTTTTCTTATTTTTCATTTTTGGTCATTTCTATTGCTCTTTGAGTTCACTTACTATTTCTTCTGCCATCTCTTTGACTATTAAGTTTTTTCAGTGAATTTTTTTTCATAATTCTAATTTTCAGTTCTGTAACTTCCATTTGTTTCTGACTTTATTGTGTTTATTTCTCTGCTGAGACTTCTCATTTCTCTGCTGAGATTCTCAATTACTGAAAACACATTCTGTCTTACTTCATTGACTATTGTTATAATAGCTGCTTTAATATCTTTATCTGTTCATTTCAGCAACTTGTTCATCTCCAGGTCAGGCACAATTCATTGTCTTTTCTCTTGAGAATGTGTTTCATTTGGGGGGATCTTTGTACGTCGGAAAATTTTGAGTGTATCTTAGACCTTGTAAAGGTTAACAGATCCTGGATACTTATTTTTTTTTCCTCCAATAGTGTTATTTTCTTTGTTTTAGGAGGGAGTTTTCTTGGCTGTCTTGAAGTGCAGATGGTTGCTTGAACAGCAGTTCTGTTTCAGTTCTGGTCTTTTGTCTTTCACTGAGCTGCTTTAAGTCTGTTCCATGCGTGAGTGTTTCTGGGGTCAACCAGAGATACTGTTGGACAGAGACTGGGGTTCCCTCCTGTAACCTCTTTCCCTTCTAGCATTATCCCTACTTGCATTCAGTTTCCTGGCTTCACTATGGTTTCTCAGGAAAAGTACCATTGCCACTGCTGTGTGAGCCACACAGACCACACTTATCCTCATGGCTACTAAAAGCCACACTTAACCTCATGGCTACTAAAAGCCATGGAAATGGAAACTTGACCAGATAGATCCACCTTCCTGGAAGCACATGTGCACTCCCCATCAGTCTGGGCTTCGGTTCACTGTTTAACACTATCAGGTATCTTTTCCTGTGACCTGCTTCCATGGTGGTTTTCTGCAAGGGAGGGAATTGTCCACTAGGGTCTTAGTCTATCAGATTCGTAAGTGGAAGACTCTGCATAAGTTTGTTTGTTTTGAGAGAGAGAGAGCACATGGGGGCATATGCATAGGAGTTGGGGGCAAGAGGCAGAGGAAGAGGGAGAGAGAAAATCTTTTTTTTTTTAAAGTCTCTTTTTTTTTAAGATTTTATTTATTTGACAGAGAGAGAGATCACAAGTAGGCAGAGAGGCAGGCAGAGAGAGAGGGGGAAGCAGGCTCCCCATCGAGCAGACTGCCCAATGCGGGGCTCGATCCCAGGAGCCTGGGATCATGACCTGAGTCAAAGGCAGAGGCTTTAACCCACTGCGCCACCCAGGCGCCCTGAGAGAGAAAATCTTAAGCAGGATGCATCTCACTACCCTGAAATCATGACCTGAGCCAAAATCAAGTGTTGGGCACTTAACCAACTAAGCCACCCAGGCACCTTTGCATAAGTTTATTTTTTAAATAATTTTGTACCCAGGTGAAAAGTCTCTAGTATAAGTACTAAAAAAAAAAAAAAAAAAACAAAAAAAACAAAAAACACTTTTTAATCTAAATGTAATAGAAGGAGTTAAAAAAGCTACCTTGTTCACTTGCTGTAAGAAATCAGTCAAGATACCAAATCAATCAATAAACACTTGGGAGGTGAGGTTCTGTAATCCTCAAGGCGGAAGCAAAGTAGTATAAATTTCAAAATAGCAAGTATTTCTCCAGTGCTTATATTTGCTCTTGAGAATGGCATGATGACTTAGGTACTATTTTTATCCCTGTTTTACAGCTGAGGAAATAGAGGCATAGAAATGAACTAATCTAACCAAGGTCACAGAGTGAAGGAGCCTGGATGTTTCAAGGGAATCCGGAGATAGCCAGAGCCAGCCCTGGCATCCCCCAGGCGAAATTTTAAGAGACTGTCAATGTCCTCAGAGGAGTGTTGTGGCCAACAGGCAGAGCAAAAGGGACAAATAAGCTTGTAGAGATACCTGAAGACAAGCTCAGAGAGTGCCACTCACTCTTTCGGGGAGGACAGAATAAAAAGCCCATCCTAGACAGGAGTACCAGAAGTCACAGGAAAGGTGTTGGGTTAGGTGAGAAGGCTGCAGAGTGTAGGAACCCTCACAACCCGAGGCTTTGTGGAAACATGGCCAGCAGTTCACACCAGCACAAAGTTCAAAACTAGCGGAAGGCACCGGCCACACCTCAGTGGACACCAGTGCAGGATGCCAAGAAGAGGCAGCATTCTGTGCCAAGACCTCTTTTGCGATCACCATAAACCCTTCCTCCATTCAGATGCCCTCAGGGGAAAAGACTGTGAGGGAAGAACCTTGAGAGATAGCCCTGAAGGAAGTTTGGGCTTTGCATTGATTAAATACTCTCAAGACTTTCTAAAATTAAAAGTAGCATATTAGCTAGCAAGCTTAAAGATGTTTTCCTCCCCATTCACAGCTGATACAGAAGTTTTAAAGTCAGATGAGGTCAGTTACAGAAAAAAAAAATTTATGATATTTTTGCACACCTGAGTCTAGCATTTCGTACATTGGGACCCTCCTCTCTTACACCAGCAAACAGACATTTGCGATACCATGTGTTAGTTGGTCCGTGGAGAACAGCAAAGTCTTCTGAGAAGATAGAAGGTATGGCATCTAAGCTAAGAAGAGCCAGGGCAGGCAAGCCTGGGAAGGGGAAGGTGTTTCATGATCTTGCCTTCAATTCTTTCAACTAATTGAAAGATTTAGAGGTAAACTTGTTTGGTTTGTGCAACTTCAAGTATACTCTTAGAGCTGGAATTTTCGGAATAAGGGAGAAAACAGAAATTAGGGTAGAAGTTAGGAAGACATAGATCATGTGTGCTCCGTTTCCAAAAATTAAATGAATTACACAAACGCTTTATAAAAATTACAACAGGATTATTATGGAAATAGAAAAGCAGTTTCTAAAGTTAATAACGAAAAATACTAAACAAGAAAATGAGAACATTTGTGAAGAGTAAGAGTAATAAGGCATTTATTATAACATATTACAAATCTATAATCTAATAAAACATAGTATGGTTCTAGTGCATGGGTAGATTGATCAGAGGAATGGAATAAAAAGTCCAGAATTAGACGCAAATACATAAGGTAATTTAGTAACTGATAAAAATGACAATTCGAGTCAATGGCAGGGGGGAATTGATTATTCCCTCTATGGTATCTGAACGTCTGGAAAACATAATAACAAAGCTGGAGCCATACCACATTCTTATGCCAAAATAAATGCAGAATTCTGATGAATAAAAGTCTTAAATGTCAAAAATAAAGCCATTAACATTCTGGAGGAAGCCATAAAATATTCTTTTTGAAAATATAATCTCAGAAAGAAGAGGATCTTTCTCAGTGTGATGCAAAACTCAGAAGCCAACACTTCTTGATAAATTTGGTGACATGAAAATGTTCCTCACAGAGAAAAATGCCATAAGCAAAATCAAGACAATGACAAGCTAGAAAACAATTTTTTTAAAAAAAGTTATTCCGCAAAGAACTAATTCCTTTAATATGTAAGGAGAGTGACCAACAGTATGATCGGTAATGGGCAAAATGTGTTTTCAGACAGTTCACTAAAAAAGTTAATATGAATATGAGAATGTGCTCAGTTGCTCTTTTTTTTTAAAGATATATTTATTTTTTTACTTATTTGTCAGAGAGAGAGAGAGCAAGCCCACAAGCAGGGGGGGTCGGCAGGCAGAGGGAGAAGCAGACTCAGCACTGAGCAAGGAGCTGGACATGGGACTGGATCCCAGGACCCTAGGATCATGACCTGAGCTGAAGACAGACGCTTAACCAACTGAGCCACACAGGCACCCCTGTTCAACTGCTCTTGTAGAATTTTTTTTAAAAAACGCAATTAGGCCTCTGCCTTCAGCTCAGGTCATGATCTCAGGGTCCTGGGATCTCGCCCTGCATCGGGCTCTCTGCTCAGCAGGGAGCCTGCTTCCCCCTCTCTCTCTGCCTGCCTCTCTGCCTACTTGTGATCTCTCTCTGTCAAATAAATAAATAAATAAATAAATAATCTTTAAAAAAAAAGGCATTTAGAACTACCAAGACACGCGAAATTTTACTGCTCAGGTGGAAAAAAGGCACATGTGAGAGCTCTGCAGGCCCTTTCTGGCAGGGAAGCCCTTGTCCTTTCGGGGGATGCATGGCCTGGGCTGGTCTGGATTCTCAACACGGATTAGCATCACCTGGGCCCTTTAAAAATTCATGATGGCCAGGGAATAACCTGAATCTTCATGGAGGGACCCAGGCATCTGCTGTTTTAAACTCTCTGAGGGATTCCTATATACAGGCAGGTAGAGAATTTCTGCTGGAAGGAATCTAAGAATTCAGGTTGCAGATATACTCACCCACATAACATTATATGCAAAAAAGATGAGTCCTTGCAGCATGGGTTGCAGTTGCAAGGACAGGCAACACGCCTGTCATCTGTCAGCAAGGCATCGGTTAGATGATCGGATGCTTTCGGATGATGGACGACGATGCAGAAGGCAATTCTGTATAAGTTGGCTTGGAGCGATTGCAATAACGTGCAGTATGGTTAGTGAGAAAAGCAAAGTGTAAGAGTGTGGATGCAGTATCACCATTGGTGTGCACAGAAAGACTGTGTGCATAGGCTCGGAAATGCATGGAGACTGAAGACAGCTGGGAGGTCTGGGAAACACTGGTATGGGAATGCCTCTGGGAGGGAAGTAAGACCGGGAAAAGATTGGGAGGGAGACTCCTTTTCACTCTATAATTCTTTGTTCCTTTTGGATTTTGAGCTATGCCCATGTATTAACTATTTTTTAAAGTTAAATAATTTTTTAAAGCAGATGTGGGCCCAATCTCTTAGACAGATATGGATTGTTGTCCTGCAGAGGGTTTTAAACTTTTTTGAAAATCAATATTTGAAATCAATAGCTATACTTTAAAACCCCGTTTTTTATGTTTCTTGAAAAAAAAATCAGAACATCTGGCAGCACTGGGCCTAAAGCCCCGTCCCGTGTCCATGAGCTTAAGGCGGAGGGTGCCATTGTCTCCCTCAGGCAGGGCAGGAGGCTCCCATTGGTCACAGGAACCTTCCATGGGCTCCTGAGGCAGGAATTCTACTGTGTTTATTTTTTACTTGCCTAGGATAGTGTCTAGCACATAGGAAGTGCTTGATGATTTTTATTTTAAAATGGAATCAAATTTCCATATTAATTATAAATTCCAGTTTACTGGCGTGAAAAAGGGGGGAGTGGTGTGTAGAAAGGGGTTGCTGCAATGAAATAGTTTTTGTTTTACCCTGAAATGACAGCTGTTAACACTCAGTGCATGTGTATGGTATTCGAAGAGGGTCTGGTTATTCTTCTCTAGTGACACTGCAAGGCCTAACATATACCAAAAAATACAAAGGTGCAGGAAGTGTGGAGATTAATATTTCCAAATCAATGTTTCTATAAAGATGGACCTCCTCTTTCAGAAAGACTGTGTTATTTACTGATGTATTCCAGAGAAACTAATTTGTAATCTGGTCAGGATATTCCTATGAGTTTAATACATTCATTTTTCTCTCACCAAAAAAAAAAAAAAAATTAAAATGCTTATCAACTAGTATACAATTCAGAGAATGGAAATTGGCACGGGAACTAATTACAGCTCACAAAGAAAAAAAATCTGCTATTTTGATGAATATGTGTTTTCCTAGCCTTTCTGTTATTTCCGTTGGTAACTGCAGAAAATAGTTTTAGTGTGAACAATTGTTATGGTTCCCTATGTATTTCTATTCTAAGTTGTGAATAAGGCAGCATTCCTGGCAAATACTTAGGGATCCATCTGGAAAGAGGGAATGACAAAAATTTCAGAAGATAAGCTTTCCTGGTTTCGATGCCCCTCCTGCTTTAAACAGCTTGTTCCATAAAAAAATATACATGATGTACAATATGAGACTCAGAAATTTAAAAACGCATGCTTTCAGTTTCAAATGAATAAAACCCCATAGAATACTTAAATATCTATCTGAACATAAACAAAAAAGCTAAACAACAACTGTGTACTCTCGGTTTGTTGGATCCAGGTTAGTTTAGGATCTATTCAGAAAGTCTAGCCCACAGCCAGCTGTTTTGTTTGGAGGGTATTAAGGACATTCTTTGGCAGACTGAATTCTGAGACTTTTTTTTTTTTTAGTTCTATTCTAGGGTCTTATGCAGCCCCAGCTGTTAGGATGATGGGGCCCAAAGAATGTGAAAACAGAAGAATTAATATATAAAAGAGAGATTCATTTTGAAACAGCATGGAAGTGCCAGTATTTTATAGATTTATATAGATTTATAACCATACATTTTCAAATCAATTTTACAATTTATTCTTTAATGAGTTAAAACTCCTTCTTGCTACTGGCATGCATTTCAAATTTGAAACACATTTTTCTATTCAATGAAAGTAGTAAATGATGCCACTTGGAGGCTCGGAGGAACCCCTAAAACTCTTGAGCAGTCCTAGAGTTGCCAAAATACCATATATTTTAAATGAAACAACAAAAAAAAATAGTACAAAACCAAAACAAATAAATTTGTATTTGAAATAGTTAACAATGACCTTAAAGGCAGTTTCTTCTGATAGAAAGAAATAAACCAGAAGTATGAAACAGATTAGCACAAAAATTATGAAGATCTGTTTCGTCTATTACAAAGTCTTTTTCCTTCCTAATTTTATATGGACATCCTGTCCTTCAATATAGGGGGATCATTACCCATACATGTATATTTATCAGCTTTATGTTATCAGTTATGGAAAGGAGAGATTTTCCTCAAGCAACTGGGCACAAACTGGAAAGGAAAGGGAGGGTAGGGGGTATGTATATAAATACATAAGAGAGAGAAAGCCTTCTGTGAAATAACTTGAGTTGATGACAGAACCACAAATAAGCATAAATCGGCATGAATCCCTCAAGAGAAGGTAGCAGTCCACCAACTGGAGAGTGAGGTGCTGTCTGGGGTCTGCCTGCTGGTTGAATCTGAGGCCCAACTGATGGTTTTCAACTGTCTCCCCAGGGCTTACCAAACAGCGGAGCATGTAGCAAGGGTTCACAAATATTTGTGGAATAAGTGAGTGAACAAATAATGAGCCAATGAATCCTAACCCCTGGGGGAGTCTGGTATCTTCACACACACACACACACACACACACACACACACACCCTTCCTTTTCGGAATAATGGCAGAGGTGGGAGGGACAGGGAGGTTGGGGGAGGGGCAGGGTGGCTCTCCTGCCCAGGGTGCCCTGGCTCCTCTCCACCAGTCCCTGGGGATATGGTCTTCGGCTGAACACCTCCCTCAGTCTTGCTGCTCTACCCCTTCAGGCTCTGAGGACACTTTCCAAGACTTATTCCTGCACTTGAAGGGGAGAGAGAAGGCACAGAAGAGTCAAGGCAATTTTTCCAAAAGGACCCAACAAAAATTGATATCTGACCCATTTGGGGATGCAAGAGAATGATTGAGTTGAATCATGGTAAATTACTTATTTATTTAAAAGATTTATTTATTAGCAGGAGAGAGAGAGCAGGGGGAGGGGCAGAGGGAGATGGAGAAAAAAGAATCTCAAGCAGACTCCCCACTGAGCACAGAGCCCATCGAGGGGCTTAATCCCATGACCTTCGGGTCATGACCTGCGCTGAAACCAAGAGTCAGACATTCAACTGACTGAGCCACCCAGGTGCTCTCAGGGTGAGTACTTTAAAGAATATTCTTATAATGTAATTTTCCTTACTGATGTTTACATAGTCCTGATAATAGACATAAACTATTATTTTATTTGGTAAGATCTTTACTGTAACCATTTTTCCATGGAGCAGTGTGAGACGAAGCATGGTTATCTGACCTGCTTGTAGCTGTTAAGTGACAGAGCCAGGACTGGGACCCAAAAAATGGGATCACAAGGTCATCGCTCCTGCCACCTGTTGATAATTAGCATCCCAACATCCCATGATCTAGGCACATGTTTTTATTACAGGCAGAGCATCAAGCTGAGCCCGGATCTTGGCTCCACATCCTTTGTTATCTCTCTGCTGGGCCTCCTTGAACCCTACCCATAAACTTGGCTTATCTTGGATCATCCTGTTGCTATCAGCTGGGTGCTGGCCCTTGTCCTGGTCTCCAGTCTCAGTTATCCCCAGGCTGGGCCCTCTTCACCATGCTTTGGGTAGCTCCTTCCCAATGACTATGATGGTTCGCTCCTGCCCTCTTCTGCCTCCTATGCTCCTGGCCGGGGACTCATGCCCTGCTTCTACTCTGACCTTCCATTTTCCTCTCCACTGGTCATCGCCCACTGGTGTCTTCTCCTAGTATTAATATCATCTATTCAGTATGGACTGAGCACTTATAGGTACAGACACGTTAGCCACGAGGACCCAGCAACAAGCAAATCAGAGCCCAGCCTTCATGATGCTTACAGTCTGCCAAGTACAATGGAGGTTGGACAAGGATGACAAATTTGCTGACTGTCATAAAGTGTGGCCCATAGGGGACGACGAGCTGATCGAGACCAGAGAGCAGAGGTCAGTCAAGGCCTCTTGGTAGACTCTGGGATGACACTCTCATTTGCACACCAGAGTGGAACGTGCACGGCTTAAGCTGGATCATGTGAGGTTCTGGCTTGTCCTCTCCCGCTCTTTGTCATCCTAAATCAGATGCCACTGTCATATCAGAATACAACAGAAATAATATCTCTTCTAAATCCATGCCCTGGGGCGCCTGGGTGGCTCAGTGGGTTAAAGCCTCTGCCTTCGGCTCAGGTCATGATCTCAGGGTCCTGTGATAGAGACCTACATCGGGCTCTCCACTCAGTGGGGAACCTGCTTCCCCCACTCTCTCTCTGCCTGCCTCTCTGCCTGCTTGTGATCTCTCTCTCTCTGTCAAATAAATAAATAAAATCTTTTTAAAAAAAAGAAAGAAAAAAGTAGAATATTAAAAAATAATAATAATAAAATAAAAATAAACCCATGCCCTATCTGTAGCTTATTATTCATTTTTCTCCTTGAATTTGCACCTTTCCAAGAATGACTGCCCTTCATAAAAGACGATTTCCCAGAAGTGGGCATTGTATAGATGAGTCATTTTACATTAGACTGGCACACGAGGTTTATCGGAGTATGAAGGAATACATTTAGGAATATATTACTGATTGACTCTATTAATTCAGTTTTTCAAATGTGGTTCACCCATTTGAACTGGAGTCAGCATGAGTCCATTCGTGGGCTTTCAAGAGGCACTTCAAGAATTTCTGAGCCTCTCCTCGATCCACTGAGTTCCCTATGGGAGTAGTTGAGTGAGGATAGTTTAAATTTCCAAGGTGCCCAGATCTTTTAGTGACTTGGAAGCATTGGGAGAGCTGCACTGGCCAGGTAAAAGTATGGGGACTCTGGGGGAAGGGGGTTCCCTGCGAACTCCAGCATGCTTCTGCCAGGAGACAAGAGAATCACTGTGGGTGAGGCAGGGGCAGAGGGAGGAAGAGCAAGGCAGGGAACCGACAGAACCTAGCATGACTGTGTAAAACTATAGTTTTGGCTCTCAGCCAAAGACAAGAAAGAGCCTGATTATATAGCATATTTTAGGATCCTCTTTCTATTCCATTGAAAATGAGGAGGCAAAAATCTTCTCTTTGTCATAAGAAATCAATTTCTTAGCTGCCATTTCTGCTTAGCACAATGTTTTTCCGCTATATCCTTTAAAATGCCATTTGTTAGTGTGATTACAGACTGAATTCCAATCCATGTTTAATTCTTTAAAATCATCTTCTGCTTTTAAAGGATATGAAAAAGCATATGGATGAGCATATTAATCACAGCTACTATTTCCAGGGTCTGAGTGAAAAGAAGTATTTATGCTAATGGTGTGTGTGGCTGAGCATACAAGTCTAGAAATATTCCCGATTACCAAAATTATCTCTTCTGCTGCAACAAGAATATAACTGAAAGAATAAATTACCATAAAGTATCACAGTGCACCCCATGTAGGTTAGATTTCTGAGGTTAAATTGTTGCTCTTTGAATTGGGGTTACAGAATATATATTACTAGTCACAGCACTTATAGGCCGTTATTGAACGAGCCAAGATGTTTAGCCACATTCTCTGGCTCTGACTCTGAATTAATTTGAAAAGTCCCAAATGCATCCCATTGGGGTCCCTGGAGAATCAACCCCTATGAAATTATTCCTTGTTCGCTTACAGTAAAATCTCTTGCAATCAGTACCTTAGTCAAAAATTGGCACTCATAACATGCTACACATCATACCCATGCGGGCCACCAAAGCACCGGATGCCAAATATCGTGCAGTTGGAAATCTAACAAGTCATGTTGGAATTGGACAGGGAAAGCAGCTGCACATCCTCCAGTGGCCTGGGTCCTTGAAGAGTGTTTTAGAGCCACAGGCAGGGAAGTCTTGGAATGATAGACCAGTGTCATGCATCAAAGTCACATTAAACAGGATAAGACCAACTGTCTCAGATGTCTTGTAAGCTATTTTGTCTTCCACGAGGTGGGACAAACTCTCCATCACCTGCATAAAGGATGCTTAGATCAGGATACTGTTTCCAGAGATGAAGAAAGATTCCATTCTTGTTACCTCTGAATGACAATCAGGAAAACAAGTGATTTTTTAAAGTCAATTTCAAAAACACTGTGGATAGCCAATATTGTTTTTCTTATCTGTCCAAAAAAAAAAAAAAAAAATGGAGAAACTAATCCCTAAACATCCAGGGATGCCAGATTAGGACCACGGGAGCCTAAAATGATCAGACCCTGGCTATTGGTTTCTGCTGCTTCTGCGAGGTTTCAGTCAGAGGAACAACAATTACAAAAAGCTTCTGGGATGAAAAGAGTGGCCGGCAGCATGTAAAGCTGAGGTCTTACCACATTACTGCATTTTTCTTCAATTTATCGGAATAAAATGTTCATAAGCACGGAGACCCTCATGCAGTATTCCAAATTGCTAAACAGGGCTTTTGCTAGCACTGTGCTTATTGTTCTGAAAAACAACATTCTAAAGAAAGGGGATGACTGAAAAGTTTTAGATATACCACCAATCAAAGAGGTCGACACACGGCACATCTGTGTACCTGAACGATGGTGACGAGAACAATAATTATTGCCCCTTCAGCAGAGAAAACCAAGATGCTACTCTGCATTGATACAGCAACAGGCAGGAGCTCTGACACTTTGGCTAACTGTTGTCATCCTTGGCAGCCTCATGGCCAGCACGCATCTCCAAGCACCCACTACATGCTTTACCTCCCTGAGTTAATTTAACCCCTATGGCAACTGTGTTTGTTTGGGCCCTTCGTGGAGCAGACAGTGAGATGGAATTAGATCTGTAAGAGATCTAAGGGGAAAACAGATTTGAGGGGAATGGGAAGGGAGCTGGGGAGGTCAAGATGCAGGCTAAGGTGGAAAGAATGGGAGAGAAGGAAGGTTGGGTAGGAAAAGTCTTAGAATACAGCACACTTTTTAAGGAAGTCTATGGAGAGTCCCTGAGCCAAGGTTGCCCATCCAAGGAGCCCAAGAACAAGTATGGCTTCCTGTCTGTGCCTCACTTGGTCATTGGCGGTGAGAAGTGTGGCCTTGGCGAGGACACTGTGGTGTATCAGAGTACAGCAATGGGACCGTATGTCAATGATATCTCCCACAGCTAGAGATCTGAGAGGGACAGTTTCTTGCACCATCAGTCTGGGTCCAATTAACAGAGAGGGACCACACTGTGAGTTAAACAAGAAAAGTTTAACTTAAAGAATAATTAAATTCTGATAAAAGAGTGACTATAAGACCCAAAGACACTGTGTATTATACCCAGGGCTGAAGGAGAGAACCAAAGAGAAGACACACTTGAAAGGGTCCCCTCCCCAAGGCTGGGATTCAGACTTCATTGCCAAAGTAGCTCAGCCCCTCAGGTAGCAGGGGTATTTGCTGGTTTGTCCCAGCTACAGTTGGGCTGCTGTCACCAGGGAAGCAAAAAATAGCTCTCTGGGGTACATGCATGGTGCTGGTGATCAGCAGAGAGAGCACTGGCTCAGAGGGAAATTGCAGGTGTAGGCTGGCCAGCCGCACCTAGCCTGCAGATGGAGCTGGGGGCCAGTGTGGGCAGAAGGCCTCAGGACTCTGGTCAGCATGTGGAGAGAGTCATGGGATCAGCCAATTGGATGGGGGGTCTGGGCAAGAGGCTGAGGGCAGAGCTCCACTAGATTCTTCCCCCTCATGCTGGGACCCACTGTGCAGCAGGGAGCCCTTCCTTCTCTAATGTCCTTGCAGGGCGTGGCCTTAAGAAAGTTCACCATCCAGCTCACTGTGAAGGAAAGATGTTTAAAAGAATGCTATTTCCTCAGGCGGACCATCTACAGAATGTGAGCCTGGATCTGAGAGGGGGTGATGTACTAATAGTAAGGTGATCACCTCGGGAACCCAGGAGGTTAGTTGTCCTTTTCTAGAAAGGAGAAAACGGAGCCTTGGGGAGGTTACATAATTTGTACAGGGTCACGTACATAGCAAGAGGAGGAACAGGAGTTCCTACCTAAGTCTGTACGATTCCAGAACACATGTTCTCAGCCAGCACGCTGTTTTATCATGATTCATCGCAGAAGATACTAGAATCCTTCGTAAAGCCCCTGATTATGACAGGAAACTCTTTTCTAATAAGCTCGGGGATTTGTTAGTGTACCATCAAAATAAGTTGTCTTTTCCTGCAGCCTTGAGAAGACATTCTTCCCTCACAATCTGTTATCATTCAACTCTGCCAAGAGCACAGAGACAAATGTTTAACCAGATGTGAAGAAAGCAAACCCCCCTCATATGAAAGGATCAAAGATGAGAGAGCAATGGGGACCCGTGACTACCAGGAACCGTTCGAGGCCCTTGGCTATTCAGACTCAGGGGGAAATAGGAAAGGAGTGATGATTCAATATGGTCAAGGTTTTCTGGATTGAGAAACTCAACAGCTGTTCTCCTTTTCCCCTGGGGTCTGAATCCGAGGAAATGAGCTTGCCAATTTCTGCTGCATATGAGGAGGAACTTCTTAACCATTATGATGATAAAACACTAGAAGAAAATTCCTTGTGAAGTATTAAGAGTCTCCATTCCCAGAGATATTAAAAAAGGAAACCATGAATGATTTAGACACTCCTCTAGATGAAAATAACGGTTCCTCAGGGTCTTTCCGTGTCCCAGATTGCCCATATGCCTCAGTCATCTTTAATTCTTTCTTGCCACAAGAGGTAAATGCCTTCCAAGGGCATGAGCCAACAAGAGGCATCACTATTAAGAGTTCACATCTCCCGAGGCCTGGGTGGCTCAGTGGGTTAAACCTCTGCCTTCGGCTCGGGTCATGGTCTCAGGGTCCTGAGATCAAGCCCCGCATCGGGGTCTCTGCTCGGCGGGGAGCCTGCTTCCTCCTCTCTCTCTGCCTGCCTCTCTGCCTGCTTGTGATCTCTCTCTCTCTCTGTCAAATAAGTGAATAAAATCTTAAAAAAAAAAAAAAAGAGTTCACATCTCCTGAGGGCTCACATTCACCAAACGCTGTGTGTGTACTGTCTCTCATCTTTGCAACACTACAAGATAAGCACCATTGTTTCCAGTTTCCAGATTCTGAGACTCAGAGAGGTCAAGTAGCTTATCAAAGATCACATAGAAAACAAACAGTAGTCAGAATTCTAACGTAGGACTGTCCATGCACAAGCCTGTATGATCTCATGGGCAAATCGTGCCTTTTTAGCCTAACAGCAGGTAACTTAGCAGTAAACCCTCAGAGGATTTCCTCTACTCATGAAATCTCCCCAAATCTGCCAAGTCTAATTTGTACAACTCATTTAATACTGCATGCCTGGGAAACTAGCAAATAAGTAAGCCATGGATAGAAAAAGAAAGATAAGTGATAAAGACAGAGAAGATAGAAGCAAAAGTTTCAAGAACATAGAGGATCTCATATTTCTGCTGCCCAGGCTCTCATGAAATAGCAAAGAATTGACTCGGTTCACAAACCTCATCTGAAGGGAGATACACATGATACAGCCCTAGTCAAGCAGGAGAAAACTCTGACACCACCCAGCACCATCATTTTTGCAAGGGGAAGTGTGAAAACTGAATAAGTTTTGTTTCATTATATGTGTGTACAGAAACGGGACCATCAGAAATACACCATCTCACGTGTTTCTCTAAGGGATTGAGTTTTGATGGCTGAAGATTCTTTCTTAGTCCCTTGCCATTAATCTTTTGCATCTGAGGTCACAGAACAAGGGAGCAAATCCCTTTCACACAGATGCCTCACTGGGATAACTCCACCTGTCATGAGCATTAACTAAATGTGGTTGGTGGCTGGTACCCTTCCCAAGAAGCAGGAAACAACCACCCCAGCTATGCCAGCTGGCTGGCTCAGGATCCCTGCTACTCCCTCTGCCCAGATGGCTTCAAGCTGGAAGTTACTTATAAGAGCTCTGTGTGAAATGCATTTCCCAAAGTGTTCTTTAGCTGCCTTGAAAGATTTTTACAAAATACTCCTAAATGATCAACCAACAAATATATCTGATCTGTACCTCTTTCAACATTAAAATAAACAAATGACATACTGGAGATTTTGAAACAAAGATGAATAAAAGACTTCCTTAGCCTTCAAGGAGTTCACAAAAGTAATATAGAAAAACAAAATGACGGTAACCACAGTAAGATGTGGGGGCCTGATGAATGTGTTCATGGATTGCATGTCACCACAGGAGAGGCACCTAGCCTTGGATACTGAAGCACACTCTCCAGGGTCTGAGGTTTGAACAGAGCCTTCTGTATCAGTCAGCTCAGGCTGCGTAACCCAATGGCTTCAACACAGACATTTCATTTCTCCCAGTTCTGGAGGCTGGGAATATCATATCATAGTGCCAGTAAAGTTGGTTCCTGGCTTTCCCATGGCTACCTTCTCACTGTGTCCTCACACAATGGGGAGAGAAAGAACTCTCTGGTGTCTCTTCTTATAAGGACCTTAATTCTATGGGGTCAGGGCCCCGCCTTTATGACCTCATTACTTCCTAAAAGCCCATCTCCAAATACAGTCACTTTGGGAGTTAGGGGTTCATATATGAATGGGGCTGGTAGTATCCCTACTCAGTCCATAACACCTTCAGAATGGTAGGAGTTGGCCAGGTAGAAAGTACTCAGATCAGGGATGACATCCCAGGCAAATACATCTGTGAGCACAGGTTGAAAGGGGTAGGCAGACACAGCAGCTTAGGAGAATGGAGATTAGTCCCACATGGCTGACAGTGGAGGGGATGGTAAGGGAGGGGAAGAAGGGAAAATCTTTAGTGCTTTTTAAGCAGTGTGTTCTTTATCATGCAGGCAGCCAGGATGTTTGCAGGACTTATTAATAAAGAAGTTGAACAGATTTGCATTTTAGGGGGAAAAAAAAACAGTCAGTCCACATTTGAAAAATAAGTGGTAGGACAAAGGGGATTGGAATTTGGGACCCAAGCCACAGACACTGCAATAATTCCAGGAAAGATAACAAGAGGTTTTGCCAAGATAGTAGCAATTTACGTGAGGATGAAGAAAGAGATTTGAGAGGTATTTGAGAGGCAGAATTGTAGGAATGCTGGCTAGAGAGTGGGGAAGGGAAAAGGTCGAGTCCTAATTCTCTGGAATGGGTGCCTGAGTAGTATGAGGTTTCTCTATTATTACTATGGTTGAGTTAGAGCTACGTGCTTTGCTTTTTGCCATCACTGTTGTTATTCTATTCACAGACAACCCCTCAGTCTTCCCATCTTACTTAACACAGTGGTGGGGCTAGTATGTAGATCAAAGGGTAAAGACAAACAAAAACTTGTATAAAATTTAGACTTGAATACTTAATAACTAGGAAATTTGAAGAAATACACAACAGTAGTACAACTTAAAGACCATATGTGCAAATATTTTGCATATTACACTAAATTCATAGTAATTATGGGAGCTTATACTGATTAAGTTAACCCAATACATCAAAAATTGTGTCAGGGCCCCTGGGTGGCTCAGTCGGTTAAGCGTCTGCCTTTGGCTCGGGTCATGGTCTCAGGGTCCTGGGACTGAGTCCTACATTGGGCTCCCTGCTCAGTGGGGGACCTGCTTCTCCCTCTCCCACTCTCCCTGCTTGTGCTTTCACTTGCTATCTCTCTCTCTCAAATAAATAAATAATAGTGTCATTTCACATGTAATTGAAATAAATATTATTGACAAAATATTTTATGCATTTGTTCTACTTTGTCATTGAAGTCAACTTGCTATTTCATCCAGTGAGTTACATTTTTGGTGCTCCATAGTCACATGTTGCTAGTGGGTTCCATGTTGGACAACGCAGGTCTAGACCAAGAAAAGTTCTTTTTTTTTTTTTTTTTTTTTTTTTTTAGACCAAGAAAAGTTCTTGAGACAAGCATTAAATATCAGACACTAGTATTTATGAATCAAAAGATCCAAGTACAGGTAGTAGTTTATTATAAAATTGTGAAACACTAAGTGTTGTTTTAAAGAACACATAATTATTTTAAAGTTGAGCTCTTTAAAGCTATATAATAAGCTAAAGTTTAATGCTCCTGTTTTGTAAGTAAATTTTCTGACACATTGCTTACAAAGCCATCTGAGGACATGCAGTCTGTGATTGCCCAAGGGCATTTGATGAGACTACCTTGTTGCAGAGATAAACAAGATATCCTCTGCCTCCACACAGATGAGCCAGAGGACTTTGAGGGATAAAAAAAAGTCTACTTTTATTACATGCATAACTTGCTATTGAACACAGGAAATTTGTAAAGCCCCATGAATATCTGATGCAATGAGGTGGTAAATGTAAATTAGTTTGGTTTACCAATACTTATTTGTCACAATTATAGTAATCGGGTTCAAAACAAATTTGACAGTAATCCTGGGATTATTCCTATGAACACAACTTGAAGTCTTTTTTTCAACGGAAATGATTTTACGTGGGAGAGAGTTTTGAGTTGTGTTAACTCTGTGATAGAACAATGAAAGAAAAAGTTTAAAAGTGTGCACTGGTATGAAGAAAGCAAAACAAGTTGCCATCTTCCAGTCTTTTTTTCTGAACATTTGCCACTGCTCATGAGTCCATATGTGTATCAGACCCTATAGCTATAACCTGTATAACATGTATAGAGAAGCCAGCTTCTGTGTCCACATAAAGCAGAGAACCAGATGCCCTGTCAGATATCCTACCTTGGGAGGGTTTTCTTTCACCAAGGCTTTTCGATGTCATCCCTGGGTATAGGCCAATACAGCCACTATCTGGTTTTACCTAGTACTGATATTTAGACCCGATCCATCCAGAAACTAGGCTTAGGCTCTTCCTTTCTCCATCATAAGGGATCCCGTATGGGGCAGCAGATATAAGCTGAGGAAGAGGTAATGGTGTAGCAGTGATTGATGACATGGGGTCTGAGCTACCTGCTTATTCGGCTTCTGGGAATACAGCCAATTGCTGTCCAAGATCAAGTTTAGTCTCAGCCAGGGTCCAGTAGCATGCTTGGAGCTGTTTATAGAAAGGTCTGTGATTCTTCTGTAATGCATTCCTCTAACATTCAAGGCATCTGTGTGCTGATTCTCTCATTGAGGATTGTCATAGTGCCACATAGCATCTTTTTCTACCTCTGACAACTTTACTATAGTAGGTCAAGTTGACTAGGTCATATGGCCCAAGTGGCAGAGCTGTGTGTCCTATGGTCTGGACCTGCTCCAAAGCCCTTTGCTTTCTGGCTCCACTCAGAGCTGGCAGCCCCTGTGGTCCCTGTGTATGAGTTGGAACAGTTTTCCCAGGTGTGGTGTATGCTGCCTCTAGAACATGAAGAAGCCTATCAGGCACTGTGCATCCTTCCTGCTCCTAATCAAATGTCCATGTTATGTGTGAGTGACCTCTGGGCTCTGTGTTCTGTTCCACTGATCTACTAGTTTCTCTCTGATCCAATTCCACACAATCCTACCATGTATTGCCATTATGCAGAAATGCAATTAATTTTTGAATACTGAACTTATATCCAGAAACTTGTTAAATTTATCTATTAATTCCAATGATTTATCTCTAGATTCTTTTTAACTTTCATGGACATAATCATATAATCTGTGAATAAATAATAGTTATTTCTTCCTTTTGATCATTATACTTTTATTTCATTAATTAAGTTAGTTAGAAGTGTGCCCGGGTGGCTCAGTCAGTTAAGCATCTTCCTTCAGCTCAGGTCACGGTCTCAGAGTCCTGGGTTCAAGCCCCAAGGTGGGCTTCCTGCTCAGCAGGGAGTTGGCTTCTCCCTCTCACTCTCCCTTTCTGCTCTCCCTCTATCTCTCTCAAATAAATAAATAAGATATTTTTAAAAATTAAGTTTATTAGTTATTTGCTTTACTGCACTGGTTAGAGCCTCTGATACAATGTTTTTAAAGTAGTCAGAGTAAATACTTGTGTTCATCCTGGTCTCAGAGAGAAAGCTTTTACATGTCACTATTATGTATGCTGCTTGTACTTTTAAAAAAAATTTTTTTTGGTAGATATGAATTAAGGAAATTACCTTCTTTTCCTAGTTTGCTAAGGGATTTTATCATGAGTGAATGTTAAATTTTAACAAATGTTTTTTCTGCAAGTACTGATTTGTGATTTTTCTCTTTATTCTTATAATATAGTGACATACTATTTTTAAATATGAAATTAACCTTGCTTTTTAAAAAAATAAATCCAACTTGATTTTGATGTATTTTTGTTTTTTGCAGATTCTTGGATTCTATTTTGATTAATATTTTCCATCTTTCCCTTCAATGATATTGCTATTTCAACTTTTTTATTGTAGCATTGTCCATTTTTAGTATCTGAGTTATGCTGGCCTAATATAATATGTTGTGAAGGGCTCTTTTTTCTATTTTCTCAAAGAATTTTTAAGATCGACATTATATATCCCTTTAATAATTGATAGAATTCACCAGCAACATCCTGAGTGCAGAGTTTTAATGCTGAAACTGTTTTTAATTACAAACTGAATTGTTTTATTAAAAATCCCAGTATTTATATATTCAGTTTCCTTTTGTATCAATTTTAGTAACTTGTATGTTTCTAATAATTTATTAACATTAATTTGCTCATAATATTTTCTTAACTATTTAATGAATAGAGAGTCTATAATGAGGCTCTCTTTTTCATTTTGACATTGGTTATTTTTTACATTTTACCTTTTCCTTGATTGGTAGAGGTATTTGTAAAATATTTAACAAAAGTTGTGCAAGATCTTTGCATTAAATACTATAAAACATTGCAGGCATAAATTTTATACTTTTAATAGTGGAGGAAAAAAAGGAGAGTTATACCATGACCACAGATTGGAAGAATCAATAATGTAAAGATGCAAGTTCTTCTCAGACTGATCTCTAGATTCAATGAAACTCAAATTCAAACACCAGCAAACATTTTTGTAAAAACTGACGAGCAGATACTGAAACTTGTGTGGAAACGAGAAAGATACAGAATAGCCACAAAAATCTTTCAAATGAAGAATAGAGTTGGAGTGCTCACACAAACTGATGTCAAGACTTCTCTAAAGCCAGAATAATTATGACAATGGTCTATTGGCAGGAGTATAAACAGACTGATGAAGGGAACAGAACTGAATTCAGAAATAAACCCACATAGATATGGTCAATTGCTTTTCAACAAAGGTACCAATGAAATTCCGTGGTGAAACAAAACTGTTTTCTACAAATGACACTGAAGAACCAAGAGAGCCATGTGGATACAACTCATGACCCATTTCTCACACCACATACAAAAATGAACTTAACATCAATTGTACATGCAAGCATAAAAGGTAATTAAAGATTTTTGATAGAAATATAACAGGAGAGCTTTGAAAACAAAATAGACAAAGATTTTATTTCTTAGGTCAATTTCAAAAAGTAATATCTTTTTAAAAATGATCAATGCTACTTCATATGATTTAAAAACTTTGCTCCTCAAAAGACACCAGTTACAAAATGAAAAGTCAGTTTGCAGACTGGGAGAAAATTTAGATGATAGGTAGGTAGGTAGATAGACGATACATATAGTCAATTCTCATTATTTGCAATAATTAAATTCTATAAAGTCATGAAATTAGTGAGTACTAAACTATTGTGCCTAGAGGAAATACAGGGTTAGGTTCCTATAGGCCTTTGGTCACAATATTTTCATCACCTAATACATAACCTTGTTTCATGCATGTTTTTATTTAAAGACATTATTTAATATAACATATATTATTGATTCACTATAACTCCTGCCTAAATGCGGCCTATCTAACACACATATTTCTCCGTAAAGTACAACACAGCATTCTTGTACTTTGGAATACCGACAGCATTTCACTTAGGGGCCATTTTAAACAACAAAATCATCAACAAATGAGATAACAAAAACATAAAACTTGGCACTCAATAAGCTTTAAAAAGGACACTTATTTATAGAATGAGCTGAAGAAACAAAGCAGAGCATTGCTTTGACCTCATCTAGGAACATACACATCAGGTGACTCAAAATTTTCACAACTTTGCTCATGTTTGTAAGGGGCCCTGAGTATCGATTTTGAGGTTGCAAATTCATTTTAGCAAATTATGGAATCCAAGAACAATGAGATTCCACTGTGTATATATTTATATGTATGTGAGTATCAAACAAGGAACATGTCTCCAGAATATATAAAGAATTTTTAGAGATTAATAATAAAATACAAAAACCTCAGTAAAATGGACAAAAAGAAGAGACAATTCAGAAAAGAATAGATGTGAATGGGTGTCTGGGTGGCTCAGTTGGTTAAGCGTTTGCCTTCAGCTGAGGTCACAATCCTAGAGTCCCAGGATCGAGCTCCATGTCTGGCCACCTGCTCATCAGGGAGTCTGCTTCTCCCTCTCCTTCCACTGTTCCCCTGTTCCCTATATAGCGGGGCTATTACCCCGCTTGTGTTCAATCTCTCTCTCTCTCTCTCTCTCTCGCTTTCTCACTTTCTCTCAAATAAAATATAAAATCTTTAAAAAAAATGCATGAAAAGCACATGCAAACTCACTCAACATTATTAGTCATAAAAGAAATGCAAATTTTAACTAAAGGAAAATAATACCACATTCTCATCAGATTGGCTAAAACTAGAAGGTTTACAATACCAGTTGTTGGAAAAGAAGCATAGGAATAGGAACTCTAATACACTGCTGGCAGTATGTGTAAATAGTATTTGGAAAGCATTTTAGGCAGATTTTATAAGCATACATCTACCTCATGATTAAGCAGTTCTATTCCTAGTTTTTGTTCCCCCCAAAATGAAAATACAGATTTACAAAAAAAGATTTACCCAAGAACTTCAATGAAGCTTAATATTAACTAATACTGTAAACAACTCAAATATCTCATCAAGGGAATGGTTAAATATATTGTGTTATATTCATACAATCAAATACTACCCTGCAATAAACAATAACCTTCCGATATTCACAACGACATGAGCGAATCTATGTTAAGGAAAAGAAGCCAGGCAAAAAAAGAATTCATACCTTATTATTCTATTTATATAAATTTTAAGTAAAAAATAATCTACAGGGATAGAAATCAATATAGTGGTTGCCTCTGGAGAGGAAAGGACTTGATTAGATTTTGTAGGATGGTTGATATACTGCATATTGTCACTAAAGTATTAGTTTGGCTAATGTGTACTTTTGCCAAGACTCGCAAACTGTATAAATAATATCCGTGCATCTTACTATATACAGTCATATCTCAATTAGCAAAAAAAGAAGTTAGAAGGAAAAGAGAAGGAAGAGGGAAAGAAAGAAAAAGAAAAGAAAAGAAGAAAGAAAGAAAGAAAGAAAGAAAGAAAGAAAGAAAGAAAGAAAGAAAGAAAGAAAGAAAAGAAAAAGAAAGAAAGAAAGAAAGAAAGAAAGAAAGAAAGAAAGAAAGAAAGAAAGAAAGAAAGAAAGAAAGAAAGAAGGAAGGAAGGAAGGAAGGAAGGAAGGAAGGAAGGAAGGAAAGAAAGAAAGAAAGAAAGAAAGAAAGAAAGAAAGAAAGAAAGAAAGAAAGAAAGAAAGAGGAAGGAAGGGGAAGGAAGAAAGAAACAGGAAGGAAGAAAAGGAGGGAGAGAAGGAGGGAGGGAAGGGGGAGATTCTTTGAAAGAAGCATAATGAAAGCAGAAAAAATATGTGGGCGGATATAAGATTAACTTCTCCCCATCTTTTCTAAGTACTGTGATCTTAAAAAGGTAAATACATGATGGGAAAGAATTTAGATGAGATGTTAAGAAAACTTAAGTTGGAGTTTATGGACTTTCCCAGTCGGTGGGTTTGTGAATCCTTTGAATTTACATGAAATCTCGTGTGTCATCTTTTGTGTAGATATGTATCGGAAGATAAGGCTAGGATCAGGTTTTTCGAAGAGCCATTGATCTCAAAATATGAAGCATCACTGTCTTAAAAGAATTTGCTAACCATCAGGCTAGATTGCAGGGTGGACATGTGAAATGGCTTTCCAGACAGATCCCTACAAATAAAGTAGTCTGCGTATTTGACAACGTTTTTAAATTAATGTCAAAATCTTCGAGGATAATGCTGGTGTTGTGGTTATGTAGAAAATGCCCTTCCTGGGGTGCCCGGGTGGCTCAGTCTTTAAGTGTCTGCCTTCGGTTCAGGTCATGATCCCAGGGTCCTGGGATGGAGCCCCGCATTGTGTTCTTTGATCAGTGGGAGGCCTGCTTCTCCCTTTCCCACTTTCCCTGCTTGTGCTCTCTCTCTCGCTGTCTCTCTCTGTCAAATAAACAAATAAAATCTAAAAAAAAAAAAAAAGAAAGAAAAAGAAAATGCCCTTCTTAATAGGCATATATTCAAGTACTTACAGGTATAGTTTCATGATGTCTGCAATTCTCTTTCAAATGGTTCAACCAAAAAAAAAAAAAATGTATATATATAGATAGATAGCAACAACAATAAAGCAAATGTGGCAAAATATTAAGAATTGGTAATCCTGCTTTACTTTCTGCCGGTGGACGCCACTAAGTAAGCATCGTTAAAGTCTCCCCTCCCACCGCCGTCATGTCTAAGTCTCCCATAGAGCCTGAACAGCTGTGGAATTTCTTCATTTGAGGTTTGAGCTTTGAAATAACCAATGGGAGTCTGAGGGGCAATTTTGAGCAATGGGGAACACTTATGGACTGTGTGGTAATGAGAGATCCAAACACCAAGCGCTCCAGAGGCTTTGGGTTTGTCACATATGGCCCTGCAGAGGAGGAGGAGGCAGCCATGAATGCAAGGCCACACAAGGTGGATGGAAGCGTTGTGGAACCACAGAGGGCTGTCTCAAGAGAAGGCTCTCAAAGACCTGGTGCCCACTTAACTGTGAAAAAGATTTTTGTTGGTGGCATTAAAGAAGACCCTGAAGAACATCATCTAAGAGATTATTTTGAACAGGACGGGAAAATTTAAGTGATTGAGATCATGACTGACCTAGGCAGTGGCAAAAAGAGGGGTTTTGCTTTTGTAACATTTGATGACCATGACTCTGTAAACAAGATTGTCATTCAAAAATCCCATATTGTGAATGGCCATGACTGTGAAGTAAGGAAAGCCCTATCCAAGCAAGAGAAGGCTTCATCCAGCCAGAGGTCGAAGTGGTTCTGGAAACTTCGGTGGTGGTCGTGGAGGTGGTTTTGGTGGGAATGACAACATTTGGTTGTGGTTGTGGGCGCGGTGGCTTTGGTGGCAGTCAAGATGGTGGTGGATATGGTGGCAATGGGGACGGCTATAATGGATTTGGTAATGATGGAAGCAACTTCGGAAGTGCCAGAAGCTATAATGATTTTGGCAATTACAACAATCAATCCTCAAATTTTGGACCCATGAAAGGAGAAAATTTTGGAGGCAGAAGCTCTGTCCCCTATGGTGGTGCAGGCCAATACTTTGTCAAACCATGAAACCAAGGTGGCTCTGGCTGTTCCAGCAGTAGCTACAGCAGTGGCAGAAGGTTTTAATTACTGCCAGGAAACAAAGCTTAGCAGGAGAAGAGAGCCAGAGAAATGACAAGGAAGCTACAGGTTATGACAGATTTGTGAACTCAGTCAAGCACAGTGGTGGCAGGGCCTAGCTGCTGCAAAGAAGACATGTTTCAGACAATACTCATGTGTATGGGCAAAAAACTCAAGGACTGTATTTGTGACTAATTGTATAACAGGTTATTTTAGTTTCTGTTCTGTGGAAAGTGTAAAGCATTCCAACAAAGGGATTTAATGTAGATTTTTTTTTTTTTTTTGCACCCATGCTGTTGATTGCTAAATGTAATAGTCTGATCATGGCGCTGAATAAATGCATCTTCAAAAACAAAAAAAAAAAGAACTGGTAAGCCTGGATAAAGAATATATGGATAGTCATTGTGCTATCCTTACAACTTGCCTAAACTTGCCTACAGTTTTGAAGGTTTTCAAAAGAAAATGTTGAGAATAGAGAATGAGACACATACTCAAAATTTTTTTGATCAGCTAGGCAGAAAGATCAAGTTTCATCTACAATTGCAAAAATTCAGGCCAGCCTCAGATTTCCTTATGATATTCACCACTAAAAGATGTTAAAGAAGTGCTAACAAAGTTCTTAGTGAGAAAAAATTTTAAGCCAAGACTTTAAAACCCAGCCAAACATTTGATCAAATGTAAAGGCAACAGGAAACATACTTCCCAAGAGCTCTTCTTAAAAATAGAGCACATGAGCTATCTCATTGCGGTTTTGCTTTGCTTTCCTCTGATAATTAGTAATGTTGAATAACTTTTCATGTGTCTGTGGTGATGATATCACAGGTGTATGCATAGTTCCAAACTCATCAAAATGTATATATTAAATATGTGCAATTCTTTGTATAGTGAGTACCCCTCAATAAAGTTGAAAAAATTCTAGAGGATAGATTTCATTCAACTAAGAATTGAAAGTGGAAACTATGGCAAAGGGAGTGGATGTGCATGACTCTAATATAATTTAGCTATTATCTGAATACTGAAATAGGAAGACTACTGTTACAGAATAAAATGTAAATATTCAAAGACTGATGGTGAAGAAATAGAAATAAAAATGTTTGGGAAGATAATGAGGAAGGAAAATTGAAGGCAGTGCAAACACACTGATTTTTTCATCTTTGATATCTGGGGTTCAAGAGATATAAATAAAAATAAGCTAAAAGCAGGGGCGCCTGGGTGGCTCAGTGGGTTAAAGCCTCTGCCTTCAGCTCGGGTCATGATCTCAGGGTTCTGGGATCGAGCCCCGCGTTGGGCTCTCTGCTCAGCGAGGAGCCTGCTTCCCCCTCTCTCTCTGCCTGCCTCTCTGCCTACTTGTGATCTCTCTCTCTGTCAAATAAATAAATAAAATCTTTGAAAAAAAAATAAGCTAAAAGCAGCATAAGCACATTTCAGAACAGAAAAGTAAATATTAAGAATGACAAGCCACTAAAAGTCAGTAGCAGAGAAGACAGAGAGACTGAGATTAGTTGAAATATGTTAAGTTCATCATTGTCATAGAAGAGAATCACTACATCAGCACATTTTTGTAAATGAGATAATTCAAGTAGACACAGAAAAAGCATTTGAAGAAGTTAACAGTGAGGGGCTCCTGGGTGGTTCCGTCGGTTAAGCATCTGCCTTCAGCTCAGGTCATGATCTCAGCATCTTGGGATCTGCTCATCAGGGAGTCTGCTTCTCCCTCTCCCTCTACCCCTCTCTCTACCTGTGCTCGCTCTCTCCCTCTCTCAAATAAATAAATTAAAACCTTATTTTTTTAATTTAACAGTCATTACTGATTAAAATTGCTAATTAACTCAAAATAGAAGGGTTAAGGGTTAAGACCTGATAAAACCTGATAAAACGCATCTATAAAAATACATTAGAATAATCATCTTGAACCAGAAAGTATTATAAGTATTCTCTTAAAATCAGCAACACAACAGAGATGTCCACTAACATCACTCCTAGTCACCTGGTAGTAGATGTTTTAGTCGGACCAAAAGCTAAGAAAAAAAATTTAAGACATAAAGATTGAAAGAGGGAATAAAAATGTAATTATTTGCAGATAGCATGACTGATCAGAAATATTTAGAGACTTTAGCAAAGCAGAAAGATGTAAGGCCAGTATATAAATCTCAATTGCATTTCTACACATTAATCGGCAACAATTAGAAGATATGATTTGAAAAGATGCTATTTATTATAGGAGCAGTATTTATAAAATACCTAGTAAAAAATCTAACGAAAGATGTAGATCCACTCATAGAAAATTCCAAAGCTTTATTGAAGGCAATTATAGAAGACTTAACAAATGAAAAGGTGTTCTTATCCACAGACAAGAATACTTAATATTGTAAAGATAGCAACTGTACTCCAAATGATTCATGGATACAATGCAATTCTAATAAAAATTCCAATACACTCTTCTTGAAACATGACAATTTGCTTCTAAACGTTACATTAAAGAACAAAGAACCAAATAAAAGATAAGAAAATGTTGAAGAATGACTAGCCCAGTGGCATAGAATGGGGACTGTCCTACCAGATGTAAAGAGTTCTCACACAGCTGTAGTAACTAAGAGATTATCATATTGGTGGGAGGATGAAGAACACAGAAGGATCAGAACAGAAAGTCCCCCAAAGTGACACATAAGAGCCAAATTTAGATGTTATTTAAACTGACAAAAGATGGAGTCCACAACAAAGACCTGATGATGATTTGGAGTCCCTATTTGCTAGGTAACATAGCTTTAACATTAGTAAAACAGAAAGAGAGCGTGAAAAACAGGTAAAACACAGTAGGAATTATTCAATTCCATTAATTTTATCTTTATCAGATATATAAATCAAAGACATATAAAACTTAACATAATCCTGTCGATCATATATGCATATATTAAATGAAAGGAATTATCTTTTCAATATATATTGTATACTGAAAAGAAATATTTTTATGTATTGAAAGGAGAATTCCCACTCATTTTAAGTACACATGATAATACATTAAAACCAAAGTCAATTACAAAACCAGAAAACTAAACTCTACAACTCAGAAAGGATAATTTTCTGGGAAAACATAATTTACTACAACTGATCTCAGAATATAGCAAAAATATAAACTCACTATTTTTTGTAGAAGAATAAAGGCAATTGTCAAAGGATTCCTCCCCATCAAAAAGCATCGAGTCCAGATGTATTCACAAGGGAATTGTAAAAACCATATAAATAATTCTAATGTGAGTTTAAACTGTTCCTGCATATAATGTAAAGGGGACTTTCCCAATTATTTTAAAGAAAATATTTTACTTAAACCTCAATACCCAAATTCATAAAAGACAATGCTGGAAAAGAAATCTAGAGATCAACCTCACTTAAAATATTTATGTGGGGCACCTGGGTGGCTCAGTCAGTTAAGCAGCTGCCTTCCACCCAGGTCATGATCCCAGGGTCCTGGGATTGAGCCTGGCATTGAGCCCCATGTAGGGCTCCCTGCCCAGCTGGGATCTGTTCCTCTCTCTCTCTGCACCTCCCCCCCTGCTTGTGCCTCTCTCGGGTGTGCGCGCGCTCTCTCTCTCGAATAAATAAAATCTTTAAAAATATATTTATAAAAAAATACTGATAAAATATATTTAACCAAAAGAATCCACGCATACTATAAAACAATATTGCATCTGATTAAGTAAGGTTTATGCAAGTAATACAAGGTTGGTTTAACATTAAGAATCACCTCAGGGGTGCCTGGGTGTCTCAGTCAGTTAAGCGTCTGCCTTCAGCCCAGGTCATGATCCCAGGGTCTTGGGATTGAGCCCCTCTGCTGCTCCCCCTGCTTGTGCTCTCTCTCTGTCTGTCTCTCGTTCTGTCAAATAAATAAAATAAATTTTTTAAAAAAGGAATCACCTCAATAGATGCTGGCTGTGAAGACACCTTGTAAAAATTAACATGCATTTTTAATATTTTTTAAATCTTAAGGTAAGTACAAGTGTATATTTACTTAAAATGAATAAATGATTGTGCATACACACCCACATCACAAAAGGTTTAGTGGAGAATAGTAGATACAAGCAAGACTTCGATGTCTACTCCTACCACTATTATTTAACAGTGCTAGTAGATACTGGCTAAAGCAATCAAAAAGAAAACAAATAAGATCTATAAAACTGGAAAAGAATAAACAAAATTGTCATTATTATAGATAACTTGGTTGTAAAACTGAAAAATACTTGAGAATAATTTTAAAATAATTACAAAAATAAGGTTTAGTAAGGTGTCAGGGTACAACACTAGTACCCTGGAAATTGGTACAACTTCTCTACATAGAAATTTGGTAATAGCTACTGAAACTTAAAATGTTGATTACCTTGGATCCAGAAATTTTACCTCTGCAAATTTGTCCCTCAAATACACAGGGCATGTATAAGGTTGTTCAATGACCAATTATTTATGATAGTGAATGGTTGAAAATAACTTAAACATTCAATAATATGGGTTATTGAAACAACCTTTGCATAGCTATAAAATATACTACTTTAACTGCTCAAAAGAATGAAATTACTTTATTTATATATTTTTATAATGGAACAATACTCAAGATATATTGTTAAGTGAAAAAGAAAATGCAAACCATTCATGTAAGGTAAAAAGAATACATTTGTACATGCTTGTATAAGCATTGATTATCTCTGAATGATATGAAAGAAGTTGATAATCATGAATGTATCTAGAGAGGGGTCCTGGTGGCTGGTGTTATGAGAGAGGCTTTCTTTCTATGCTGTGAATTTTTAATATCTGTACTATGAACATGTTGATAAATGTGTTGGTGGAATAAAGGACCACTTATCTCAGTGGCAATAACCACAGTTGTTATGGTAACTACTCTTGGTTTATCCAACTGGAAAACAGCAGAAAAAATCACTTCAACTGTGGGAGATAAAATTAAACTTCCCATGGGACTAATTTTATGCAAATTTATACTAATTTTTATTTTTTGAATATACTTCTTGAATTTTCTCACCAAGTGTACAAAACAAAAATATATTAAGAAAATAAAAATCTTATTATCCAAAATAATTGTTAATGTAATAATAGTACCTAACAGTTAAGAAGGATTTTTTTAAAGCAACTATTCAATATTCACTAAAATTAAGTACTGCAAGTAGGTACTATCCCATGGCCTAGAGGCATTTATTTCCCAATTATACAGAAAAGTAGCCCATCTCTCCCAAGTAAGAAATACAATCATGAAGAGACCACACAAATGAAGACTTTGGGCTTTGATATTTTCAGGGAAATATTCCCAGGTATCTTATTAATCAGTTTGAAATGGATAACTTATTTGTTTCTGTGGCCAAATAAACTTAATGAGACTGTTGCATTACAACAGACTTTTACTAAGATTTCACATCCTACCATCTTATGCCCAGTTTATGAAACTTGCAGTGACCTGTGCTAGGTAAATGCTAAGCCCCCAAAACTTGGAGCCTCAGAGGTGAAAAAGTAGGCAGAAAAAAAATGTTAACTTTTTTGTTTCATGAGTAAGAGATGGATCACAAATAATAACATTCAGTTACAAAACTCAAACCTTATGCAAACTACTTCTTCCCTCCAAGTCTTTCCTCGTTGGTGGTCTACTAATAACACATCACTCACAGCGAGACCTTGGTGTTTTTCCTTTGAAGATAAACAACTTCACAGAACATTGACATCAGAGAAGGTCATTCTGTGACCATGATAAAGTAGTCAAAAAAACAAGAACACTTCATAATTTTATTTAAGGACAGACAAAAACAAGGTCACTGTACAAACCACAAACCACCACCCTGTCCTAATGTAAGTGACTGCTACTTCTTTCCTAATGACAGCTTTGACCTCACTCTAGTTCCCCTGCTCTGTTGATAAGTTTTATTAAAATAGGCAATCATAGAATTATCTCTCTTCCAGACAGTTCCAATCCAGAGCAAAGATCCAGTTACTTAAACCTTCCCCTAAACTACCAAACATCTTGTTGAAATGCCCACCATTCTCCATAATGTGTGCTCTCTCTCACTGTATTGGGCAACAAACCTAGCTTGCTCAACTACAGTATATTCTTGGTGGTCTCTGACTGGAGAAGCAAAAGAGTTGCCTATACCCAAGGACTTATATTCTTCAATTCTCTCTTAAGCGTACACCAATCAGGTTTTCTTTTTTTTTTTTTTATCCCCAAATACTTTTATTTTGTTTTTTCAGTGTTACAAGATTCATTGTTTATGTACCACACACAGTGCTCCATGCAATACGTGCCCTCCTCAATACCCACCACCAGGCTCG
>CM052900.1:61700993-61795747 GCA_028534135.1 Potos flavus | reverse complement strand
TCAGCATAATCTCTTCCAGTCCAGTCCATGTTAAAATAAAAGTTGGGTATTCGTCCTTTCTGATGGAGGCATAATATTCCATTGAATATATGGACCATATCTTCTTGATCCATTCATCTGTTGAAGGGCATCTTGGCTCTTTCCATCAGGTTTTCAACCATACCAAGCCACTAAAACTGTTCTTCAGTGTCACCAGTGACTTCTAGGTGATCAGATCCAATGGTCAATTCCCAGTGCTCATGTTACTTTATCAATCAGTAGCATTTGCTGCAGATTACTTCTTCCTACTGGTAATTGTTCATTGGCATCCACAACACTTGATTTTCCTCCTTCTTGGCCTGCCATTTTTTCATTAGTCTCCTTTCCTGATTCTGTCTCATCTCCCTAACTTCTAAGCATGGTATACAAAGGGTATACCAAAGGTCTCTGGCTTCTATCTGAACTTATTCCCTTCACAACCTCTAGTCCCATACTTGTAAATATAATTTATGCTGATGACTTGTTTGTGTGTGTTCATTCACTCCATCCTAAAATACATATTTCCTGAAATACAGAAGTCTGACTAAACTGGAATAAATATGTATTCATTACATATTCATCCCATTTATTCTGATCTCCACATAATGACTGTATTCAGCATTTAAAAACATAAGTCAGATATCTCAAACCCCTGCAGTGGCTTGCATCTCACTCATAGAAAAAGCCAAAGTCTAATCAAGGATCTACGTGATCCACGTCCCTCACATACATACACAAACCTACCTCTAAAGCCCTGTTCAAGTTCTTCAAGGCAGAATTCAATTATTCAAGTTCATTCAAAAGATTGTAACTCAAAAACAAAGTTTTAGGACAAAAAAAAACTTTGAATCAAATCAATGAGCATGATGTGGGATTTTTTATTTAGATGTTCTCCTAAGAGGCTAAAATTAATAAATGACTATGGATATACTGGTAACCTTAAAATGTGTCAGGGCTCTTGGGATCACAGGGTCCTTCCCACCCCAGATGTTTGATGAATCATCTTCTTCCAGGATCCTGAGAGCTTCCCATAACCCACCCAGTCTCCCTCTTCTTCCTTTGGGCTACTCAGGGGTCATCCCATACACCTCTACCACACCTTCACAGAAACAAATCAGCAAATCCTCACCAGGTTCACTTCCAGAGTTAAGATCTAACAGCTGCTTTGCACCAAGACTTAATCTAGAAAACTTGAATTAAAATTGCCTGAGCATAATATTTTCTTTATTCAACAAAAAATATGTTAGTTAAAGCAACAAGAATAATAAAGAATCACAAAATGTTAGATCTACATTAGTTCTTAGATGTGAACTAGCCCAGGAGTTTTGTCTGTAAAGGGCCAGATAATAAATATTGTAGGCTTTGTAGGTCAAGCAGCCTCCACTATACTGATTCAGCACTGCCAGTGTAGAGCAAAGCAGTCACAGAAAATATGTAAACAAATGGCTGTTGCTGTGTTCCAATAAAACTTTATTTACAAAGCTACGCATCAGGCTGAATTGGATGTGGGATATAGTTTGCCGACTCCAGATTTAAACCAACTTAGTCATTTCATAAATGTAGACAAAATAATTTGACACAAAGAATAAGGGTGACCCATGCTTCTATTGACCAGGATAATCTCCGTATGTGCCTGTTGTCTTGATATCATTATTAATATGCCCCCTATCAGTCTCAAAAGCATCCTGGTTTGGATAATAAATTATAGTCACCTTTTATAATATCATGTCCTTAAACTTATGTAAATCCCCATTTTTCTGGTGTATTAATAGTACCTCAAAAATGACTTATTATTTTTTCAAAAATGATTTAAAACTGAGTAAACATATAACACAGATAACACTAATGTTTAAAAACTACTAAAGTTAGTTGAAGAGGTGTCTGATATTGTGCAAATTTTTAATAGCCCGATGGGAATCTATTTTCTAAAAATCAATAAGTAATGCTGGATAGTGGAACAAAAGATTCAATATTTGTTATCTGTTATTTAAAGGTAATGTAATTATAACTATTCAAGAAAAATTTTAGTTTTCTTGGAAATGTACAAACCATCTTTCAAACACTAATAGCATTAAATATTTAGAAAACTCTAGGCCTAATATTTGCCAAGTTATCTTAAGTTATCACTTCAAATTCTACCCTTTGACATATTCCATGAGTTTGCTTCTTCCTGTTGGACACTCTTCCTTGATGTCCTAACATGGCCTCAGAGTCAGGCATGGCCATGGATGGAAGCACTTTCTAGCTTTGAATGCTAGAGCAAAACAATCAGCTCTGAGAATTAAAGAGAAGCAGAGATTTCATGGGATTGCATTTCTTTCCTGTGCCCCTGACTCTTACACCAGCCAATTCAGGCTTTTAGATTGGGTCCAGAGTCTCAAAGACTCAACACAAGATGTGGTTAACCCATGATTATGGGCTGAATGTTTGTATCTCCTCACCCCAAATTCATATGTTGAATCCTTAGCCCCAAATGTGATGGTATGTGAAGATGGGGCCTTTGGGTAGTAATTAGGTCTAGATGAGATCATGAAGATGGGTCTTCATGATGAGATTAGAGCCTTTATAAGGAAATACCAGAGAACTCTTTCTCTCCCTCCCTCCTTCTCTCTCTCCTCACCATGTGAAGATACAGCAAGAAAGAAGCCATCTGTAAGCCAGGAAGAGGATTCTCTCCAGAAACAGAATCTGCTGGTATCTTGATCTTGGATTTCCTTGCCTCCCAAACTGTAAGAAATACATGTCTTTCATTTAAGCCCCAGGTCTATGGTATTGTTATAGCAGCCTGAGCTAAGATATCCAGCTCTCGCCAATAGCATCTGTGAATAAGCTTACCACAACCCATTTTCTGGCAGATATAGGATGGATTTGGTCCTTACTGATAAAGCATGAGTTTTGAGTTGGGACTTTCAGTGATAACATACCTGTAGGCATTTTTTAATGTCCCAGAGGAATTGCAGTTTTAAATAGTTTTGAAAAGTGTGCTGATTTATGTTTTTAGAAGAAATTGTGTTTTAGACAGTAGTTTTACTGCTACATAAAATATTTTATTTTCACAACAGAGATATATGGAATAAGCTTGGGGTATCATTCCAAATAAAATGATAAAAGTTTATTTCACAGTTTAAAATATTGTCAACATTTTAGCCTATCCTACTAAACTTGGGCCTGAGGCTTGCACATCATTCAGTTGTCATCTGCCCAGAATAAAATCTTATCTTTCGAGACATCTGTTTAAGTGGCTAAAATGCTGAAGGACATGCAGTTATTCATTGCTATTGTTCCCAGGTTTGAAGAAGAAAGGAGGAGCGAAATAGCCTCCTTTAAGGTCATCAGGTAGGGGCAGATTTTATACTATATAATTTCTAAACTGGGCTGTTTTCTCCTACTTTTCATAAACCACTCACTTTAATTTCAATGCTAAGCTACTTGAGAGCCAGGATATATTTTGGATTAAAAGTTTATCAGTAGGCACATCTGGGTGGCTCAGTGGGTTAAGCATCCAACTCTTGGTTTTGGCTCAGGTCTTGATATCCTGGTCATGGGATCAAGCCCCGAGTGGGGCTCTGTGCTCAGTGTAGAGTCGGCTTCAGATTCTTTCTCCCTCTCCCTCTTCCTCCCCGCTCCCGTGTGTGCACGCATTCTCTCAAATAAATAAAATCTTTTTAAAAAAATAAAATAAGTAAAAGTTTGTCAATAACTCCCTAGTTTTATGCCAAGAATTCTGGTTGGCAATGACTGCCCACCACAATTCTTGGAAATTCTTAACTACCAAAGGTTTTGTTTAAATTATCCGTGTATCGGATGTTGGTGAGGGTGTGGAGAAAGGGGAACCCTCCTACACTGTTGGTGGGAATGCAAGCTAGTGCAGCTGCCGCGGCCGGCGCAACAATCTGGAACCAGGGCTGAGGGTAAGGGAATGAGGAAAAAAGAAGTAGAGAGACAAAAGATGGGAGAGGGAGGAACACAACGGATGATGTCCAGATTGTGTACAGCTTTATTTCAGAGTGCGCATGCTTATATAGTGTGTGAAAAAACAAGTTCAAGGAAACAGCTGCACACGTAAGTCACGTAGCACACGCAGCACTTCTTCTCTAAGGACTACTAAGATTAACAAAGGCCGATTTATGAGTCGCACGTGCATATACCTCCGAGACATTACCACAAATCAGCGAGATAATTGGTTGCAACCTGTACAGCTTGTTTTTCAAAGGGGCATGACCAATCACAGACCAGCATGCCTCAAGGCCCCTTGCACGAGCCCATTCTCCAGCGCCCACTTTCCGCCCGATCAGGCAGGGGTCACGAGTCCGGGCTCGGCAGGTCCCTTTAACAGCTAGCCTGCGGCTGTCCACACGCAGCCACTCAGGAAAGCAGTATGGAGGTTCCTCAAAAAGTTAAAAATAGAGCTACCCTATGACCCAGCAACTGTACTACTGGGTATTTACCCTAAAGATACAAATGTAGTGGTCTGAAGGGGCACGTGCACCCCCATGCTTATAGCAGCAATGTCCACAATAACCAAACTATAAAAAGAACCTAGATGTCCATCAGCAGATGAATGGATAAAGAAGATGTGGTATATATGCACAATGGAATACTATGCAGCCATCAAAAACCTGAAATCTTGCCATTTGCAATGACGTGTTATGGAACAGAGGGTATTATGCTAACGAAATAAGTAAATCAGAGAAAGACAATTATCATATGATCTCTCTGATATGAGGAATTTGAGAGGCAGGGCAGGGGGTTGTGGGGGTAGGGAGGGAAAAAATGAAACAAGATGGGATCAGGAAGGAGACAAACCACGAGACTCTTAATCTCATGAAACAAGCTGAGGGTTGCTGGGGGGTGGGGAGGGAGGGATAGGGTGGCTGGGTTATGGACATTGGGGAGGGTATGTGCTATGGTGAGTGCTGTGAAATGTGTAAGCCTGATGATTCACAAACCTGTACCCCTGGGGCAAATAATATATTATATGTTAATAAAAAAAAAATCATCCATCTATCAGTGAATCTGTCTAAATGCATTAGAAGGTCGACACACACTTCTCAGCTCCTCCAGGAATTTTCATTCCTAACCAATATGCTACAGCCTAAGTGTGAGGGGATTGACTCAAGGCACCAGACATTTCTAGACCACATCTGTGTGGGCTAAGGGGAAGAAAAATGAGAAAGGGCTAGCAGGCCTATTGAATAAACCTTTACCTTCTAACTCTAGGAGATGAAACAGGGCCATGATGTAGCAACAGCATCCTCTGATTTACATCATCACCAACCTGGGAGCAGTATGGAAACTACCTAAGATCCAAAGAGAGAAAAAAACAATCCTTTGTTTCTTCTCCCTACACTACTACTCTTGTGTTTACTAAAGGTAGTTTCAGAAGAGTTAATCAATGCTCAGGAAGAAGGATGATATGCAAGTTAGTGTTATAGAGTCAGTTGAGTGTCCACCAAAGTCTGTCTTGCTTTGAGCTTATTATCAGGCTATATTACACAGTCTTCTCTTCAGTTGTGTGTGACCATGTGGCTGGGTTCTCCACAATTCAACTTGAATAAGTGAGATATGCTATTTCTATGGAGTCTGAACGTTGCTTCTTTTTCTTTTGTGAAAACTGGAATCTATAGAAGGATTAATGTGAGTAAACAGGTAATCAACCCCCATCACAGCCCATAGACTTGGGACCTCTGCTTCTTCATGAGGTATTATAAAGGAAACATCCATTCTTTCTCTACTTCTCACAAGTTTTTCCAAATGGAAGGGGAGTGATTTATCTGACTAGTGAAATTGAGCACAAGATTCACTCTCCATGTCTGGCCTGGTCTGGTGGATCTTATTCTGGGTACTGTGCTATCCTCAAAGTGTTAACTTTCTTTTTAGTCCATTCTGTTCCTAGCTAATAAATATACCTGAATGAAGAGTATCAGTCTCCTTGGGAAGACCAGGAATCCCATATTTTTTGGCTTCTGTTTTCCTAGACTTGGTGAGTACAACATAGGCTACCACTTTCAGGGCACTGGGTAGGTGCCCTTTTAAACCATGCTCTTTAGACACAATTCTTTACAGTAGCGAGCCTTCAGTCCAGATCAGGAAAGGGGGGGCCAATCACTGAAAGCTCTTTTCTGACTTCAGACCGAAGCACAGTCTCTCTTCAACCTATGGGATTTCCTGTATTATGTTCACCAACTGATTTCCAGGTGTATTTCTCAATTTGTTTCAGAAACTTAAGAGAAATAAGGATATAATTGTTTGGCACCTTTATTCTCCAAACGAGAGGGCAATACCTCAAAGAAATATTACAAAGGCCAATTATTATTTATTTCATTACATTGCTTCTGCTTTGAGAAATATGAATTTCAACTCGTTAGGTACATGGACACAATCATTCTGGATGATTTTCTAGCATGATCTGTGAACAGTGTTAAAAACGTGCTATGGCAAAAAAAAAAAAGTTGCCTTAGTGAGGGTCTGTTTTCAAAGTTGACTGTATGAAAATGTCATTAAAATCTCATATTTGAAGTGTATGAATGTAAAAAATATCCAATAGTCACTGAATTAAAGAACATTTTAAAATTAAAAAAAAAATGTGCTATGGCTAAGAGAGCTACCCATCCACCATATATTCATGTGTCCCTTCACTTATGATGGAATGACTAGGTTAGCTAGGGTCGTTTCCCATACCATCTAAGTGAGGCCATGGGACTCACTCTCACCAGTGGAACATAAGCGAGTATGAGGAGCATCATTTCTGTGCCACATGGCTTAAGGGGTGCGCTTTCCCCATCCTTCATTTCTCCTTCTACTGGATGGAGCAGACTTGTGTGATAACCCTGGAGGACTTGTCCAGAAGATGGTGGAACTCAGAACCACCAGAGAAGAGAGAATCAACACCCGCTTTGAGTGCTGAGTAAGAAATAAACTGTATTTGAGCCATCACATGTTTTTTAGTCTACTTGCTACAGGTAGCCCACCCTAATAATAAAATTGAAGCCATAATTCTACCTATAGGCAGTGGACCAAGGAAATAATCACAGATACACAAAAAAGTCATGTCCAACCATGTTATTACAGCATTTTATGATCAAGAAGCCACTTTGAAGCAACCAAAAGGTCAAACAGAAGTCAGTGAGGTAAGTAAATTTATTTATGATGGGATATTTTTAGCAGTTAATGTAAATTTTAATTTCAGGTCAAAGAATATAATAATAATTCTAAAAACAGCAGGTTAATACCTACGAAATAGTTGCCACATTTCAAGCACTATTCCAACCATTTTAATCTTTACAAAAACCCTGCTATGTGCTTTTTATGGATAAGAACACTGAGGCACGCAGGTTAAATAACTTAAATCAGGTCACACAGCCCCAATACATGGGGGAGCTAAGAAGTGCACGTGAAATAATATGTGAAAATATCTATTGGATATGAAGATTGAGAGACAGAACAAAATAGATGTACATTCTTATCTCAGCTGTTTTGTATGAGTGGGTGAGGTCAGTTGGAGGTCATGCATGTATTCATTCATTTATTCACTCATCCATCCATTCAAAAATATTTGAGTACTTGCTACTTGTCAGGCACTGCTCTTGAGCAGTACACGACACTGACTTCATAAGGCTTCCATTCAAGTAGGAGAAATGTAAGAAACAAATAAACATTCAATAAAGTGTTGGCTTGAGAATTGCTGTGAAGTGAAGCCAAAAAAAGGAGACAGATGGGAGAGCAGGACACTCTCTTCAGGAAGGATGGTCAGAAAAGGCCTGAGAGAGAAGGAAGCAGGTCATGCAGAATCCTGGGAGACAATTCTTTTCTGGGTAGAGGGAAATGCAAAAACCCGAAGGAAGGAACAAACCATCTGAGTGACTGTAGTGGAATGCAGAAAGGGGACAGAGTGGGGAGAGGAGGATAGAATTGGGCAGGTCCGATCTGCACATGGCTTTGTCGGGAAGGAGTTTGGATGGGTTTTGAGTGGAGTTCCAAGTGTGGCAGGTTGAGTTCCCTGCGGTAGACGCCAAGGTGGAAATGCATGGGTGGGATGTTTCTGGGAAAGGATCTTAGGCATCTATATCCACAGAAAAGTGAAAGAAGCAGGACTGGCAAAGGAGGAAGTCGAACCGTGATGTAGCCTATCCCACTAGGAGCACTGAAACTAAAATGGCTAATACAACACAGGCTCAATATTTTTGCATCAACCATCAATGGATGCAGGTGGCCATGAGGGGGACCTGGATGAGGTAACACTCTTCAGCAGGGCAGTTACTAAAGAGACACAGCAGAGGGCTGTCGGCTGCCACCCATCCCAGCATCTTAGGCAATTAGTACTTTAATCCTAGGGAGGAGTATCTGGGTGAGGAAGCTATTGGAAGGTTTTGAGCAAGGGAGTGACATGATTGGAATCATGTTTCTAAGAGTCATTCTGGCTGCTGTGAGAAATTTTTGTGGGAATAAGAGAAGAAGCATGGAGAGCAGTTAAAAGGTGAGTGGCCACTTTGAGCTTCTGGTCTTGCACATTCTAAAAGATAAACCAGGAAACAGCGTGAAGCCTAATAGGCAACCAGAGCAATTTTCTTTCCGAGCATTTCTTTTAAGACTTATTCATTTATCTTAAAGAGAGAGTGCGGGTGCCTGCATGAGTGTGAGCTGGCGGGGGGGGGGGGGGGTGTTGCAGAGAGAGAGGGTGAGAGAGAGAATCCTAAAGCAGACTCCCCACTGAGCATGGAGCCAACACGGGGTTGGATCCTGGGACCCCGAGATCATGACCTGAGCCGAAACCAAGAGCCCACTGCTCCACCTACTGAGCCACCCAGGCGCTCCAGCAAATTCTTGATTAGTCATATCAGAGAATCAGAGCATCCTCTGGAGAATTCCACTTATACTTTTGACATAACCAACAACATCTGAAGAAAGTTACATGGATCTCAGGAGTCATCATCAGTCCCACTTCAGAGTGAGACAATGGCATAATCACTTTCTACAATTGAAATAATAAATTGGCTCAGAAAACTGATGATCTTAAAAAGAAGAACCTGAACCGTAAGGGTGACTTTGCTATAACCCATTAAGAAAGTTGGGAAAAGGTATGGCTGTTGAAATTGACAATACAGACAAAACAGGAAATGTGGGTTTTCCCCACCCTGTGGAGGAGCCGTCTTTTGTCCAGGCTACAGAAAACTTTACTGCAATAAACACAGCAATAGGTATATATATGCAAAATTCTAGACCAAAAATTTATGTGAAATCATCCACTATGTGGACTTATCAGAGCATAGATTTAACTAGTCAATATTTTGCCAATTTAGATCTTAAAATATCTTTCATCAAGAGAGGAATAAAATGAAACAAAACAAAACCAGAGAAGGAGACAAACCATAAGGGACCCTTAATCTCAGGAAACAAACTGAGGGTTGCTGGAAAGGAAGGAGGTGGGATGGATAGGGTGGCTGGGTGACTGACATTGGGGAGGGTATGTGCTATGGTGAGTGCTGTGAATTGTGTAAGACTGATGAATCACAGACCTGCACCCCTTTAACAAATAATATATTATATGTTAATAAAAAAAAATCTCATCAACAAAGTGGTTCTGAAACTTTACTGTGCCTGAGAGCCACCTCGGATGCTTGTTTAAAATGTAAGCTCCAGGGGGGCCTAGGTGGCTCCGTTCGTTAAGCATCTGCCTTCACTCAGGGTGATCCCGGGTCCTGGAATCGAACCCCACGTCGGGCTCCCTGTTTAGTGGGGAGTCTGCTTCTCCCTCTCCCTCTGTACCAGCCCCCACTTGTGTGTGCTTTCTCTCTCACTCTGTTCTCCCTCTCAAATAAACAAATAAATAATCTTTAAAAATAAAAAAATAAAAATAAATAAAATGCAGACTCCAGGCTTCAACTCCAGGCTTCAACAGGTCTAGGTGTGGCTCAAACACCCAGGATGATTCTGATGGAGGTGATTGATAGAGAGTCTTCAAGAAACTGTCTAAGGGAACATTCACCAAAAACAGAGGGCAAATAGCATTCCAATGTGGTTAGGTTATCTTGGTAAGTAGAGCAAGGATATGCAGTCGTAAATGGATTTATGATCATTGTCACCATGAATATCCTCTGCCCAACACAGCTGTACATCACCCTTCAATATGCCTGAATTTAAAATAGTCCTCAGCCACAAAATCCTGTAAACCCAAGTTTATAATGTTAGGGCCAGAAAATAGCTCAGCTGAAATCCATTAGCCAAAGGAAGTACCACAGACAAAAATCACAGGAAGACAGGTAATCACTTGTACTTATCACCACATCTGCTACAGTGCATAAGAAAGTTTTGAGTTCACACCCAAAGTGAAAAAAAAATTTAAAATCCCATAAATAATACATTGAAGAGAGCAGAGTTGTTCTAATGCAGTATCTGGAGAGGCCCCACTAAGATAAAAGTCTCTGTTCAGTGTTTATCTTGCTGGCAGAGAACAAGGCAGACAGTGAAGCAGACTTGTAATTGACCCAAAACACTATATATGAGAAATGAACCAAGGAGAGTGCGAATCTAAAAGCTTCATAATAGAAAGAGTGCAGTAAGATAAAAGTCCAGCAAATCTGCAATTCAAGTGATATGAAAACATGTTTGATTCAATATACTGATGCACTGAATTTGTATGAAATTCGACCTTTCCTCCTAGGGTATTTGGCAAGGTACAAAAATAAATTTGAAGTTAAAGTTTTAGCATCCTCTTTCTCTGAGACACACTAAAGGATACAATTAACCAGAACAACTGGTTATCAGCTTGACTGGACCCTATAAGAAGCCAGTACATACCACCACTAAGCCTAGAAGCTGAAATCTACAATAAATATTGAATTTGTAAGCCAAGATGCTTGTTAATTCTGATCAACAGTCTTCTGATACTATTAGCGTTAGAGCATCTCTTTGAAGATTCTTATGTGAACAGATATTTAAAACTGCCTTATGACCAAAGTCATATTATCAAACATAAAAAGAAGAGATTGTTATTTGATAAAAAAAACAGATATAGAAAACTACATTTAGTATAAGATAGCCAATTCTTAATTACCTACAAGAATCAAGAAATAAAACAAAAGAATAATAGTTAACATTTGACTCTAATATTTATAATATCATATAGATTTATTTCATCAACTGTTTTCTCTTAGAAAAAAATATTTCATTTAAGATGTGTTTTGCTCTTCTATCCTGAGCACATTCACAATGAATAGGGATTGGCCCAGAGAAGAAGGCGTCAGGATAAATCATGCTGAGATTTAAAGCTTACCCTTGATCATCTGGAATCAGAATATGAAAGTTAAATATAGAACTTCCACTTCAATCTTTGATAGAGTACCTAGGAGATTTGCCCTCCCACAATAACAACCATAAACTAGACAAAATATATGAGGCAATTGCTTTCGGGCATTGAAAAATAAGCAGCACAAAACTGTGATCCCTGAGAGAAGGAAAACAAAAAGAAGCTTCAGAATCACCCAATTTTCTGCCTGGGGGCGAATTCCTTCTGGGGTAGAGAGGTGGAACACAAGCAAAGCCCAGTCTCAATGAGCTGAGACGAGCAGAACAGACTAGACTGCTGAGGCAGCTGGAATTTGCAGGGCAGGTTATTAGAGAAGCCCAAAGGGTCACTCCATACATCTGCAGAAACCTTGAGTCCTGGGCCCAGGGCTGTGCTATGCATCTGCAGGGTATAGCCATGAAGCAAGGCTCAGGTGCCCTGGGACTGAGACTCATATGATGACTTCAGAGGTTCAGAGTGCTGAGAAACATTGGAGCTCCTGTCCAATAAGAGTGGAGTTTGCTCACTGAGCAACCATACATTTGAACTAAAGAGGTGCCTTAGGACAAAGTTCAGAACAAAAGAGATTCTCTTAATAAAGAATATAAAGAAGATGTATAGGACAATAAGGACTCACCATTAATTCAACCGGCTATCAAAACAAAACTCAATACCCTTTAGAGGTAGATAATGTAATCCAGACTCTACAGAACATATCCACACTATACAATATACAATAAAAATCACAGTTATAAAACAATAATAAATACAATAGACATTTAAGTAAGCAGGAATGCAGAGCTTATAATTAAAGAAAAAAAGAAATTCAAAGAAAGAGAGCCAGTCATGATCCAGATGTAGGGAAAGATGAATGAATGTACAGATGGTGAAAATTAGCAGAGAAATAGAAACTATAAAAAAATCAAATGGATAGACAAAAATGAGCTATAAAGGGTTGTATACTTCCCCCTACAACACACCAGTGAGCGACATGGCAAAGGCCAGAGGTTCAAGCCTCAGTTTTCTATCCCGGGTGACTTCACATGATTCTTTTTCTCTTGTCCTAAAGCTGAGAAACATCTCTCTTAAATCTTCCTTTAGAACACAGTCCAGATTGAATTGGACTTGGGAAGACTAAAACATAACTTCCCCAAATTTCTGACCTCAACCTTGGAAGTTCAATTCCTCTGATTTTCCCCAGGGCAAGGGATTGCCCATCCTCCTCTCTCCTCCAGGATATAATGACTGAGAATCAGGAGCAAAGTGAAGGGAAAACCAAGATGGGATCAGGAGGGAGACAAACCATAAGAGACTCTTAATCTCATGAAACAAACTGAGAGTTGCTGGGGGGTGGGGGGAAGGGATAGGGTGGCTGGGTTATGGACACTGGGGAGGTATGTGCTATGGTGAGTGCTGTGAAATGTGTAAGCCTGATGATTCACAGACATGTACCCCTGGGACAAATAGTACATTATATGTTAATAAAAAAAAATTAAAATCAGGATCTTGAGGAGAAAAAAAATGTGAAGGGAAGAAACTTAATTATTAGGACTTTATAAGAGTGGGGCAACCATGGCTATTTACTCTGAAACTTTTCATTCTTCTACAGAATAAGTAAAGACCTGGGGTGCCTGAGTGGCTCAGTGGGTTAAAGCCTCTGCCTTCAGCTCAGGTCATGATCTCAGGGTCCTGGGATCGAGCCCCACATCGCATTGGGTTCTCTGCTCGGCAGGGAGCCTGCTTCCCCCTCTCTTTCTGCCTGCCTCTCTGCCTACTTGTGATCTCTCTCTCTTTGCCAAATAAATAAATAAAATCTTTTTAAAAAATAGAATAAGTAAAGACCTATATTTTAATATCCACACTTTTATTTGTCATTAAATTACTATGATCCGATTATAAACCATATTTTCTAAATTTAAGTCTCGTTTAGAACAAATGTTGAAATTAACACTCACATACGTCAAATGTTGGAATGTAGAAATTTATATTGTTTTATTGATTATATAAAGGGTAACTGCTTGCTCATTTTATCATTCATCCCTACAGTTTCCCATCTGAAACTCTTCAACTAGGCACAAGTTACCACAGAATGGAAAGTCAAATGCAAAGACACACATACACACACACACACCCCAAATGGAAATTATAAAATTGAAAAATACAATGTCTGAAATGAAAAGCTGACTATATGGATTTAACAACAGGTTGTTAGCAGCAAAAAATTAGGGGTTAAATGTAAAGATAGATTAATAGAATTTTTACAACATGAGGATCAGAGATAAGGAAATCAGGAAAAGTAAATGTCAGTGCATGACCTGTGGGGCAACATAAAGTAGCCTAAATGCAATTGGAGTTTCAGAAAGTCAGGAGTGGGAAAATGGAGCACAAAAATACTTCAAGAAACAAGAGTCAAAAATTACCTATATTTAATAAAAACAAAACAAAAACAAAAGCCCATAAACTTTCAGATCTAAGAAGCTAGGGAAATCCAAGCAGGATAAAAATAAAGAACTGCATATCTAGGTACATCATTGTCAAAGGACTGAATGCAAAAGACAAGGACAAAATCTTGAAAGTATTCAGAGGAAAAAAGATAGCTTTCATAAGAAAAATAAAAATAAGAATGTATGGCGGTTTGTCTTCAGAAATCATAAAAGTCAGAAGACAATAAAATCATATCTTTAAAGTGTTTTGAAAATTACCCCCTGCTAATCTAGATCTCAATGTTCAGTGAAAAATTCCATCAAAAATGAAGATAAAATAAAAACATTTTCAGGAAAAAGATAGCTGAAAGAATTCCTCGCTAGCAGAGCTGCATTACAAGAATGGAATTTCTACCAAAAGGAACTTAGGATCTTTTCTTTTTTTTTAAAGATTTTATTTATTTATTTGACAGAAAGAGAGATCACAAGTAGGCAGTGAGGCAGGCAGAGAGAGAGAGGGGAAAGCAGGCTCCCCGCTGAGCAGGGAGCCCGATGCGGGGCTCGATCCCAGAACCCCGAGATCACGACCCGAGCCGAAGGCAGAGGCTTTAACCCACTGAGCCACCCAGGTGCCCTGGAACTTAGGATCTTGACAAATAATGAAGAACACTGGAAATGGTAAATATGTGGGTAAGTATAAACTGATTTTCTTTTCTTTCAATTTCCCTAAAAGATAATTGATTAATTAAATAATAATAATATAGTGGGATATAAAACATAGGTAGTAGTATTATATATGTCAAAAATAGCAAAAAGCTTAGAGTGGGTAAAAAATGTATAATGCACTGTAATGTATCACATTACATGTGACATGATATAATACACAAAGCTAGATGGTAATAAGTTAATGATGCTTATTGTAAGCCTTAGAACAACCACTTAAAAAAATTAAAAAGAAGGATGCCTGGGTGGCTCAGTCAGTTAAGCATCTGACTCTGGATTTCAGCTCAGGTCATGATCTTGAGGTCCTAGGATCAAGCCCCATGTCAGGCTCCCTGCTCAATGGGGAGTCTACTTGCCTCCCTTTCCCTCTGCCCCTCTTCCTCTCTCTCTCTCTCTCTCTCTCTCGAATAAACAAATAAATCTTAAAATAAATAAACAAATTAGAAAGATATAGCCAGTATGCCAATAGAGGAAATAAAATCCATTACTGCAAGCACTGAATTAATTCAAAAGAAGATGGGAATAGAGAGAAAATTTCAAAGAATAAAATAGCAAGATGATAGGCATACGTCTATCCTCAATAATTAAAAGGCTTTAACAGCCCAGTAACAAGGCAGATTGTTAGATTTTCCTTGCACCTCAAAAAAGGAAATTTGTCTAGGCAGAAAAATAATATAATATATATAGTCTATCTACCTATCTACAGTGTATATATAAATATATATATATATACAGACATACATATTTATAGTATATAAACATATATATTTATATGTAAATATATATATATGGCTGTGGAAGGTGTTCTACTTGTGCTTAAATTTAATCTTAGAAGTACTGGAATCCTCACCTTCTTTTCAGGCTGTTACTCTTTTTGATCATCATTAAAAGTGTGCCATGAGGTAGGCTTAGTCTTCTGACGTTATCATTAGTATGCTTGTTGATATAGTCATAAGACAGACACTACTAATCCAACATTACCAATGAAGAAACTGAAACTTAAGAAAAATTTACTTTGTACATTCCCAGTGCCAATTTTTAAAGTAGCCACTCCAATTTTTAAATATACACAACCAGCGCATTAACAAAGTTCCCAAAATTTGAGGTATAGCCTCAAATAGGCAAATCTTAAATAAACTATAAAGTAAATAGGATGTCCTGCTCAATGCATTAGTGTTACATTTCTTCATCACTGTTATTATGATTTTAAAGTTTGGTGAAGGAAATACTTGGCCTGAAAAATCTTTGTCTTCATGGATTTAAAATATGAAAAAATTAACATTAATAACAGCCAACATTTATTGAGCATTTACTATCTGTTAGGTCCTATGCTAAGCATTCTACATATAATATCTTCTTTGTACTAAAAGAAAAAAAGCAAGCAAACTCCATTTTAAAAATAAGTATTAGAGATATTAATTGACTTGCCCATAATCACCTGAGGTGATCACCAGCGGTAGAGCTCGAGTAGTTTTCAATGAAGAACAGCTGACATGAGAGTCTGTGTGGTTTATAGCTTTATCTTCATTCTTACCTTTCCTCATGTGCCTCTTCCATCTTTGGAAAGGGTTCCTGTGAATATGATCTGCCAAAATAAGCAGATTGTGAAACTAATCAGTTAGGCTTCAGCCAAAAGGGAAAAGACTGTCACTTGGAGATTGAAATCAGGCTAAAAATTCAAGTATGGAAGCACTCTATGTCATTCTAATGAGGGCTCTTCTGCAAATTAAACCACAGGTGACCACTCAAAACACTTGGGAAGAAATGAGTCAGGGACACAGAAATATAATTTGCTATACTACCGAATATCAATTTTGGCAACTCAATCTCTAATGTGAACTCTGTGAATTAATGAAGTAAACTCACTGAGACAGAAGTATTTTCTGTCACTTGTGTGCTGACCAAGAGTCCATCAACCCTGTGTGCTGAACAGAATGCTTCTGACAAGGTCATCAACAAAGTCGTCCTTAAGTGATTGGGCTCAGTTGATTATTACATAAGCACTCATGGATGACTGTGGAAATGTTGAAGGCTGGTGTATACTAAACAATCTTAGAGACTGGAATTTTGTGCTTATAAAGAGAAAATAATACCACATTTGTCCTGTTGAGTAATCATTTATTGCAGCAGAATATAGTTTATCGCCAGCAGAATATAAAATATGCTTGGAAAAGACAAAAACTGCATAATTTCTTGCTAATAACTAGACTTCGATGATTCCATCTCAGGGACCCAAACTAATGATCACACAACTGTGCTCTGAATTGACACAGGTACAAAATCATCACATTTCCTTTAGAGTTACACAATTACTGTGCGGGCAAATGAAACATACAATGTAATTAATTTGCAAACAATTTTGATTCAAGTTGAAGAATATTATTTGCTCATCATAAGAGAATTTGAGGTCTTTAAGCAAAAATCATCATCCACATTACATCATTCACATACCACAATTTGGAGAGGTATGATGGCATGATGATTCTTCAGTATTTCAGCAGTTGACTGTGAGCTAGTTTAGGAAACACTTGGCTGTATAGCAAATACCAACTTTGAAAGTTCACTTTAGGGAAGAAAAATGTCTTTTGCTATCAATCTGGCTCCTTTATTCCAGCTCACTAACTTCTATTACTCAAGAGAATTCTGTGTCTACTTATTCTTAGAGAGATACAGGAAGAGTCTAGGAATAACTTAGGTTTTTTCCTCCTCCAAGTCAGGCTTTCCTAAAAGTCAAGTAAAACAATGGTGATTACTTATCAAACTGGGATTTTTTTTTTGAAATTTTTAAAATTAAATTCAATTAACATATAATATCTTATTAGTTTCAGAGGTAGAGGTCAGTGATTCACCAGTCCTCTATAACACCCAGTGCTCATTACATCACGTGCCCTCCTTAATGTCCATCATCCAGTTACCTCATCCCCCCACCCCGCTCCCCTCCAGCAACCCTAAGTTTGTTTCTTATGATTAAGAGTCCCTTACAGTTTGTCTCTCTCTCTGATTTCATCTTGTATTATTTTTTCCTCTCTTCCCTTATGATCCTGTTTTGTCTCTTAAATTCCAAATGTGAGATCATATTATAATTGTCTTTTTCTGATTGAATTATTTTGCTTAGCACAATACCCTCTAGTTCCATCCACGTCACTGCAAATGACAATATTTTCAATTTTTTGATGGCTGAGTAGTATTCCAGTGTGTGTGTGTGTGTGTGTGTGTGTATGGTATGTGTATGTATATACACATGCCACATCTTTATCCATCCATCTGTTGGACATCTGTGCTCTTTCCATAGTTTGGCTATTGTGGACATTGCTGCTATAAACACTGGGGTGCAGGTGCCCCTTCAGATCACTACATTTGTATCTTTGGGATAGATACCTAGTAATTCGATTGCTGGGTTTTAGGGTAGCTCTCAACTTTTTGAGGAATCTCCATACTGTTTTCCAGAGTGGCTGCACCAGCTTGCATTCCTACCAACAGTATAAGAAGGTTCCCCTTTCTCTGCATCCTCACCAACATCTGTCATTTCCTGACTTATTAATTTTAGCCGTTCTGACTGGTGTGAGGTGGTATCTCATTGTGGTTTGGATTTGTATTTCTCTGATGCTGAGGGATGTTGAACATTTTTTTCATGTTGAACATGAACATTTTTTCATGTTGGCCATTTGGATGTCCTCTTTGGAGAAATGTCTGATCATGTTTTCTGCCCATTTCTTGATTAGATTATTTGTTTTTTGGGTATGGAGTTTGATAAGTTCTTTATGAATTTTAGATACTAGCCCTTTATCTGATAAAGACATTTGCAAATATCCTCTCCCAGTCTGTAGGTTGTCTTTTGGTTTTGTCGACTGTTTCCTCTGCTGTGCAAAAGTTTTTATCTTGATGAAGTCTCAATAGTTCATTTTTGCCTTTGCTTTCCTTACCTTTGGAGACATGTCTAGCAAGAAGTTGCTGCAGCCAAGGTCACAGAGGTTGCTGCCTATGTTCTCCTCAAGGATTTTGATGGATTCCTGTCCCACATTTAGGTCTTTCACCCATTTTGAGTCTGTTTTTGTATATGGTATAAGGAAATGGTCCGGTTTCATTCTTCTACATGTGGCTGTCCAATTTTCCCAACACCATTTTTTTGAAGAGGCTGTCTAAACTGGGGTCTTTTATGATCATAGCAGCAATGTCCACGATAGCCAAACTGTGGAAAGAGCCAAGATGCCCTTCAACAGAAGAATGGATAAAGAAGATATGGTCCATATATACAATAGAATATTACGCCTCCATCAGAAAGGATGAACACCCAACTTTTGTTTCAACATGGATGGGACTGGAGGAGATTATGCTGAGTGCAATAAGTCAAGCAGAGAGAGCCAATTATCATATGGTTTCACTCACTTGTGGAGCATAAGGAATAACATGGAGGACATTAGGAGAAGGAAAGGAAAAGTGAATTGGGGGAAATTGGAGGGGGAGACGAAGCATGAGAGACTGTGGACTCTGATAAACAAACTGAGGGTTTTGGAGGGGAGAGGAGTGGGGGGATAGGCGAGCCTGGTGATGGATATTAAGGAGGGCATGTATTGCATGGAGCACTGGGTGTGGTGCATAAACAATGAATCTTGGAACACTGAAAAAATTAAATTAAAAAATAAATAAACTGGGGTCTTTTAAAGAACAAAAGCTTTTACTGTTGATGAAGTTTTTCTTGTACATGGATTGTGCTTTTGATATATAGCTAAGATATCTTTGCCTAACCCAAGGCCATAAAGATTTCCTCTTATATTTTCTCCTGGAAATATAGTTTTGGATCTCCCATTTAGGTCTAGGATCCATCTAGGTGAACTTTTGTGTGCGATGTGAGATAAGTATCTAAGTTCACTTTTTTGGCATATATCTATAACTATATCTATATCTATATGGAGATATATATAGATATATTTATATATATCCCCTATTGTCGGAGATCCATTTGTTGAAAATACTATCCTTTCCTTATTGAAATGTTTTTACACATTTCTCAAAAAACAATTGAGTAGAACTAGAATAACTAGAATAACCTTGGGGAAAAAAAAGAATGAAGTGGGAGGAATGTAACTATCCATTATTAAGGCCTAGGATACAGCCGTAATAATTAAGACAGTATGTATCAGCAGAACCAGTAGAAAAGTCCAAATTAAAACCACCATGAGATGTCATTACATACCTTTCAAAATGGCTACAATAAAGAAGTGATGATAATACCAAATATTGGCAAAGATGCAGAAAAATTGGATTACACTTATGTTGCTAGTGGGATTGTAAAATGGTACACCTAATCCAGAAAGTAGTTTGCTGGTTTCTTTGAAAAATAAACTGCAACTACTATAAATCCAGCAATTAAGGCATTTATCCCAGAGAAATGAAAACTGCATTCATTCAAAAACTTGTATACAGGGGTGCCTGGTGGCACAGTCAGTTAAGCATCCAACTGGATTTCAGCTTAGGTCATGATCTCAAGATCATGAGATCAAGCCCCACATTGGGCTGTGCTGGTCATGGAGCCTACTTAAGATTCTCTCTCCTTCTCTCTCTGTCTCTTCCCCCCAACTCGGCCTCTCTTTCTCTCTCAAAAACAAAAACGAAAACAAAACAAAAAAAAACTGTATACAAATCTTCTTAGCAAATTTTTTTGTAAATAACTAAGAAATGGACACATCCAAAATGTCCTTTAATAGGTGATTGGGTTGCACACATTGTTGGTAGAGACATACATTGAATACTACTCAGTAATAAAGAGAAAAATTCAGCAGTATAAAAAAGAAAAAGCTACTGATGCACTCAACAACTTAGATGAGCCTCCAGAAAATGATGCTAGCTAAAAAATCCAGTTTCAAAATGTTATACATATGATTTCATTTATATAGCATTTTTGAAATAACAAAGTTATAGAAATGGAGAAGAGACTAGTCATTACCATAGGTCATGAGTGAGAGTAGGGAAGAGAAGTGTGTGGGACTATAAAGGAAAGAGGAATTTGTGGTAATGGAAATGTTCTCTGTCTTGACTATATCAATGTCATATCCTGGCTATATTATACTATAGTTTTGCAAGACGTTACCATTGGGGAAACTGAGTAAAGAATACATGAGATCTCTCTGTATTATGTATTACAACTATATGTGAATCTACAGTGATCTCAAAGTAGAAATGTTTAATTATAAAATTTTAATGACTATTAGTGTAACAATTTATTTCTAGACTCCGAATTCTGCTTTACTGATTTACATACTTATCTTTATGCAAACTCCATACACTCTTGATTCTGTAACTTTATAATAAATTTTTAAATTTGGCAATGTAGATGCTCTGACTTTGTTCTTATTTTTCAAAAATGTCTTGGCAATTCTAGTTCCTTTCATTTCCATATAAATTTTAGGATAATATTATCAATTTCTCCAAAAAATCTGCTGGGATTTTGATAAGGATTCTATTGAATCTGTAGATCAACTTAGGGAGAATTGACATCTTAACTATTTTTTCCAATCCATAAACATGGGCTATTTCTCTACTTATTTATATCTTTTTAGATTCTCTCAGTAATATTTTGTAGTCTTCAGTGTACAAGTCTTTTTCTTTTTGTTCAATTTATCCCTAAATATTTATTCTTTTTGGTACTATTGTGAATGATATTGTTTTAATTTCATTTTTGGATTGTTTGCTGCTGGTATTTTGAAATTGATTTTGGTATATTGATCTCATATTCTGTAATCTTGCTAAACTCGTTTATTGGTTTTAGTAATTTTTGTTGATTCCTTAGGATTCTCTACATACAAGATAATGTCATCCAAAAAAAATGTAAAATAAAAACTGTTTAATAATAAAAATTATTATTTTTATTATTAAAAATAAAATAAAAACTTTTTTAGGGAGATCTTAAAACTCGAATAAAATTATATTTAATTTTAAATATATAAAACTATTTTACTTCTTCCTTTCAAACCTGGATGACCTTCCTTCCAACCTTCCTTCTCTTCCCCTCTTCTCTCTTCCCTTCCCCTTCTTCTCTCTCTTTTTTCTCTCTTTCCTTTCTTTGTTCTTTCTGCCTTTTTACCATTACATGTCCTAGAACCTCCAATACAATGTTGGGCACAAAAGGTGATACTTAATGTCCTGTCTTGTTCTTGATTTTAAGACAAAAACATTCAGTCTTTTATGATGAAATATAACGTTAGCTATGTTTTTCATAGATTCCATTTATCAGGTTAAACAAGTTCATGTCTATCTTCATTATATGTTGAATTCTTGGATATTTGTCATCAAATTTCGGATGTTTTGGCCATATTTCTTCAAATATTCTCTCTTCTGTTTTTTCCCTCTGAGACTGCCATTATGCATATGTTGGTAAATTTGATGTTGTCCTACTTATCTCTGAGGGTCTGTTAATTTTTCTTCCATCTCTTCTTTGTCTGTTCTTTAAATTGGATAAATTTGATCTATCTGCAAGAGTAGTGATCCTTTCTTCTGGCCATATTATTTTTACTATTGAATCTATTTAGTACATTTTTCATTTCAATTAGTATCTTTTAACTTTAGTACTTACATTTGTTTCTTTTTAAAAGTTTCTATTTTGGGGGCACCTGGGTGGCTCAGTGGGTTAAAGCCTCTGCCTTTGGCTCAGGTCATGATCTCAGGGTCCTGGGATCGAGCCCCACATCAGGCTCTCTGCTCAGCAGGGAACCTGCTTCCCCCTCTCTCTCTGCCTGCCTCTCTGCCTACTTATGATCTCTCTCTGTGTCAAATAAATAAATAAAATCTTTAAAAAAATAAAAAATAAAAGTTTCTAATTTTATTGATATTTTATATTTTTTGAGTCATTGTCAGATTTCCCTTTAATTCTTTAAAAATGGTTTCCTTTAGAACATATTTATAATAGCTGCTTTGACATCTTGGTCTGCTAAATATAACAAGTAGGCCTACTATAAGCCTTTTAAGTTATAATGTTGGCTTTCTTCTCTCAGTGTGGGTCACACTTCTCTGCTTCTCTGTGTGACCGCATAATATTTTGTAGAATACTGAGAATTTTAGATAATGTATCATAATAGGCCTGGATTCTGATTTTGTGTGTGTGTAAGAGAGTTTTGTTGCTGGAATGTTTTTGTCTGGTTTTGTTTTGTTTGTTTTTAGTAATTTTCTCTGGACTAAATCTGCCATATCTGTATCTCCCATGATGTACAGGTACTGATGTCTCTGGTTATTTTTTATATTCTTATTTTTACTTCCTAGTCTGACTTTCTAGAGTTTGCCTGTGTCTGCATTGCTTAGTAGTCAGCTAATGATTGGTTAAAGACTGCTCAAACATCCGACACCAATTAGGGTCAACCCTATGCAGATGCATCCATGCATGGTTTGGAAACACATTTGAAGTTTCAGGTATTTTCAAGTCTGATGATTTCTACTTTCTGCCAGGCCCTCTCACATCTTCCCTAAGCATGCATATAGCATTCCAATCAGTGTATGGAAAGCTTGTCCTCTCTCTGGTCACTCCTGAACATGAATGCAGCTTCCCAATCATCCAGGAAGTAAGGAGAGTTTATCTACCACTTCTGTGGCTTTTTGAGTTTTAAGATCTCGCTGTTAAATTTCTGGACAGTCTATCAGTCCACTGCTCCTCCAACCAGGTTTGCAACCTTAGATCTGCCCTGTTCATATATTTACAAGATTGTTACTTTTACTGGCAGTGCCTCTGAATGTGGATTTTTTTTCTTCCCTCCACTCTAAATCAAATCAGCCCTTGCAGTAGAGCTGCTGTTTTTCATTTTTGTAGAACTGCCACACCTAAAGAGGTGGGGGTAGGGGTGGGGAAGGCAACCTCCCTGGACAAGAACACCACAGAATTTTGCTGTTCATACAGAAATTCAGAAGTTTCTCTGTCAATAAATGTGTCTCGATTTATTATTTGCTTGCGGTCAATTTTTAGAGCCAGAAATGTTTTTGACTATTCTGTTCAGTTTTATCATTAGTTTTGTAGAAAGGATTTGCCAAACTCTTCCATCACATCTGTCACACAAAATTTATTCTTTATTCTCTAGTTTATTATCTCATTATACCTGCCCTTATTAACCTTCCTATTTCTCAGTTTTTGTTTTCTTAATCTTTTCTAGCCTTTCAGTTTTTATTTTCTGTTCTTTACTGTATTCCACTGGAAAGTCTGGAATGGAGAGAAGAGCATCATCTATGGATATTGTACTAGAATTATAATGATATAAAATGCATATTAATATAGAAATAGATGTACAAAAATGTTAATAATAATCATTAAAGGGTGTGAGACTGTGGGTAATTTCTTCCTAATTTTATTAATGTTATAAATGTTACTATTATTTATAAATGGTGGCTACTGGGATACTATTTTCCTCCAAGAACTTGGGAATAAGGAGCATCAGGCCACCACTCAGGAATTAAGTTTATAATCAGTGTATAGTGGGCCAGAGCAAAGATATGTAAAGGTATCTATAAATGAGAGGATGGCTCCCAGGCCACCTGAGTTGATGGTAACTAAAAGGATGTGCTAATGTCTCCAGGGGCAGTTCATAATGGATCAGCCATGGAGGCACAGAGAGATCATGTTAGCAGTATCAGTCCAAGCAATATTCCACAAGAGGATGTTCTGGTGCAATGACATGATATATCTACTCTGCATGATACATTTTTCTTTCCTATGGAAGCCAATGTATCCAGCTAACTTATCTTCATATCATTAGACAGCTCTATTCTGTAATTAATTCTCCTGCTCTGATGCCATATACAACAATCATCCTTTCTGATTACAATTTGGCTTCCCATTAGCTTGCCTTCAAGAAGAAAATTAGCTGGCCACAGCATGAGTATCCCCTTAACAGATAGTTTTCTCCTTTTAAATTAGAACATTGGCATCCTGGTGAAATGGAGCATTAGGACAGTGTGGGATAAATTTGAGTCTCTGGAGAAGGTCTGAAATCAGGGAGATGAGGCCGACAGCAATGGCAGCCATTGTGATATGAAGTAAAAGGGACCTTAATAGAGACAATTGCAGTCAAATAGACAGAAAGAGAAATACACGAGACACTATTCAGAAAGTCCGGTTGGACATGGAATGGAAAAGAGGTAGGACTCAAGAGTGACTCTGAGGTTTGAAGCTCAGGTGAATGAGAAAATGATAGGCATGACTAGAAACCAGAGACTCAAGAAGAGAAGCCAGTCTGACGATGAAGTAATTGATGAATTCATTCAGACATGTTGAATTTGAGCAATGGGGAAGATGGAGGAAATATCCACTAGGTTGATGAAAAAGCAGAAGTGAAGTCTGGAAAACACAATAATTAGATTCAGGTTCTGGAGGGCACGTATTGCATGGAGCACTGGGTGTTGTACATAAACAATGAATCTTGGAACACTGCATCAAAAAACTAATGATGTATTTATGGTGACTAACATAACACAATTAAAAAAAAAAAGATTCAGTTTCTGGATATGGATCAGAGATTGGATCATGAAGCGGGGCCTTACTATCTGGGTGGTTTCCAGGTGGTCTCTCTGGAGGAGAGTGGGAAAGAAGAGAGCAAGGCTGGGAGAGTGTAATGTAGGGGATACCCACATTAGGTAGAGGAGACAGAAGGGGAAACATCAGGGTTGCAAGTCACGTAGCCCAGTGTGACCTAATTAGCAGATGTTCAGAGTCATCTGTGTGGTTTATTAAAATTACAGACTCCCTAGCCCAAGCCTAGACATATTGTACCAGAAACCTTCGAAGATGAGCTCAGGAATTGACACAGCAACAGGTTCCATTTTTGATTCTTTGGAGCAGGCAAGCTTCACCAAAAAATATCTAGTGCTGGACTAGGCAAGTTTCTGAAAACCACTAAGGAGAAAAGAGTGAGCAGAGAGGAGGGAAAGAAGAGGAACTAGGGCATTAGAAATAAGCTTTAAAAAAGTTTAAAACTTTAAAAAAGTTTTTTTTTAACTTAAATGGGAAAAAATTTAAAGCAAAAGAGAATGACTTAAAATGGAAGTAGAATGAAAATGCTAGGTATAGGGTGGGTGATATTGGGAGAGTAATGTGCCAAGCAAAACTAGGATCTCCATGAGAGTAGGACCAAGCTGACTTGTTCACATCGGTCCCCAGCTCTCTTGCAAATGTATAGCATGCTGTAGGCTCTTCATAAATAACTAATGCAAAGATGATTCAGGCATGGGAACCAGTTAATAGTTAGAAGAGTTAACGGTACCCAGGAAAATGAATTTGTCACTTTCATGCTACAGGAAAGGATGAAAAGATGCATACATATAGTTTAAGAGACAGGAACAAAACAAAGCTGATCTTTAATGGGCAGGATTTTTCCAGTTAACTAAAAAGAGGGCCATGCATTGAGAAAGACATGGGGGAAACAACGATAATACAACTGTGGAGAAATGTATACACTTGTATTCCTTTTAAATGCTGCTCTCTCTTCTGCATTGTTTGCGTTTTTTTGATATCTAAGTGGTCACTATTTTGCCAACAAAAACATTGTCCAATCAGCAAAGGATTTTAAATCACAAATCAAAGATCAAGATATTCTAATTTCTTGTTTCTCTTGAGAGAGGGCAGAAGTAACAGTAACTTGGCTCAAAGCAGTGGCATAGCTAAGTGCCATAGAAACAGAAGCAAATTCTGGCAGTGATTAGGGGGAAGATATTATGGAGCTAGATCAGACTCTCCACATTTCCTTTTCTAACTAAAAGGAAAACTTAAGGGAAGTTGTCCTGGGCTTTGCCACTTGTAGTGTGAACAGAAGGCAGGACAGATAAAACTGCTACTTAATGATGGGTTCGAGCTGGCATTTACTTCAAGATATGGTGCCTGCAGGGAGCAGGAGCAGTGTGGTGTTTCATGAAAGACTGACCGAACTGAGAAGGACAGTAATGCTGAACAACTCCGGCTTCCAGGACGCTGAGTTAAAACATCCAGATGATTTCTGCTGACAGAGCTGCAGATGTCGCTGGGGCAGATGCGGAACCTCAGTGCACATCCAAAAGCAGCCAGCAGCTCAGATCCTAGAGTACCACCTGAGCCTGACTACATCACAAGGGTGTTTTGACCTGGGAGAAGAGAGAGGGAAAAAAATCCTAACGTCTAAGGTGGAAGTACATCGGAAACTTAGCCTCAAAGGTAGATAGGCTAAAATTTGAGGTTACGTAGTTGTTACCAATTCACATGGGTTATCCATAGGTAATGCATTTTTTTTTTTTTTTGTGAGCGTATGTGGTTATATTTTAGCACCAGATCATTTCATTTGCTCATGAAAAGAGAAGCCATTCTCAGTTGATTCATCTTCTGAGGAAACAAGAAGGGTTCCTGAAAACCGAAACAACTCCAAAGAAAAACAATAAGGTAGAGTCTAAATATGTCACTCATAAGTACTTTCAGATCATCTCAGATAATACTACATTTTAGGTATATAGTAATTAAGGATATTATGGGGGAGTAGATACCCATAACACCACCAAACAATAGTGAGCTGTCTTGCAAGAGTCTAATAAGAAAAAGCATGTTGAATAAAAAAGTAGATAGATCAGTACAAACTTCCCCACCACTGCTTTTTGAAACTCAAAGAATATGCCATTTTGATTGGGGATTTTTTTTATCCCAAAAGACAGTTTATTCTTATTAATTATCCCCAAACTCTGTAAACTACTGGATATAATCTTCTACTTCATCCCAGAATTTTCCACTTTATATGAGAGAACAGAAAATTCCTTTATTCTGCAATAAAAAATAGCAAACATTCTAGTTAGTGTAATATAGATTTAACCACACTATATATATTAAAGCAGACATCATTCACCACTCAACCTAAATAATGATGATGATGATGATGATGAATTTTAAAGGATATAATAATAGAAATGTACTATTTTGCACAGTATAGCTGAAAAGTTTCATGTAAGTTAAATTCTTATTAATCAGATTGTGTTTAAATTGCATGAGAGGGGCGCCTGGGTGGCTCAGTGGGTTAAGCCTCTGCTTTCGGTTCAGGTCATGATCTTGGGGTCCTGGGATCGAGCCCCGCATCGGGCTTTCTGCTCAGCAGGGAGCCTGCTTCCCCCTCTCCCTCTGCCTGCCTCTCTGCCTACTTGTGATCTCTTTCTCTGTCAAATAAATAAAATATTAAAAAAATAAAAAATAAATTGCATGAGAATTCTATGATAAATTCTTTTGTAAGTGAAAATACTAAAAAAAAGAAAAAAAAAGAAAATACTTTTGAAGAATAATTCCCTCATCTGTCTTTTATAAATTTGGAATTCGTATGGATATTGTCTTTAAAATCAGGGAAACACACACTTTTCCTTTTGTCATTTTATTTCCTGAAGCCTTATCCAGCACTAGCCCCCCACCATCTCTGCCAGAGGTGGGTGGTTTTCCTTGGCAGCCAGGAGGTGCTGAAATACCGGGGTAAGTGTGAGACACAGTCAGATGGGAGGGAGGGACTTCAAGTATCAGGGATAAGAACAAATACAAACTATAATGAGGAAAAAGGCAAAGGGTTGGGATGGAAGGAGCCCTGAGATGTTTGGGAATGAAAGCACAGATGTGTCAAACAAACAATTCCACATATGGACTATGAGTGTGTGTGTGTGTGTGTGTGTGTGTGTGTCTACATGCATAGATGGTGGCCATTGTGAAGAAGATGATGCATATTTAAGTCATATACCAACTCTAGGCCATAGGAGCAGAGTGGCTTATAACATACGGGGCTGAAACAGAGACTGAACATTCTGACATATTCCTGGAGGTTGAAAATGATCGTTATAGACAGGTTTGACAGATGTCTCATATCAAATACCAAGTCAGTGCCACACATCAGAACCTAGTGTGCTAAAGCCAGAAAGCCAGAGGTCTAGCACAACCCTAAAATGTTTGATAGAAACACTATGATTGTTTTCAGTCTATAGTTAGGATGACTTTATCACCAATAAAAATTACATGCATATAAAATTCTTGGAACACTGGGGAAATAAAAGTAAGTTTCTATGTACATAGAGCATGTTCAAAGTAAAAAACGAAGGCTGGAAAATCACAAAGCATCTCTGAACAACCACAGGAAAGGTGTTCAGTGAGAAACCTGCTCTGCTGTGGGAAGTAGGCACAGGAGGAACGGTGTGGGAACATGGTCCAGAGTTCCTGCAGGCTTCCCCCCAAGGCAATGAAAGAATGTTAGAACAGCCTCATCCTCTCCCAAGAAAGCTGGTGCTGTGCACTTGTATGCCTCCACATCCACCCAGGACAAACTCACCCACCAGAGCAAAAGGGAGTTACTTTTTCCTATTTGGGGAAAATTCATGACAAGCATATTTGGATTTGAAGTCTGTCCTGACCAACCCCACTCAAGTTGCCCCCACTCCATTCCCTAGCATATTCCCCTTTTTAATTATCTGTATGACTAACTGAAAATGTGGGTTTGTTTTGTAGATTTATTACTTATGTCCCTTTAGATGATACTTGTTTTGAAATGTCTTCACCATCTACACATTCAGCAGTTTCTCATAGTCCTTACTTCTGGGGAGCTCCCCACTTAAGTGAAGTGCTAAGGCCTTAGGACTTATTCACCCCTGAATTTACTTGGTAAATTCAGTAAAAGCTTGGCATTTACTTGGTGCTTAACAAATATCTGACATATGAATGAATTCTATCACTGTTTGGCTGGGTTTCTCATAGTACGATTCTATTTTTCTATGCCTTCTTTCAAAAGTTCAAAAGACTTTGTTTGTTTTGTTATTTTTTCAAATGAAAGAAAAGATCAAATAGAACAAGAATAAAAGTAGTCTATTCTAGCAGAGTTAGAGGATGACATAACAGGAAATGATCAATAGTCATTTATTTTAGTAGGACCTTTTACACTGTTGACTTCATGTTTGAACAAAAGACCCAATAGTAGACAAACAAGTTCAGGATCAGAAGAGGTGTTTGAAGTGATATGATAGAGCAAAATATTTGAAATTTCCTTACATCTTGATAGAAAATGGGATAAATTTTGAAACTTTATCCCACAAGTAAAATATCCAAATTTCTTAAGCCATTCCATGCTTTCTAAAGCAGAAAGGGGAGCTCTAGACAAAGTAAGTGGAGGAAACACAACTCAGTCACTATGCAGAGCTCACTGGCCAACAAGGTTCAACTTTGGGGGCTCTTTTCCACAAGATGTTGCATATCCATCGACATCTGTCCTCCCAAACTCACACGTTAGGATGAGAAGCTCCTAAATGTATACTGTACACAAGCTAGCATGATATTTTTCTAACAGAAGACTTATTTGGTTATTTTATTATGGCCACATCATTGCTAAAATGGAGAAATTAAACTCATAGTTTACCAATTTGTGTTTCAACCCTGCCTCCAAATTAAAATCGACCCAGTTTTTTTTTTTTTTGAAGTATAGTTGACACGCAATATTATATTAGTTTCAGGTATACAACATAGTGACTCAGTAGTTACATAGATTACAAAAACATTTGAGTCTTTTTAAAAATTGTACATACCATGGCTCCATTCCAGAGATTCTCTCTAATTGTTCTGGGGCAGGGCTGAGCAGCTGCGTTGTCAAGGCTGAGAACCACTGCTCTCCACCATTACTAATCCCATCTAGAACACATAGAAATTCTTCTGTCTCTGCTTGAACATCACTAATAACAGCAAACTTACATGTTGCGTTTACCCTATTTTTCAGACAACTCGTTCTTGGGAAACTCTATTTTCTGCTTAACCATAATCTTCCTGCCTATGTGTACATTGGTTGGTCCAGTCCCACCTTTTGTCATACACTCATATTCTCTTCTGCATGAGGCAAGAATTCATGTTTTGCTGATTCTGCAGAGCCTCTATCCTTCCCTAGTATTTTTGCAATGAAGAAGTTCATCAGGCCATTGTCTGCTTCAGCACTTCTGTCCAGTTCCTTGGAGCTCTCAGGCTTCAACCCACTTTGCTTTCTAGCCTCATGGCCTGCACTCTTCTTTCTTCCTCCTAAATTCTCTTCATTCTCCAGGCCACTCAAGGATCACTGTCTTTTGTTCTGAAATGGCCTTCTTCCACTGGAAAATTCCTACTTATCCTTAAAGCCCAGGAAGGACAGCTTCTCCCTCCCCCTCCTTCTCATTCTGGAGCTGGTTTCTCTGGTTGGAGAACCATAGTACAATCTTCACATCTTTCAGAAGCAGTTACCAAGCTCATGCTCATTCCTGTGTATCTGTCACTGTCTCCCCACTTAAATCTGACATCTTCATGGTAAAACAGGTATCTTACTCACCATTCAATCTTGAACTCATAGCCCAGTGCCCAGCTTAAATTAGAAGCTAAAGAAATTCTTGTAGAGGGGAGCCTGAGTGGCTCAGTCAGTTAAGTGTCTGACTCTTGTTTTCAGCTGAGGTCATTATCTCATGGTCATGATCTCAGGGTCATGAGATCGAGCCCTGCATTAGGCTCTGTGCTCAGCATGGAGTCTACTTAAGATATTCTCTCTCCCTCTCCCACTTTCCCTCCCCCCACTTGCATGCACGCTCTCTCTCTCTCTCTCTCTCAAATAAATACATCTTTAAAAAAATAAAAGAAATGCTTGTAAAGTGAATGAATGAATGATGTACATTTTCCAAAAACAATCACATAACTTCCCAAGCTTCCATTTTCTAGCCTGAATTGTATTTGTTCTTCAGCAATTCCCAGAGTGTCAGTTTTCAGGCCTTTAACCAATCTCGGTTGCTCTTCTGTTAAAAATAAAATTAAAACTAAAAGCTAAAAACTAAAAAAAGCCCTCCCATTCCTGAAATCCTTCTTAAAGTATAACATTCCAAACTGAATACAATACACAAGACATGATTTTGTGATGCAGGACACAGCAGAAATAGTCCCTCTTTTGTTGTCTAGAATTAGTCTACAAAGGAAACTTTATGTACAATTGTCTTGTTTCTGGCAATCTAATCAACATCATATTGAACCTGCAGTCACCTAAACCCCCAGAGTAGACCTCACATGTGCTGATGTCTAGTTAAACTCTGTGATGAATTTAGTTTGTTTTAATGCTCAAAAGAATTTTTTATTATAGTAAAATATAGATGACATAAAATTTACCATCTTAGCTATTTTTAAATGTTTAGTTTAGTGGCATTAAGTACATTCATATTGTATTACCATTACCATTATCTTTCTCCAGAACCTGTCCATCTTTCCCAACTGAAACTCCTTACCCTTTAACAACTCCCCACTACCTCCTCCCACCAGCCCCTTAAAACCACCATTCTACCTTCTGTGTATGAATTTGACTACTCTAAGTACCTCATATAAGTGGAATCATACAATATTTGTCCTTTTGCAACAGGCTTATTTCTCTTAGCATAATGTTCTCATGGTTGATCCAAGCTGTAAAATGTCTTAGAATTTCCTTCCTTTTTAAGGCTGAATAATAGTCCATTGTATGTATATGCCATATTTTGTTTATCAATTCATCCATTGATAGAAACTTAGGTTGCTTCCAATAACTTTTGTTGGAAGGTCATTTATTCCATCCCCTAGACGCACATCTAGATCCTGACTCTGTAACCCCAAACGTGTCGGTATGCCTGCGGCTTCTATTCACCAAGAAAGTGTCCTCAACCCCTTTATCAAGTCACCATGCTGCTCCTAGAGGGCTTTGCAAGCCCTTGGCACACTACTTCCTTCCCAGCCTTGAATGTTGGCCATGGCTTTGGTTATAGCAAAGCCCTTCTCACATTTAAGGACCCTATTCAAACGTCAGCTTCTGTCTGAAATTATCTCTTTTCCCAAGACCACACTGACGTTCCAGAAGTACTTTCTGCTCCACAACAGCCCCAGTTGTGATAAATTGTGAGTATTTTAATTATGTGTGCTTCCTCCTCTCTACCACAAGCTCACACTAAATATGTCTTTAAATCTCCAAGGCTTAGTTCAGTAGATGGTACATACTTGGTACTCAGTAAATGTTTTTTTTAATGAAGGAATAAAAACATGAATCCTCACTGCTTTCCAAAATTGAAAAAGTAAATTGAAAACCATATATTGTGTGAGTAATTTTCATCCTCTGTCCTCTAAAATGGTCTAGTGTTGTTTTTATGTTTTCTTGCATTACAGTATAAAGCTGTCAGTTAACATGATATAGAATCCCAAGTAAGGATTAGATTATTTAACAAAAGAAAGATTTGAAAGAGACATAAAAGGAGAAATAACAATGACAGACTGACATAGCAACGTTGTCTTCTCGTAACACTGTCTGCTTTCTTCTGTCATCTTACCGGGCACCTGGGTTCAAGGCTTCAACTCAGAGAACAGTAATGATTAGAGCTTTATGCATAGCTGGTCCACCCTTCAAGTGTGTAACTTACTTTGTTGACTTCCAACTCCCCATAGCTTCACATACAAATAAGATGGAGCTGACATGATAACACAGAGGCACAGCCCATCAGGAAATGGCTCTGTCAAGCAGCAAGTGAATGGCTGCACTTTCAACTGCATAAAAATGCTACAATTTATTTTGTGGCAAGGGCATGGTAGCAATGTATAATGAAGATTAAATAAACCTTCCAGCCTGTCAGTTACTGTAGATACTCCTTCAAAGTTTCAGTTGCTGTTCGAAAATATTGCTAATGTGGACCCAATTTTCCATAACTCATGAGAATCCAATCCAACATTAGAAGTGTTTAAATTACAAAAGAGAGGCGCTGACATGAATATACGGAGAAAGCGCATACAATGCCGGATTCGCTGTATCTAGTTTTCAGTCAATAATTTTCATGTTCCTACATGACCAAAATTACCCAGATATTGAAAAAAAATATCTTTATCCACTAACCTTAAACTTCAATATGTCCTTAAATATATGCATATATACCTGCTACTATTAAAAGAAAGACTACAACTTTTACGTGGTTACGAGAGTTAGGTGGTTACATGGTTACGTGGATTACGTGGAAGTATCTTGGTTGCCACTAGCTGTTGGAGAAGAGAGGCTCTAACCCACTGAACCTCACCCAGTACAGCAAGTTAGTTTTAGTTGTTTCATGCATTGGCTATCTGCAAAAGAGAGCCTATGACTTCAAAAAACCTGAAAATCACTCTACTAAAAAAATAATAATTTAAGGCAACAGAATCTTATGAAAAGGACCCAGGGCTCAGATTTAGGACAGCTGAGATCCAGCACTAATCAGATCAATGATAACTGGACAAACCACAGAAACTGTCCGGGTCTGGCTTTCCTCATCTGAAAACTGATGCAACCAATAAGAATCTATAGTCCATTTCAGCTCAAAGATTCTGAAATGCAAATGAAAATTGTTGAATGATATTAATGATCACTTGTGGGTAGGTAAACACAATGTCTGTTTCAGATGTTTTAAAAGAAATTTTATTTTTTAATGCAACGACATTCTGTATAATAAATGTAATGTGTGGGAGTCATCTATCTTTAGATGCTGTTTCTCATAATTGGTGCTTAATCTCAATGCTTCCTTAAAATTCTGTCCCTGTTGTTTTTGGTTGCCTGAGTGAAAACTGTAACCGTCTGAACCAGGCCTCCTATTCAATTTGCTCAACTTATTAATTATTTAAAGTATGTGATTCAATTAAACAGAAATGGAGATCCCTAGCACCCCAAGGTGATTAAGAGAATATGAGATCTAATCCATAATTCAAAAATTACAAAGATATGATTGACTCCAGGAGCTCAATGCTGTTCCATACATCACAGTAAGTATTTCTCTATGTTGCTAATAAAATCTTGAATATACTGCTAAGTAATAATATATTTGACGACTTCCTTGGGTATATTACCCAAGATAAATAAGCATTAAAAACCACACACACACACACACACACACACTCATACACACATATGTATCCACACGTATATACATATACACACACCTGCAGGATTTTCAGACACCTTATCTCTTTAAATTTTCACAACAACCCTATGAAATGATGTGTGCATGTGTATATGGGGGGGTATAATTAAGAAATTAACAAAGAAATTAACTACACTTCCCGAGGTCACAACTAGTAGGAATCAGAGATCCAGAATTAAACATAGATTTTGAGATCCCATTCATTGTTCTATCCACTTCATCATCATCTTGACAACAGAATTTTCTAGGGTAGTGGCAACTCTTAAGCATCTATTAAGTGCAATGCAAGGACATCTCCCATGATGTCCTTGGTGCTCTTGCTATGGTGCTCTTGCCATCTAGCTGACAGGCAAAGCACAGAGGAGGCACCATGTGACACAGGCAGCATTATTGAAATGCCCAATGAGCAGTATGACCCCACAGGGACAGTGAGAACTCAGGGAAAGGGAAATCATGGGTGAAGAAAAGCTTCATGCAGGAAGTAGGACCTGACCAAAATTTTGAAGGGACATGGAGGAGCACAGGAGGCATTCCAGGCAGGGATAGAGGGCACGAGCCAAAGCTTGAGAAGCAAGAATGAAAAAGCATCACACAGGTAGACACAGTGGTAATGCCTTGGCCCAAAGCTGGGGGAGAGAAGGAGAATCATAGTGTTCATTTTATTGCTATACTTCAAAGCAGACATACATATGTTATATATATTCTTTTGCATGCAATTGTTACACAATAAAACTTGAGCAGATTTAGCAAAGTATATTCAGAGAACAATTAATAGAACCTTCTGGGGATACAGGGCCTATAATTTGAGGAGAAGAAAAGGAGATTTGACAGATGAATTAAGGTCAAAATGAGAACTGACTTGAATACAACAAGGAAACAATTAACAGTTAAGGACAATGAATTCCACTGGGAAGCACTAAAAGTTCCATGTAATGAAGCTATTATAATATCTTTGCAAATATGAAAACACTCTTTTATTCACTGATTGCAACAAATTATGTTTAATTAATAATCCTGGATAATCTTACATATTTCCCTGGTTCTTGTCCACATAGTGGTTGCTGGCAGTGCCCACTAAATGGTGCTTAACGTGGAGACTCTAGTCATGTACTGGGACATATTCATGTGCCCTCAATCTTCTTATCTCTAACATGCCTGGTACCTAAATCTTGTAGACACGTAACCGTCTAATAAACAAAGTGATTTATGGGATGCCTGGGTGGCTCAGTCAGTTAAGCATCTGACTCTTGGTTTCCGTTAGGTCATGATCTCAGATTCATGATCTCGGAGTTGTGGGATCAAGCCCCACATCAGGCTCCATGCTCAGTGTGGAGTCTGCTTCAGATTCTTTCTCCCCTTCCCCCCTCAAATAAATACATTCCTCTTTTTTAAAAAGTGATTTAAACTAGTTGGTGTTCTAGAAGCCAGAGATGATCTTTGTCTACTTCGTCATTATATCCCTAGAACTAGGATTTGACTTCCTATAGTCACTCCATTGATACTTATTTAATACATAGATGAAAAAGAGAAAAAGAGAGGGAAGGAAGGAAAGACCATTTACCCTCCATTTCCTTTTCTCAAGTACGTCTTTTTATTTTCATTCAACAAGTATTTATTGAGTGCCTTTTATGGGCTGGTCACTGTTCCACATGCTGGGAATATAGCAGCGATCAAAATGGACAAAAACTACCTGCCTTCATGGAATACTTCCTAATATTCACACTCAGAAACAAGCTCTTTTTCATCACAGCAGAATGTGATCTCCTGTAATGAGCTTTTTTTAAATTAAACAATGTGTATGTGTATGCACGTGCACATGCCCATGTACGTGTGTGTATCAAAGGATTTTACTAGTTTTCAGTTAAGAGATACTAAAACATTTTTCTAGTTAATCAGATCCTCCTCAACTTTTGCAGTTAAAAGCTGTCACAAAGATAATATTGCTCTGTTGTTGGAATGGTGTGTTTAGGAAAAGGAATAAAGAAATCCATTTTGTTACTATAATGGTATTTTCACATTTTATAAGGTTCTAGTACAGAAATGACAACATAACTCTTTGTAATAATCGGAAAGGAGCTAAAAATTGTTTCAGCCTAACAAGGTCACAAGAAAACTAAGCTATAGCCCTCACTACACATTTCTGGGTATGGTGAGTCACGCAGACCTCTAGTTTCTTTCCAGCAGATCAGTGAGGAGGGAGCTATTGGAGGTATATTCAGTAATGTGACCCAGTTTTTCAGCAATCACAGGCAAACTCTTATTTTATTGATTAAAAGAAAAGGGATTCTTGGATAAAGTGATTCAAAGTTATATATGCTAATGTGAGTTGGGCTCCTAAGGAATTGCTCATGAATATACCAAACGCTATTCAGAATTTTGGTTACAGATATATTTTACTTAACTCTAGTGCCAAGATATCATTTCCTTAATCTTACTTCCCTCTCCACTCTAAGGGATCACTGTGTTGTGAGGGAGGACCATCCCCAGGCAAGATCCAGCCTACTAAGCAGTGTAAATACCATGAGCATCCTATAATTTTTAAGCATCTTTTTATCCCACTAAGACACTCATGGAGACATACGCTTTGCCATTGGAGCCCCCATAGCTTAACTAAATGTTGTTAACAAAATTGCTTTCTTCAAAATCTTAACTGGATTTTCATTTCTGGCTTTGTTTTCCTTTTGCTAAATTACAAAGAAGAAAGTAATTTGCCACTATATATTTGCCACTATATATTTGCTGCAAATATAGTGGCAAATAAATAATTTTATTAATAAGGACACCTGGGTGGCTCAGTGGCTTAAGTGTCTGCCTTCGGCTCAGGTCATGATCCTGGGGTCCTGGGATCGAGCCCCACATCGGGCTCTCTGCTCAGCAGGGAGCCTGCTTCTCCTTCTGCCTGCCACTCCCCCTGCTTATGCTCTCTCCCTGTGACAAATAAAAAAAAAACCAATTTTATAAATAATCTAATAGGCGATTTTCAGTTCAAACAAAAACACTCAGGTAGGACCCTCGTATGGCTATATGGTGTCTTGTACTTCAAATTCCCACTGCCCTGTATTAGAGAATTCTTCCTAGAGGCACCAAGGATGAATAAAATCTCATTAACTGCTAGTCCAAATAAATCCTTGAAAAATGTATTTTAATCATATGGAAAGTCCAAACGGGTTTTGAACCAAAAACATCTTGGACTCCCCCATCATCTTATTAATCACACATTAACGTTTGTAAATTGCCCGACCCCAGTCCAGGAGACTATAAATTCTATGATGGCAGGCAATATGCCTATGTTGTCTCCAGGCCCCAAACCTCAACAATGTTGGCCATATAGTAGCTGCCGAGTAAATTTATGCCTCAAGATGAACATTTTCTTATTTTATATTGAAGCATAATTCTGAGTAAAAGATATATGAAGACATAAATATAAATATATGTACTATATATATATATATAACTGCAAATTTACACATGTATTATGGAAGAAAGAATGGCTGTTAATTGTTCTGCTAAAAAAAGCAAATGATTATCTCACACTTTTTTAAACCTTTCACAGTTTGACAAGGTTGTGGAAGATTCTCAGACATCCAAAAAGGACAGATTATTTCATTAAAGGTAGAATGATTAGCAGAGAAAATCTGACATATCAGAGCAGGGAAGGAGCATAGAGCAAACAAAAGCCAATGTTTTCTAGAACTCAGTTGGCACAAGAACTTTCTACATCATGGGATGAAGAAGACACAGACGGTTTTTTCTTTCCTACCATCTTTCATCAGGGAACGACAGAGTTTTCTCTCTCAAACCTCTTTAATTTTGCCAATTAAGCATGCTAGTGTCATTGTTGATGCGGGGAGAGGGGTAAGTCCCTAACTTAAGATAGCCAGATTTGGCAAACAGCAGTAGGAGATGACTGGATAAATTTGAATTTTAGATAAACAGGGAATAATTTCAAAGTAAATGTCCCAACTGTTCTATTTGAGAGTCCTGTATTTTCTCTGGCAATCCTACCCCAATAGCAGATAAATTTGAGTTTTAGACAAACAAGGAATAATTTTGAAATATATGTCTCAGCTGTTCCATTTAGGAATCTAGCAATCCTACCCCACATCTACCATACTTCCCAAGAAGGAAATTTCTAATTGTAGGCATCCTAGAGTTCTGTTTCTTTCTTTTTATGCAATACCTGTCATATTTTGACTCTCTAAGGGCTGCATTATTAATTACATTGGAAATTTTTAAAAATTTTTCTCAGAATTTTCTCAGTATTTGTATGTCATGATGACTTCTCAGTTTTTCCAGAGAAAAAGAGTCCACTCACCAACCAGCACCCTCGTCCTGTGAGCTCTCTATAGTAGCATCAACTTCCTAAATATTGGCATAAAGGGAAACCCTATTGACACATTTTTCAGACTTGATCAAACAGATCTCCCTCCCCTAAAAGAAGTCTGCATGGCTTTGTTGCCTTTTGACATAGAGTGTAGAAAGAAGGAAGGTGGATAGTCTTCAGGAAATGTGGACTTCATTTCTGGATCTTGCAGTGACTTTCTGTGTAGACATTCTGGATGTCTTGCAGGGACTTCTCGTGTAGACATCAAGCAAGTCATTTCAAGATTTTTATGGCCTCCCAGCATTTCATCATTTGGGGGCTGATCCTCCCAGCATCTCCTACCTGAAAAGAATACTGCAAGACTAAGATGAAAATTCTTTGAAAAAAGTGAAATTTTGTGGGACAATGTACATCACTTGTTTTAGAAAATGCCTACTTCTCAGAAGGTCTCAGGATGGCATAAACTATGTTTAAATATGAACTCTCTTAAAATAAAATGATGTCTCATTTCCCTGGCTTTTTCCAACAGTGTTCCACAGTAAGCCAAGATTTTAGAAAAATATGTCTAAATCTTGCATCTGTGAGCATCCTGGAACAAAAATTGCATTTTCTTGATGATTGGAGGGCAACACTAAAAACATTGGCTAGCGTGCTGCACTACGTGAAACAAGTAAACAAGAAACAGGCACGTGAGTCGATTTTGTACATCGCGACATGAAGGATCATTTGTCCTTGTTCTAAATCGCCCCGGCTGCTGGGTTTTACTGTGCTGTCTCTCAGCTGGCGTCATTTCTCATGGCTGCCACCAGCCATCATTTCTCCGTACTGTTTCCCATCTCCTCCCCTACTTTGCATGCAGTTTTATTGGAAGAGGCACACATCCTATAACAAAGCACGTGGAATTTGCCCCTCAGATTTTGCCCCTACTTCTGTTTTGCTGCCTGTAGTCCAAGTGGTTGAGATTGGCAGTTTCTGGAGGACTCTGTTATATATCTTCATGTCCTGTGTACACAAAATATATTTAACAATCATTGATCTTCACCTCAAATGTTGAATGGTTAATATACCTCCCGATACATGAACGACTCCCGTATTGTTTTTTGAAATCATCCTTTATCCAAAAGTAATGAAATTTTATGCCTGACAGCTGCTAAACCAGTCAGCTGAATTACCATATTCCTTCACGTTGAGCATGCCTGAATAAACATTTTACTCTGTTTTAAATTGAGATAAGTCTTACAATTGTTGTGTGTATTTAATCTGATAATGTTCCTTTGATTCCAGAAAAGCTGCCATTAAGAAGGATACATCTTCAACTAACGAAGTTGTAGATGAAAGAAATAGGAAGCGTTTTAGGGTTTTTCCACACAAGGTCAAAGAGATGAGTAAAGACCATGAGAGAAGAAGTAATATTACAGATATTACTAGTACAGCTTTTAATCATCATCACATCACATCCCTATATCATTATTTCCCCAACCCCAACCCAAAGGCATGTATAATTTTGAAATATAGGCTTCCATTCCATTTTTCTATTTTGGTATGTAGCCTCTCATTCCATATGTAATATAAATTATCGACTCTTATTATATTACAGAATGATATAACATTGTTGTGTAATTTGTGTCTCATTCCACATTATGCTTTGAGAACTAATCAATATGTATACAGTTCTATAGGAATATATGCAGAAACAGTTTATCACTTTTAACTGAAGTATGACCTTCCTGTAACTTACCACAGTTTATAAACTCATTCCTCTATTGATTGATATTTAGTTTGCATTACATTTTTAGCACTACCATCAATCTTCAGATAACATGCTTGCTCATGTCTCTTGCGCTCATGTGCCAGAATGTCTCACGGTGGGGAGCTGGACCCCGCTCAGGTGACCCATGAAAGCTGAAGACAGTGTAGACCCCTCTCCTGCTCTGCCTGAAGCGATATGACATTGGCAGCTTGAATATGACCATAGTGAGAGAATTTACACCATGAAAAATGGCAAACCTACAAACCAAACCCTCCATTTCCTAGCCAGAAAGCCAGTGAAACATTTACCAGCAAACCACTGACATTTTCCAGTCCAGCACTAGATGCATACTCCCTGGAACAGAACTGCTAAATATTAGAGTAAGGTTGTTTGCATTTTTTCCAGATGCAACCAAAGTTGCTTTTCCACTTTGCACTTCCACCAGACAGTGTATGAAAGTACTGCCTTTGGCATATCTTTACAAAGGCCTGATGTTGCAAGATTAATTTATGCCTACATGATAGATAGAAATTGGCATCCCATTACTGTCTGCATTTACAGTTTCCCACTAATCCATGAAATGGAGCATATTTTCATATGCATAGTAGATATTTGCATTTACTTGACTTTAAATTGCTTTGCACATCTTTAAATTGGCCAATCTTTTTCTTATTGAATTCTTTATATATTCTGGAAAATTAATCTTTTTCTGTTAAACAACTTACAAATATCTGTTGTCAATTTGATGCTTGTCTTTTAACCTTGTTTATGATGTTTGTTGCATACTAGCTATGTGACCTGGAGAAAGTGACTTAACATCTATATATCTCATATTTCTCACCTATGTAATGAGCAGTCATTGAACCCACCTCGTTGGTTGTGTTGATACATGTATATAGGTATATCAGTAACTAACAATTCTTGTTGTTGTTATTATATTGCTCTATGGAAGTTCTTGGTTTTGATGTAGGCTTTTTTATGGTTGTTTTTTGAAAAACTATTTCCCAAATCCAAAAGATGGGGAGATAGACAAATGTATTTTTTTCTTTGTAGTTTTAGAATTTTTCACATTTAGGCCACTCATACCTTTGACTCTGCTTTTTCCTTCCCTTTGTTCTGAGTACCTAGCAGGAAGTTCTGGAGCCAGTAGGTAATCAATAAGTGTTTACAGAAGGAAGAAAGGAAGGGAGGGAGAGAGGAATTAGCACTAATTTTTATAAGTGGTCCTGCTTAGAAACCCAAAGGAGGGAGAGCTAAAGGAAGAGCTGGCAGCACAGGTTACTATTAACCATACTTACAACCTATTAAAATGGAAATCCCTTATTCCCTTGTCGTATTTATGTTAAATCTTCTAGAAGCTTTAAGAATTGATAACTTCCAAGACAACCAAGGGCACTTGGTATTCTTGCCTTGAGATGTTTTATCCTGTATGTAATAATGAGTTCTTTCTTTATTCCCTCCCCAGATAATATCTGTCTAATTCTTGTACCCTGAATTATCTCTCCCTGAATCATGGTTTCTCTACATATTCTTGGTATTTGGGGTGAATCCAATTTAAACTTATAGTCAAGAAGTAGGATGGAGAATATACTGACTGTCAGGCCTCTCTTCCTCCACCAAGACCATACCCAGGGAGCCACAATCCATATGGATGAGCCATAGGACTAGTACACAAAACCCTCCAATTTATTACATCTTATACCAACTGAAAAGTTAATGGTACCATGCCTAGCAGCTGGGCAGCCCTCATACTCAAAAGTCTGGCACAAACTAAATGACAAGTACCAGGAAAGATGGATTTTCAAGTGCTTCCCTAGATTTGAAAATTTCAAATTCCTGCCAAATGGGAAGTTCACAAAGTTCACTGTCAGGTGATTTTAGCTTTATATGCATATCTGCTTTTATCCTGTCAACCATTACGTAGCTCAAACATTAAATTCTTTGGGATTAGGGATCTTATTATTTTTCTAATAACCTTCCCCATTCCCATGAGTTAGGTGCACTTCTAATGTCCAGCTTAGCAAGTTCTACCAAATTAAAACGATCTGGTTTATAGGCAGCCCTTGACTTCAAATTACTAGCCTTTCTTACAACTAGAATTTTTGTGATCAAATATCATGGCATCTAGGACGCTTTTTTGGCACCCATGGGAGTTTTCATATGTCAGTTTCTAAACGCGTACATAATCTACAGTGCAGTGCAGAGTGTTTCAGGCAAAGTATGCACTTCTGCACAATTACCACCTTGATCAGTCAGCAATCTGGGATGCAATTGCTAGAATCTTGCATTAAAGTTTATAAAAATAGGTGAAAGTGGAGAAAATAAGAGTGTTGATACTAAGGAAAAGATCTTTGGAGTGAAATTACTATCTCGTGAAAATTAAAACATATAAAACGTCAGTCAGATGCTCCTTTGTCTCCAAGTGGCCATTTACTCATTCAGTTCTGAATGGAAAGACTAATAATATGAATGTGTAAAAAATGCTACAAGTACATAGAGAGAAGTGTGTCCAAGGGGTGATCTGGAATTGCAGATTTGGAGAAAGATTGTGTATACTACTGGAAGATGGTGTTCCGATGACATTTGTCCCCTGCTCCTTAGGAGAGGAAGTCTGTTTAATTGGTCTTCAACCCCAGCACCAAGCACAGTGCTATGTCCTGATAGGCACTCAAGAGACGTGTGTTGAACCAACTTGTTTAATTGTGTACAAGCCTCTATTTCTATTCACCCCAGCTATCCAAGACCACTCTCATTATATAAAAATTTAAAGTACTTCTTAGTGCCTAGAGTTTTCCTTTGTTTCTGCTCACCCACAAGAAAGCATTTCCCTCTCGGCCCCATGGCTAGCCCTCAACCAAGATGAAGCTGCTCACATAGTCTAAACAGTTGCTGAGTCCTCTGTAAATGCCAAAATTCAGCCTCATATGATTCCTACTTCTTATATCTCTACTATTTCACTCACCAGCCATCTTAGTCACAAAATTAATGGATGCAATTTTCACATATGTACAAAACGACTCCATTTAAATGAATCCCAGTCCTTCTGCCTCTTTTGTGCAAGCTTTTCACTGGTGCCAGTGAGAGCTTGGCTAGAAAAAGCCTGAAGGGATCGGTCTGTCATTGGAGAATGGAGAGGAAGGAGCGTTTTATGAAAGTGGGGTCATTATAATGCTTCCCATTAAAACATTTTTAGTGCTCGCATTTCAAGCTTAACACAGTCGACTCTGTAAATTGGCAAGAACCCAGACCCAAGAACCAATAAGCTCCCCCGTGCTTCCTGAGGTTTCTCAAGCAGCGAAGCAGGCAGCTCTTTCTCTTTTCTGATCACCATCAAAAGAATAAATTACTAAACAATAGACAATCCTGCTTCATTTAAAACATATGAAGCACTTCACAGTAGTATTGCCGTCTTTTTTATTTATTTATTTATTTACTTGCTTGCTTATTTATTTATTTATTTATTTTTGGTCAAATGGAACAGCTGTTTTAAAGCCATAGCATTAGACCTTAAAAATTATTAATCTAACTTAGAATGATTTAATCCATTGGAATACACACTTCACACTAAGTGCAGGCTGTCAATTTCAATGAAGTTACAAAATTCCCTTAAGAAAGTGGTCTTGCAAAAATCTATTTCTTTGATATATTGTGATAAGATCTTTCTTTCAGAATGTCAAAGATCTTGCTAAATAATTAGATTTTTGTGGAGCAAACAGATCTTTGTTTTTTAAATAACAACGAATAGAGACTCCCTATAAACATAACCCTGCTTTGCATGTTTATGGCCTTGGTCTGACCTGTGAAGTTTTTCTCTGCTGTGAAGTTATGCATTCAATCATAGCCTCAGTTAACCATCTTTATCACCTGTGTATTTTGCTGATACCACTGGGTCGAGCAATTTCTGTCAGTCAGTGCAACGTGAGCCAAATTGATCTTTTGTTTCTGAAGTTTCATTTGCTCTGCAACCTCAAAAAATGAATGACGAATTTAGCTTCCTTCTTGTGACCAAGCTAGTGGTTAGCAATTTCTAACAATTTAAAAAGAGGTTGGAACTGATGGTTTCAAATTCAGATTAATATAAGGCTATTTAAGCCACAAAGGAAATAACAACATCTAATCAGGATATTCTTGAAGTCAGTAGAGTCGCCTGCTTCCAATCAGTAATTCTGTACACCAAAACATTTTCTGAGACGTACGGACACAGATGTATTTTTGAACTTCCTGTGTGTCTTGCTATGAGAAGAAAAGCATCCCTAAAAGTATAATCCTGCAAAACAGAAAAAAGGCCAGAGACCTGAGAGCTGCCCAAATTGCTATTCATGACCCTCTGAGACTTCCTTTTAGGTGGCAATTAGCAATATTGTGTCACATATGATCTAACAAAATAGGGAGTCACAAAATCTACTGTGTCAGCAAAGATATCTGACAAGAAAACAAAAAGGCTTGTGTGTGTGTGTGAGAGAGAGAGAGAGAGCGAGAGAACATAAACTGATAAATTTTTATATTAAGAAATTCTACTGTCAAAAGCTATTGGCTAAGTTTCAAACAATCAATATTTTTAAGCACCCACTTCATGTGAAGAACTGACCTAGGCCCCATAAGACGAATAGAAGACACTTATGAGGGACCCATCTTCACGGAGCTTATCACTTAGTTGGACCAAAGAGACCAACACACAGAAAGATGACAACTCTAAGGGGCAGAAGGTTAATCACCAAGAAGTGACAGAGACAGTCAATGCTATGCTTCGAGGAATCACTTTGGGCCAGGCTGCTCAGTAGATATTTCCCCCAAAAAGGGAGATAGAAGTGACCCAAGCCTTGTCAGTCAGAAGCTAATCCTTCACATTCTAGTATTGACCCTTGGATGAATTCTTTGATCATGAATAGTCTTTAAAAATCAGTTAATACAATACTCTCTTCACGTGACCTCAGTGCCCGCCCCCATACTTTTGCAAGGGCCACGTGAAAACCCCATTCAATAAAATACCGTGTTGATACTTCTGAACAGATGTTGAAATAATCATCACTATGCCCATTCTAGGCTAGATCTAACAAAAATTATAGTAAAAGTAACAAAATTCGAGTTGAGCAAAATCAAACAAAAAAACAGCAACAACGACAAGGGCTAATTAAAATGTTTGCCTCCCAGGAAGTGGGTAAAGATACTCTTGTTAGTAGAGCAGTGCTTAAGATATACTAGCACAATCAAGTCGACTTTCAGCTAAATGACTCAAGACAGTGATGCCACATCTTGATGGCAATGTGAGGGAGAGATTGAGAGAGGAAAATACTAGAAATACAAGGAGATGAAGCTAGCAATACTAAAATAATACTTGAAGAAATAAAGTACAACTGAATAGAAAGGGAATCCCAGTGTAGCAACTATAGAAGAACCACCAATTTCCACAAGAATAGTTCAGGCCTTAGGAAAACAGATGACATCAATAATTAGCAGCACATAATTCTAAAAACAGACAAAGCAAGACCAATGAGGAAAGAAAAAACAAAATTACTGGCAACAAAATGTCTAGAGAATTAGATGCAAATGTAGCATCATACACCATAATAAATTCTAAATGAGTTAAAGTGTAAAACACACTAAAACTACTTATAAGAAAAATATTTAAAAACATATTTGTAAAATAACACGAACAAATATCTTAACAAGAAAGCAATGAAATTCCCAAAATGACAACATCACTAAAAAAAGTTTCATATTCTAACTGATACAAAAATATCAAGTCACATTCCACTGGAGATAGGAAAGAAATATAAAATAAATTTCAGTTGTCACTACACATCTATGAAACCAATCATAATAAATACAAATTATAGGAATCAATGTGAAAGACAAAGCCTGCACTCTGTCTGACTCTTAGTTTCAGCTCAGGTCATGATCTCAGGGTCATGAGATCAAGCCCTACATGGGGCTCCATGCTCAGTGGGGAGTCTGAGAATTTCTCTCCCTCTCCCCTGCCCTCCCTTCCCCCATTCACATTTCTTTCTCTTTTTCTTTCTAAAATAAATAAAAAAGTCTTTAAAAAAAAAAAAGGAAAGGTATTCCCAGTAAACTAGCTGACATTGTCAAACAATATTTATAAAATCCATAACAACATAGAGTGATGGAGTGTCTGCTGACATAGCCATGGGAGAATATGGGGAGCTGGTGTGAGAGGGTCAAAAAAAAAGCTTAGTGGATGCAGTAGTTCACTTCTAAACATCAAAAAGTGAGTGTATTAAAAAAAATAATAATAAAAAAATAAATTAAAAAAAAAAGTGAGTGTATTGGAGTGCCTGGGCGACTCAGTTGGTTAAGTGTCTGCCTTCAGCTCAGGTAATGATCCTAGGGTCCTGGGATTGAATCCTGCATCGGGCTCCTTGCTCAGCAGGGACCCTGCTTCTCCCTCTGCCTGCCGCTCCCCTTGCTTGTGCTCTATCTAACAAATAAATAAATAAAATCTTTAAAAAAAAAAAAAGAACAAAAACAGACCAAAAAAAAAAAAAAAAGCTGAAAGCCATGGCTCTGGAGGCCAGACTTGTGAAGGAGATATGGTGAAGTAGAAGACTGCTGTTATAATAAGCATTGGACTATCATTCAGTTTTGTGATAATGCTTGCTTTGAATTTTTTCTGGCACAATTAATTAATTCATTAATTTGAGAACAATTTGAACATAATTGAAATTTTCCATTTCCTTATGTGCAAATTTGTCTGCAAGAAACACTAGCAATATTGCACCCAGCTGAACCGGTCAGAATACACAAAACACATACACATACACACCCCTCAGGTATGTATCAGCTGCCTCCAGCACCCCTCATAGGAACCACATTCACCCACAGGCCCTATTATGCATCTGTATCAGTCATAAAGATGAGCAGCAATGAGTAAGTATGACTGTTTCTTTTTAGTCACACTAGTATTGACAATTTTAGTTTTTTTAAATTTTGCTCTTAACTGAAGTATTTTTATTTTTTTATTATTTTTTAAAGATTTTATGTATTTATTTGACAGAGATAGAGAGAGTACACAAGCAGGGGAAAAAAGGGGAGAGAGAAGCCGACTCCCCGCGGAGCAGGGAGCCCCAATGCAGGGCTCGATCCCAGGACCCTGAGATCATGACCCGAGCCAAAGGCAGCCGCTTAACAAACTAAGCCATCCAGGTGCCCCTTAACTAAAGTATTTTTAAAATATTATCTCTTTTCTGCTCACTCTGTGTTAGGTCAATTTATGTCACTGATGAAGTGTTTGAGTGTAATGCCCTTAATTCCATTTTTGCCTTGTGGTCTTTGTTTGTTATTTTTTTTTAATTAATAGAGTTTATTTTTTTTTAGAGCAGTTTTACATGTATAGAAAAATTGAATGGGAAGCACAGAATTCCCCAAAACAGTTTCCTCTATTATTAACATCTTACACTAGTGGGGTACATTTGTTACCATTGATGGGCCAATATTGATACATTATGATTAACTGAAATCCATACTTCAGTCTTTGTGTTGTACATTCCTTGCATTCTGACAAATGTATAATAACATGTATCTACCATTACAGGATCTTATGCAATAGTTCCACTGCTTTAAAAATCCCCTGTGCTCCACCTACTTGTTCCTCCCACCCCACTAACACCTGGCAACTGCTAATCTTTTCACTCTCCATAGTTTGCTTTTTACTAAATATCATATGATTGCAATCATACAGTATTTAGCTTCTCCAGACTGATTTCTGTCTCTTAGTAATATATTTAAGATTCTAGCATGTGTTTTTGTTGACTTGGTAGCTCATTTCATTTTATTGATGAATAATATCCCACTGTTTGGATGTACCATCGTTTACTTATCCATTCATCTCCTGAAAGACTTCCAAGACTTCCAAAGCCTGGTGGCTTCCAAGCTTGGCAATTATGAATAAAGTTGCTATAAATACTTGTGTGCTGTTTTTGTGTGGACATAAGTTTTCAAGTCATTTAAGGGCAATTAAGTTTTTAACTCAAGGAGCACAGTTTCTGCTTCATCATGCGAAGAGTATGTTTAATTTTGTAAAAACTACCAAACTGTCTTCCATAGTGGCTGTAACAGTTTGCATTCCCCCCAGAAATAAATGAGAGTTCCAGTTTCTCCACATCCTCGCCAGCATTGGATGTTGTCACTGTTTTGGATTTTAGGCATTATAATAGGTGTGTAGTAAGTAGTACCTCATTTTTTAAATTGCAATTCCTTAATGACATGTGATGTGGAACATCTTTTCACATGCTTACTTTCCATCTGTATATCTTGTTTGGTAAGGTGTCTCTTCAGACTTTTGCCCATTTTTTTAATTGGGTTATTTCCTTACCATTGAGTTTTAAGAACTTCTTGTAGATTTTGAATACCAGTTTTTTATCGAATGTATGTTTTGCAAAGATTTTCTCAAAATCTGGCTTGTCTTTTCATTTTCTAAACAGTGTCTTTCACGGAGCAGAAGATTTTAATTTCCATGAAGTCCAGCTTAACATTTTTTCTTTCGTAGGTCATTTTTTTTGTTGCACAATTTTGCACAACTCAGTGATTTTTAGGAATTCGTAGAGTATGTAGGAGCCACTGACCACATTTACCCTTTTCAGCCATTCATTTATTTGACCAGATAATTCCATTTCGAATAAAGTGCCCAAAACAATTGGTGCAGAGGTACTGAACAGCACAACTTATGATGAAAAATTGGAAACTTTATGCCAAACAGATGAGAATGAATAAATAATAATAGAGAATATTAACAATGTAAAATACTAGGAGTGCCTGAGTGGCTCAGTTTATTAAGCATCTGTTTCTTGATTTCAGCTCACGTCATGATCTCAGGGACGTGGGATCCAGCCCCACGTCCAGCTCCGAGTTGGGCATGGAGTCTGCTTAAGATTCTCTCTCTTCCTCTCCCTCTGCCCTCCCCACACTCTCTTGGTCGCACACTCTCTCTCTCAAAATTAATTAATTAATTAAAATACTAATATGCTGTTAAAGATTGTTAGCATGTCAGCATTCTTTGCATACAAATACAAGTTCATGGAAATGTTAAGTGAAGAAAGTAGCACATACCCCTGGGGCAAATAATACAGTATACATTAATTTAAAAAAGAAAGTAGCACATAAAATATTACTTATACCTTAATTAAATGTGATTTTTTTTCTTAGTTGAAATATAAGAAGTATAAGAAAAACTTTCTAGTTTTTTTTTCTATTTGAATGTGAATTTCAAATAGAAATTAAAATCCAGTATCATGTATTAGTTAGAATAAGTACAACAAGTTGCTGTAATACAAATTCCAAAGTTTCATAGTAGAGGTTTAATTTTTGTTCATACAAAGCTGAATACAAACATTTCAGGTAAGCATCAGCTAAGGGACCCAGGCTCCTTCCATCTGTGGCTATACCATTGCCTGGGCTGTGGAGCCCTTGGCCATTCCTTCCTCTGCATTTGGCTGGGAAATAGAGGAAGAGTTTGAGGGATCACACAGGAAGTTTTTATGGGTCTGGTTTAGAAGACTGAACTCACTCGCACACATGTGGCTACAACTACCTTGAATGCAGGCTGGGAGAAGTGGTCTAGCTGTGTGCCCTAGAAATAAAAGAATGCTTTTGTGCCTTTGTTACCTGCACTTGACAAAACTGACTGCTGGTTTTCTTAGACTCCTTTCTCTTTTCAATTTTGCTTAACTCTGTAGTAATATAGAAGTATCCCTTATTATTTTAATCCATTTAGTTCTCAAGTCCAGATTATCAGAGTTTAGATACCACTTACACCACTTATCCAAGTCTATTCGGTTCCTGTGTTCAGACAGGAAGAGTTTTGATGCTAAGATGCATTCATTCTTTCCTTAAAAAAAAGAAAATTGAAATTTGCAACCTCTGAATTCATCCCCTAGCCTTCATTTCAGGAAATATTCCTAAATCAACTCAGAGTATTTTTTGTCCCATTTAAAAATTTTACAGTAGATTACATGTCTTGCCAAGGAAACAATATGTAAAAATCTTTTATGTGATTCTTTATTCCTAACCTATATTTTTTGTTTTTTAAGATAAAGGAAAATTTCTAAGATTCTCTTCTCTACATATTAAGAACTAGTACTTGGTCATGCATTGATAACATTCATCAGGGTCAATTCTTGTAGAAATGTTTCATGTTAACATAGATTTCTTTAAAAGCTAAAAAGACTTGTAAACATGTTATATTTGGGGAGTAGAACATCTTTGTATAATAATCCATTCTAATTTTTTTCTATTTCGGTGACCACCTTTAACATTGTTCTCCAATTACTTTTTAATTTTGACAAATAATTGCAAAATGTCTGAAAATTTTATAGAGTAAGTTAATTATTAGTACCTTAAAAAATTTTATGTACTTACTTCCTGGTTTTTGCATATTTTTACTATTAACTTGCCAATTTGTGTAAAATGTTCCATACAGGCTCTTAACATATATTTATATTTCATCTATGTTTACCTTAAATAGTATTTTCATGTGCAGTGTATTTAATTCTGTAATTATGAGTGTCTTCCTTTATTTTTCCTACTAAGGTTTTCTTATATTCCATTAATATATATTTTATGTTCCAAGATAAATCACTATCCACTTTTGCAAGGCTTTTGTTGCTAAGTCATTACATTTATTTCTTTTTTAATTTTATCTTCTATGTGTCATTAATGTAAGTGTGCAATTGATTTTTTGAAGATTATATTAAAATCTTTCCATTCCGCGAACTAAGTTTTTGGTTGATATTTTTGTATAATTATACAATTAGCAGAAGTTGATTTTCTTTCTAACTAGATATCTGGAGACCTTATTTGAAGCCTCCCTTTAACTATTTTCTTATGCAATATTTTTAAAGTTTCTTTTTTTTTTAAGATTTTATTTATTTATTTAGAGAGTGAGTGGGGGGAAGGGCAGAAGGAGAGAGAAAGAGAATCTCAGGCAGGCTCCATGCTTAGCCCAGAGCCCAATGTGGGGCTTGAACCCACAACGCTGAGATCATGACCTGAGCCAAAATCAAGAGTCAGACACCTGAGCTGACTGAGCCACCCGGATGCCCCTAAAGTTTCATTAAGATATACAAAGCTCAATCTGTATCCACTCTCAGTCTTCTAATTAATAAATCTACTAATTAAATCCAAAATATTTATAAAATTAACTGAATTACAGAAAGTGTGACAAATTGGAAATCACATCATCAAGTATTTGTATTTGGAATTCTATTTCTATACACATTAAAGGAACAAATTAATAATCCATTGATACCCTAAGTGAATATATTAAATGTAACATAAAAAAATTTACAAATGCACTTTTTGTATAACATTAAATGTAATATAATACATTTTATAAATGCACTTTTTGTCTAAAATTAAAATTCTACTACAATGGTTAAGGATATTTCTGAAATGACCTCTGAGAGGAGAATTGCAGTCAGTTAGATCAATAACCGTTTTGAATGTTGTGATATCACCACCTACTGGAGAATTAGAATTGGAACATTTTCATTTTGGAAATCCTTATCAAATGGCAATATTTACTGAATTTAGACCTTTCTTAGATTCATAAGATTTGTTAAGATGTTGAGGTTTTAACCCCTTACTTTACACACATGTGAAAATAGACACAGAGAGGCTAAACATTCAGTGACCTGCCTAAAATCACTACTAGTTATGTATAAGAGGATAATATAAGATGAATTACATATAAGACTCTACTCCATTTCTATGAGTCCTCAGTCCCATGATCTGTGTTCTATAGCTTGCCTTCTAGGGCAACAGTCGCCATGTCATTGTCAGTGTCCATTATAATAAAGGCTAAAAACACTCTTAAAGTGAAAACAAATTTGGTTTTCCTACCAAAATTGTTTATCACAATTTTCCATTTTTCTTCTACTGCCTCAGAATAATTAGGAGCTAAATTTTTACTGAGTTCTTAGGTTTTCTCCAACAGATGACTGCTGATCAAATTATTTAGGATAAGCATCCAGTTTCTCATTATCTCCCTTTTATTTTCACCCATAATTAAAGAAAAAAAGAAGATAGCACCTTCCAACTCTCTTGATTACAAATTAAAAGATTGTTGGAAACTGTATGGGAAAACAGGCTCCCTCTCAAACTGGGAGAGAATAAATTGGTGTTAAAGTTTGTTAGTAATTTCACAATATCTATCAAAAGGGTAAGTCGCATCGCTTTTGACACTACAATTCTGCCTCTAAGAATTTATTCCACAGATATTTTTGCCCAAATATTCATCACCGTATCATTGCTCATAGCAAAACAAAACAAATCTGCAAACAACCTAGATGCTCTAAAAGGATACCGATAAATATAGAACATTGACATAGCCATACTATATGGAGTACTGTTCAGCCATTTTTTTAAACAACTTGGTTCTGTGCATACTTATAAGAAAAGAAGACTAAACTTTATACTTAAAGAGAAAGAGCCAGTTTTTGCACTATATGTATGTTATCATTCCACCTGTGTAAAAATACAGAATTGTAGGGGTGCCTGGGTGGCTCAGTCAGTTAAGTATCTGACTCTTGATTTCGGCTCAGATCATGATCTCAGGGTCCTGAGATGGAGCCCCACATTGGGCTCTGCGCTTATCAGGGAGTCTGCTTGTCCCTTTCCCTCCCCCTCTGTCCCTCCTCTCATTTGTGCACTTTCTCTGTCTCTCTCTCAAATAAATAAATAAATAAAATCTTTAAAAAAAATAAAATTTCCAGTATTTAGAAAAATATTAAATACTAAATTTAAGCTTCAAAAATTGTTTTCCAATATTTAATGTGTTTCTCAGTTTGCTATCATGAATATAACTTCTAGTATATGCTTTTCATGCTTGGAATGGCTACCCATAGTTTTTGATCAAGACTTTTAAGAAATGATTTAGTCTAACTCTTGATGGGCACCTTTGACGAAAAACTTTATTTACACTAGAATACAGTACAAAAAATTTTAATTACTTTACAATCATGTGAACATTTTAGCATAGTTGAGAGTCTATTATCTTCAGAGGAATATCTTCTCCTTTTCCTTTACCGATAAATGTAAAGTTAAAACTTCTTTGGTGATGTGACTGGATTTCCAAGTTAACCAAACATTTCCATGACAAGTATTTCACAATCTAAATAGTTTCTCATTTGCAAAAAGGCATGGGCCTTGCTAGGCCAGTCACCCTCAAAGGGGTTTGGATGGTCCTAAAAGGCATGTCAGCCCCAAGTAGGAGAATTGTATAAAATATGTAGCGTACTGCGTTGAATAGTGCCCCCACCAAATTCATGTCCATCCAGAAGCTCAGAATGTGACTTAATTTGAAATAAAGGTCTTTGCACATGTAATCAAGGCAAGGTTTAAGATAAGATCATCTTGGATCAGGGTGGGCTCAAAATCCAATGGGAGTATCCTTAAAAGAGACAGAAATGGGAAAGGTCCAGCTACGCAGAGAAAAATGTGATGTGAATACAGAGGCAGGGGTTGAAGTGATGTATCCTCAGACCAAGGAATGACAAGCATTGACAGCGTTCCACCACCAGAAGCTGGGACAGAGGACAAAAATGTGTTCTCCCTTACAGCTACTAGAAGAAACTAACCTTTGGGGCACCTTAGATTTCAGACTTCTGGCCTCCAGAACTGTGAAAGAATGTATTTCTGTTACTTTAAAGCCACCCAGTTTGTGGTACTTTGTCATGGCAGGACCAGGAAACTAATATTCACGGATGCCCTCTCGAGGTCCTGCCCCTGGGATGCCTGTCATGGGTCGGGGACCTAGGGGGTGGCTGTGAAATCCAGTAGAGGTCTCTTTTCATGAGGTAAACCAAGATTTCATTTTCAAGATAGAAAATCCATCAGACTCAGCACTTTCCTCAGCACTCCACAGCCTGTGCCAATCCACCTCCTCCTCACACAAACCTTTCAAGGAAACCACCTGTGAGGGCAACACTTCAAGAACAACTCAGGAAAATAAGATCTTCATCTAATTCCTGCTACAGTGTGGCAAAATGTCATCAAGTAGAGGATGAAGAAAATGATCAGCCTTCTTCAGAGGAAGGAGTATCTCCAACCAAAGACAACTGTTGGAATATCCAGAAATTTTTAAACACACAGTGAATTTGATGAAAGGACATATTTGAAAAACACCTTTAAGAATATCAACGCGTGGGGCACCTGGGTGGCTCAGTGGGTTAAAGCCTCTACCTTCGGCTCAGGTCATGATCTCAGGGTTCTGGGATCGAGCCCTGCATCAGGCTCTCTGCTCAGCTGGGAGCCTGCATCCCTCTCTCTCTCTCCCTACTTGTGATCTCTCTCCTCTCTGTCAAATTAATAAATAAAATCTTAAAAAAAAAGATTATCAACGCGTGTGTATATCAGTCACTTGATACTAGGTCATGCAGCGGCCCCAAAAAGGATTTTGCAAAAGAGAATCTTCTCAATCAAGGATTAAATGAAGAAAAAGCAAAATTGGTGAAGCCCGTTCAGGAAAAAGAAGACTTTCTTCAGAGGTTAAAACTCGTTAAAATATATGGCTCAGACTGTTACCGGGTTACAGCTGTTAATAAGGAAGTAGAGAAGCTTTAGCCAGCTGTTGCTTTATGGCGTGCAGTCAACTGTGTCTGAGGAGAACAAGAAATGCAGCCTCCCTCAGCTGATGGGCCACTGTGAGTTAGACAGTAAGATGCCACCCTATAACAGAAATGAAGAAGCAGGTATAGGTGTTTCATTCATAATTTTTTCTCCAAATGTCTTTGAGAAGGTCAACTTAAAAGATACTTATACATTTGAAAAAGAAGATATAAACCATTAGGACTTAGAGAAAGGTATCCTGGTGAACATCATTTATGTAAATATAAACTAGGCTCTAAGATAAAAATTTGGAAAAAAATAAATAATAAATAAATAAATAAAATAATTTGGTATGTGGAGTAAATTTGCCAAAGGAAATATGACAGCTAAAGTAATGTGAAAAAATTGAAATCATGTTTAAAAAATAATTTGGACAATTCTGGAAGCCAATTTTAATATATTGTTTTGCTCATGGCAAAAAGTTTTAGGTTGACTGTTAAAAAAAAAAAAATAGTCCAATCTGGTGAATGCCTACACCTAAACTGGTCTAAAAATGCCTGCCTCTCTTCTAAGTTTGTGACTTTTGTTTCCATCCATTTACAACATATTTCCGTCTAGATGGTCTAGCAGGTAACGAAGCTCCTATGTCTGAAATTTTACAATAATTATAATAATATTATGGAGACAAAAATTGGGGATCCCTGCACAAGCCAAACGCCTTTGCCTATTCCAGCCCCCAAGTTGCTCCGCCTGTCCTGCATCAGGCACTTTGGGCATCTAGAAAGCCAGCTCGGGCCAAGCTCCCCCTCCGTGCCCACCCGAGATTTTGTGGTCAGCCTACAGAAGCAGACAGACAGCAGAACACCACCAGGCCACCCTTCCTGCTCCTTCATCAAGCTGGCCCGGTGCTGCTTTGCTGGGCCTGTATCAGGCCCCACCCTGGTCAGGCACCCTTGGAAAAGGTACCATCTGGGAGACCCAGGTGCCCCTCAGGCTGAGGGAGTAGTAACCTGGGGGGACATCTGTGACTCTTCTGTCACAAAAGTTACCTCAGGGTTGCATGCTTGGGATGTCCCCTATGGGGAAGAAGGGTTCTCATGTTTGCTTTATACCCTTCTATGCTCATTGAATGATCTTAACCATCATTATGCATTTTATAGATTTTTAAAACTAGTTGATACATAATGGAAAAAAAAATAGACGGATCAAAAAGGAGAACATTTTCCTCAGCCCTCCCTCCGTGTTCTTACCTCCCCCAGGCCCTGGCCTTTCTTCACTGGCCCCTACACCCTCACCATTTCCTGCTCTCGGCCTCCTCTCAGATCCTCTCAGGACCCAGGCTGTGCTGCAGGGAAGCCAGCTCAACTTGAGGAGTGCAGGCCAGGCTGTATGAACGTAGGAGCCGGAAGCAAGCGTGGGTGTCAGCCGCCAGGAGACTTCCGGTCAAACTTGTCTCTTCAGCTGGGCAAACATGGCCACGTGTTTCACCCGCTCTGAGCATGTTTGTTAGTGGGTGCCGGTGTCAGAGGGGATGATAATGGCTACCTCAGAAGGCTGTGAGAATGTGATAGCATGATCAATGCAAAGGTCCTGACATGAAGATGGGAAGTTACTAGCCAGTCAGAGGGACAGGCAGTGACAAGACGTCAGAAAGCCAGAAGGTGCTCCCATGTCACCTCTGCTTCTCTGTGGAGGTCTGGTTTTTTCTTTTACTTCTCTCTGCGCAGCCCTTCCTCCTGACTCCTTATCTCTCTGGCAGAAAATGGCTGCCCCACGCTTTGCACGTTTTAATTCCAGCCCCTGGGGCGGTCTAACCTACAAATCTGAATCCGACTCCATATCCCAGGAAAGAGAACCAGAGGGGCCAAGCTTGGGTGACAGCTGTCAATCCAGGGACCTACGTTACAGGGTCAGAGTCAGTACCCTGCCTTCCTTGAATGACAAGCCATTCTAATCTATCTGCAAGTAAAGTTGGTCTCTTTCTGGTCTCCTTCTAAGACAAACAAACTGAAGCACATCTGGTTAAGGATCCAAATTGTCTTGGACATAGATATGGGCAGATGTGTATCCTCCAGGTCTTCAGTGTTTTGATGGATGGGGCTCAGGGTGCATCAATCTAAGATCCATGATGTATTCATGCAGGCTTAGAACAGAGCTAGATAAATGGCTCAAAAGGAATATAATATTTATAATATAAAAACATTTACACAATATCTCTGCTTTAGCAGCACTTAAATTCGTAAAAAAAAGTGCATGAATAAAGTTTTAGAAATATATATAAACATTCCATAAAAAGTTTTTATTTAAAAGACCACAGAAAATATCCTTTTAGAAAGTGAAAGAAATTCCTGAAACAAAAATAGTTATTTCCTTATTCATCTCTTTAGTTTATAAGGTACTCAGGTATCCTTAAGGTGCAGAGCTCTCAGAATTTGTTCTCTGACATAAATTTTTGTTTCTAAATCTTCATTGAGATGTAATCAACAAAAAAAAAATTGTGAGACATTTAAAGTGTATGTGATATATATAGTGAAATGATCCCCACAATTAAGTTAACATACTCATCACCTCCCATATTTACCTCTTTAGGGGGGCAGGGGACACTTAACACCTACTCTCCTAGTAAATTACGCAATGTAGTGTTATCGACTAGAGTCACCATGCAATGCATTAGAGCCTCAGATCTTATTCATCGTGCAACTCAGTTTTTACCCTTTTATAGCCTCTATCCATTTCCCCTGCCCCAGCACCTGGCAACTACCATCTACTCTCTGTTTCTATGAGTCTGGCTTTATTTTTTTCTAAGATTCCATATATATATTATATATAATATATATATGTTAATATATAATTAACATATAATATATTATTTGCCCCAGGGTACAGGTCTGTGAAATCATCAGGCTTACACATTTCACAGCACTCACCATAGCACATACCCTCCCCAATGTCCATAACCCAGCCACCCTATCCCTCTCTCCCCACCCCCCAGCAACCCTCAGTTTGTTTCATGAGATTAAGAGTCTCATGGTTTGTCTCCCTCCCGATCCCATCTTGTTTCATTTTTTTCCCTCCCTACCCCCCACAACCCCCTGCCCTGCCTCTCAAATTCCTCATATCAGAGAGATCATACGATAATTGTCTTTCTCTGATTGACTTATTTCACTTAGCATAATACCCTCTAGTTCCATCCACACCGTTGCAAATGGCAAGATTTTGGGGTTTTTTAATGGCTGCATAGTATTTCATTGTATATATATACCACATCTCCTTTATCCATTCATCTGCTGATGGACATCTAGGTTCTTTCCATAGTTTGGCTATTGTGGACATTGCTGCTATAAACATTCGGGTGCACGTGCACCTTCGGATCACTACATTTTTATCTTTAGGGTAAATACCCGGTAGTGCGATTGCTGGGTCATAGCGTAGCTCTACTTTCAACTTTTTGAGGAACCTCCATACTGTTTTCCAGAGTGGTGTACCAGCTTGCATTCCCACCAACAGCATAGGAGGGTTCCCCTTTCTCTGCATCCTCTCCAACATAAGATTCCATATATAAATGATACATGCAGTATTTGTCTTTCTCTGGATTATTTCACTTAGCATAATGGCATGAAGTGACTACTCACCTCTGAGCTCCCCAGTGATGAAGAATGAAGAATGACCTATGGGGTTCTACGAAATGCATACTCAGATCAGGCTCACTTCTCTAGGCTGGGAGGATCCCTCCCTGGTGTCATCGTAGGAATTTAGGGTAAAATTTTATTTATTCATTCTTGTTATTCACATTTACTGCCCTAATTCTGGTCCTTATTGCTGATAGTGATGAGTTGACATGTTTGTCTTGGGGCCAAGGAAGAGAGGTGAAGGGCAGGAGCTGGGAAGAGCTTGGGGCAATGGGAAAGAAAACCACTGGATAGGTGTTAAATCTCTAGAGAGAGTGCTTTCCACAAAAAGATGAAGGTTTAAAGAATAGCTTGGCTAAAGGTTGCAATAAAATCAATTAATAAAATTTGGTTACTCTAGATGCTTTAGTTTTTTCAATTTTTTTGAGTATAACTGACACACTAGTTTCAGGACATAGTGATTCAACTCCTCTGCATTATGCTATGCTCACAAGTGTAGCTCCCATCCATCATGATATAACACTATTACAATATCATTGACTATATTCCCTATGTTGTGCCTTTTATTCCCATGATTTATTGATTTATTCATTCCATAGCTGGAAGCCTGTATCTCCCTCTCCCCTTAATTCATTTTGCCCTTTCCTCCAACCCGCCCCCTCTGACAACCACTAGTTTGTTCTTTGTACTTATGGGTCGTCTTCTACTTTTTGTTTATTTGTTTATTTGTTTTTTTTTTCTTAGATTCCACATATGAATGAAATCACATGGTATTTGTCTTTCTCTGACTTGATTCACTTAGGATAATGCCATCTAGGTCCATCCATGTTGTTGCAAATGTCAAAATTTCATCCTTTCTAAAGAAAAAAAGGATCTCATCCTTGCTTATGGCTGAGTAATATTCATATATATATGAACATATACATATATTTATATACATGAGAATTTATATACATATAAATATATGTATTATATATGAATTTCTATATATGAATATACATATTATATATGAATATATATAAATATGTACATATACATATATATTATATACATATAACATATATGAATTACATATATATAATTCATACATATATAAATCTTTTCCCTATATCTTGGCTATTGTGAATAACACTGTAATAAACATAAGAGTACATATGTCTTCTTAAATTAGTGTTTTCATTTTCTTTGGTAAATAGTAGTGAAATTATTGGACCATATAGTATTTCTATATTTCATTTTTTGAGGAACCTTCTAAACAATTTTTTTAAACTATTTTTCCCTAGGTTATTTTGCAATGAATGGAAACAACCAACTGAAATGTAAAGCTGAATTGGGGGGGGAGAGAGAGTTGAATTGGTGAAATTTCACATCACCAATTCAACTCTCTCTCCCCCCCCAATTCAGCTTTACATTTCTACAGAATAACAGTCACAGTAATATATTTAATCTTTTCTTAATATATATTTTATATAACACTGTATCCCTGAAAACTTCGCCTTCTCAATTCAGTCCAGGTTGGGAGGAATCTGAAGACGCAGTTGGGAGTCTCAAATTACGGGCAACCCTGTGTGCTGGTGCCCCCTCTAGTGGACATTTTTTACATTGCATGTGCTTGTTTGGGTTTTGTTTTTTTTAAAGCAGGAGCACTTTTTTTTCCTTTTCCTTTCTTTTTCTTTTTCTTTTTTTCCTTTTTTTTTCTTTTTAAAGGTTTTATTTATTTATTTGAGAGGGAGAGAAGGAGAAGAAGAGAGCACGAGAGGGGGAAGGTCGGAGGGAGAAGTGGACTCCCCGCCCACCTGGGAGCCTGATGCGGGACTGGATCCCGGGACTCCATCTCCGGTCAGGATCATGACCTGAGCCCAAGGCAGTCACTTAGCTAACTGAGCTACCCAGGCGCCCCAGGAGTACTTGTTCATAGGCCAAGAAACATCTCATAAAGCCAAGAATAATCACAAGATAATATCAAAAGATCCCTGCAGGATCAAAAATGCATGTATCTAAGAAGATGAAGCTGATTGTATTTGCCAGAATTTGCAGGGTCCCTTGTTAAAAAGAAAGAGCTCCATAAGAGCTTGGAGTGGCACATAAAACCCCAAGAGACTGCTTACTAATAATTATTTTTTAAATGTTTGTTCTGATTGATAAAGGATGGGGAGTTTGCACTTGGGAATTGGTAAGAAAGAAATTCCATCCTTCCCCCTGAGGATGGTGAAGCATGGTAAAAAGTAGGGACCACAGAAAATGCATGTTGAGTAAAGTGTTCATTTGGAGCAATCTGAAATGCTGAACCCTTCCTTAGAGAGTGCATTTGTAGGTCCTATTGCAGAAAATGGTGAAGATGCTGAATTCTATGTGCTGGGTGACTTGGGGTTCTAGAGGTGACTGTCTGAAGGGACACATGAATGGAGGAGCCCAACATTACCACCATAGTCCTTTGCTAGAGAGCTACATAAATCCATAATGCTCAAATGTCTCTGAGTCAATACTACTGAAGCATTTGAAAGAGTCAAAAGCAATGTCATTGTTTTCCTAGCACAGGAAATGATGACATATGTGTAGCTTGCTGACAGAGGTGATTATCTAGGGGCCTGTTCAGGGTGACTTCAGACCTTGTGTTGCTTTCCAAGACCCAGGGGGCACCAAAGTACCTCAGTACAACTGTAGCCTACTGAAGGCCCCCCTGCAGTAGGCGGACTGCACACGGGGTGCTGAAATGTCAGGGGCTTAGTCAATAGGACTGACAATAAACCCCTAGTCAAGGCCAACGTCTGAGGCCTCCCTGGTCTTACACAATTCTAACACTGATCTCTCTGGGTCATCCTTTTCTGTGTCATCTTGTCATATTAGAATGACCTCCTTTATTGAAGATTACCTGCCTAGCTTCAACCAGGCATTCAAATCCTGTGTCCATTTACTCAATAACTCTGTTTTTAGTCACAGGTGGATAGAAATATGCTGCTACAATTTTGATGGCTGCTCCTCTTCCTTTATTCTTATGTTTATTCTATAAGGTCACTTTTCTCTGTCTGAACACTTCACTAACAGACAAAGATGGCAACACATTACGCAACTGAGAACAGGGAAGTAAGCAAAAAGGGGAGAAAATGTCTCTGAACAGACAAAATAGATATTTCTAAGTCCATATGTAAGACTGATGTAATGTTTGCGTAATCCTGAAACTACTAACTGAGAACAGTTCTAGCATCTCTTACTGCTGTGATGAAGGGAAAACCTCAGGGCTTTTAGAAGTAAAAGAGATAGCTTTCTGGGAAACTTGCAGTGATGATTACCCCAATTTACTAAGTATCTTTTTCTTAGTTACATTTCCTAGTTGACTATTGTTAGGGGAAGTCATCCCAAAAATATGACCACTGGAAGATATTTGCAAGTGATACATCCAATAAAGGGTTAGTATCCAAAATATATAAAGAATTTATACAACTCAACGCACTCACAAAAACAAATAATCCGAGCAGAAGACATGAACAGACATTTCTCCAAAGACAACTAGATGGCCAACAGACACATGAAATGATGCTCAACATCCCTCATCATGAGAGAAATCCAGGTCAAAACCACAATGAGATATCACCTCACACCTGTCAGAATGGCTAAAACAAAAAACACAAGAAACAATAAGCATTGGCCAGGATGTGGAGAAAAAAGAATGCTCTTGCTCTGTTGGTGGGAATGCAAACTGTTGCAGCCAACTCTGGAAAACGTATGGAGGCCCATCAAAAAATTAAAAATGGAACTACACTATGATTCAGCAATCACATTCCTGGGTATTTACCCAAAGAATACAAGAACATTAATTCAAAGGGATATATGCACTCCTATATTTATTGCAGCATCATTACAATAGCCAAATTATGGAAGCAACCTGTGTCCATCAATAGGTGAATAGATAAAGGAGATGTGATATATACACACACACACACACAGTGGAATATTATTCAGCCATAAAAAGAATAAAATCTTGCCATTTGCAACAATATGGATGGAGCTAGAGGGTATAAGGCTAAATGAAATAAGTCAGAGAAAGACAAATAACATATGATTTCACTCATATGTGGAAAATGAACAAAGGGAAAAAAAAAGGAAAGAGAGACAAACCAAAAAACAAATTCCGAGTTATAGAGAACACATTGATGGTTGCCAGAGGGGAGATGGGTGGGAGGATGGATGAAATAGGTGAAGGGGATTAAGAAGAGTATACTTATCTTGAAGAGCACTGAGTAATATATGGAATTGTTGAATCACTATATTGTACACCTGAAACGAATATAACACTGTATGTTAACTGCACTGTAATTAAAAAAAAAAAATATGACCACCTATTGACCCAAGAGCAGAACCCCTGGGCACTCAGAGGCTCCTTACCCCCTTCCATGTACTAGGAAATAGTTCTGCTTGCTTCCCTCTCCTGCTCCCAGAAGCTGCTCCAAGGACACGGACTTGAGATAATGATGTGGTGTTGACAACACCCGCATGGTACGCGCCTGAAACCAGTTAAGGCCTCTTTATAAACTTCCAAGATTTGGATGGTGGGTGCTGGAATCCACTCCTCTTGCTGCCACCCAGGACAAGCCTCTTATGTAAGTTCCCTTTGCTTATTAAAACTGCCACTTTGCTTATTAAAACAGCCTAGAGGGGCTTTTCTCTTTGGTCTCTCCCTGGCCTCTGCATATGGTGGCTAGTTTAGAATTTCATCTAGGAAGTTCCCAGGAGGGTGATGAACCATCAAGTATATAATATCTTTGTCACAATGTTAGAGTTATATGAAAGAGACTATTTAGTGCTAGGACCAGTGCAGGAAACATCCTTAATACTCCCCTGTTCTTAATTTGTGAATCATATTGAAATAGTGCTACTCACAGATTTCTAGTTCTCATCTTTCAAAGTACACTGTAGGATTGTGCTTCCCCAATTCCTTGAGTTGGGCATGGCCATATGATTTGCTTTGGCCCAGGAAATATGCCTATTCAAAGAAATAATGGTTCTTTGGGGGCGTATATAACACATATATTGGTCAGCAGGATGGTGTCCTAAAATTCCCTTAAGCTATCTTCACTCTTTTTTTTTCTTAATTTTTTTATTTTTTTTTTTAACTTCACTCTTCTTCATTCTTTTTTCTTTTTGTTCCTCTCATTGGATGAATTCTACTGCCCTGTCTTGGAGTTCACGGACCTTTCTTCACTCTTAAAAAAGAAGGAAATTCTGCCATTTGCAACAACATCGATGGACCTTGAGGGCATTATGCCAAGTAAAATACAGAAAGACAACATTGCATGCTATCACTTATATGTGGATTCTAAAAACAAAAGTTAAACTTACAGAAACAGGGAGTAGAAAAGTGGTTGCCATGGGGAAAAAATGGAGATTGGTAAAAGGTACAAACTTTCAGCTATGAGACAAATAAGGTCTGAGGATCTAATACATAACTTAGTGACTATTGTTGATAAACCTGTATTGTATAATTGAAATTTGCTAGGAAAGTAGAATTTAAATGTTCTTGCCATATAAATAAATATATATATACATATATATGTGTGTTTGTGTATATACACATATGTATGTAAATATGTGACATAGGTGTATTAATTAACCCAATGAGGGTAATCTGGTCGCAATGTATACATACATCAAATCATTATATTGTACACTTTAAACATCTTACAATTTTATTTGTCAGTTATACCTCAATAAAAAGAAAAAATCTGGATCATTTCAGTGGAAGTAAGGGTGAAAAGGAGAAGACATGCTCAAAAGATATTCTAGAGGTGAAATCAAAAGATTTGGTAAACAATAAATGGCATGGGTAAAACAAAGAGAGGAATTAAAATGATTCCCATTTGTAGCTTCTGCTAAATGGTGATATAGTAAATGCTAAAATAGTAAGGAATGTTTATAGGAGAAAAACAAGCTTTTGGCTTGAGATGCAATATTTTTGAGACATCCAAATGAAAATTACAGTTGACAATTGGAAATGCAGGTCTGGAGCAATGGAAAGAATTAGGTATTGGAAAAATAGATTTAAAAACTTTAAATGCAGGCAATCCTCTATTCACATTTCCATATTTGTAAATTCACCTATTTGATAAAATTTATTCGTAACCCTAAATCAGTACACATGGGGCTTTTGTAATCATTGGCAGACATGCACACAGAAGCAAAATATTTGAATTGCCCAATGAGCATGTTCCCAGCTGAGGACAAACAAGGCAATGCTCTGCCTTCTTGTTTCAGCTCTTACACTGTAAACAAATGTCTTTACATGGTCTCTTTAGTGCCACATTTTTTGCACTTTTGTGCATTTTGTTGGTGATTTTGCTGTTGAAAAGGGTCCCAAATATAATGCAGAACTGCTATTCCTAAGTCCAAGTTCAGAAGTACAACAAGACTTTATAATCTGCCTTATGGAGGAAACACATGAGTTAGATGAGCTTCATTCAAGCATGAGTTATGGTGCTGTTGACTGTGAGTTCAGTGTTAGAGAATCGACAATATATATTAAATAAGGTGTCTTTTAACAGTAACAGAAAACAAGGTTATGTATCAATCGGTTGATGAAAATGTACTCAGAAGCTTATGGGACCCTAACTTTGAGTTTCCCCTAAGAGCGATGGTTCAGTATTAACCAGTCCCATGTTCTTGGCAATGTTACAGAACATAACCACTGCAAATAATGAGGATTTTCTGTGTATAATCATAGGTATGAGACTGTGACATTGAATAGTGAAAGCATATACACCAAAAAGTAAGAGAGTTGGAGATAGAACTCAAGGGAACACTGGTATTTAGATGGTAGACAGAAGGTAAAATGTTACGGGAAGCTCAAAAGGAATGGTCAGGTAGGTAAGCAGAGAGTGCCAAGAAGTACCCTGAGAATATTTCAGTAAGAGAACAATCCCCAACAACAAGAGTTGCAAAAAAAAAGCTCCCAGGAGACACATAGATGGTATAAGGGAATGCAGATACGCATATTAGACTTAAGGCCTGAATTTAAAACTTAGATCTGCTACCTAATAGCTGGGTGATATAAACAAATTCTTCTTATTTCTCTGGTCCTTAATTAATTCTGTAAGACAAATCCTAACACAGAAGGTCATTGTCAATTGCATATTGAGCAACTATAAATGTTCCACATTTTGTAAACTTTAAAAAGCCAAGATTAAATGTTTTAAAGGGCTGTATACTACAGTGACCTCGGATCTTGGCCTCAGTTATGCTCCAGCATGAGTACAATTATACAAGTATGTTTCATTTAGGTTGCTAAGTTGCTGTTGGATACAGTTTATTAGTCCAAGATGGAGAGGCCTGCATTTTATTCTGTCTCTCCTATCCATACATGATGATCTCTGTTGATATATCTTATTTCTCGAATTTCTGTGAATGGAAAATGGCTTTTGGAGATAATCAAGCCTCAAAATGAGTTATGGATCCCTACCTCCTTCCTGCATTCACTCTCTCATTTATATATTTTTTAAAAATACATATTGGGTGCCTCGGTGGCTCGGTTGGTTTAGTAACTGCCTTTACCTCAGGTCATGATCCCAGGGTCCTGGGATCGAGTTCCGCATCCAGGTCCCTGCTCAGCGGGGAGTCTGCTTCTCCTTCTGCCTCTACACCTCCATCCTGCTCATATGCCTTTTTCTCACTCCATCTCTCTCTCTCTTAAATACATAAATAAAACCTTTTTAAAAATTAAAAAAAATAAAGATTCATATTATGTTCCAAGTTATACATTAAGGCACTAGAGATAAAAAGGCCTGTAGCCTCAATGATCTTATAGTGTAATGTGGAGAAAAACTAAGTATAACAAGGTATAAAATTAAGTTTCCAATTGAAGCACCCTAAGAAATAATACATATTATATGCGGAAGCAAGTGTGAGATAGAAGCTCCTGGATTTTTATATCCTATAGAATAAATGTCGTGATTCTTGAACCCCCTCAACTACTTTGAGAATATAAAATAAGGGCGCCTGGGTGGCTCAGTCGGTTAAGCATCTGCCTTCGGCTCAGGTCATGATCCCAGGTGCTGGGATGAAGCACCACATCAGGTGCCCTGCTCAGTGAGGAGTCAGCTTCTCCCTCTTGCCCCGCTTATGCCCTCTGTCACTCTCTCAAATAAATAAATAAAATCTTATAAAAGAGAGAGAGAGAATAGAAAATAGAGAATGGAGGGGCAGTGAGGTATTTATAATCATATTCATTTGGAGAAGAATGGTAGGAAATACTATAGTTTTCATCTAAAGCTAAAAGAGAGGGAACTTCAAAGGGACCATGTGAATGTCAGTTGTTATTTATATTCACATTAACAAGATAGGAGTGAAATAACACAAACACATGGAGTAACTCAATGACAGGACGTGAGCAACTTTTTTTCTGAATCAGCTCATAATTTTCAAATACTGCAAGAATATGTCTTTTCTTTCTTCTTTCTTTTTTTTTTTCCTTTTCATAATATAACGGCTATGGACACAGGATACTTTTAAGCCTTAACTGAATTGTAAACACTTTCTCCATCACATTTTCAAACCTAGAGTAGACACTGAACGAAGCAATAAGTCAAATATTTATTTGTGGTATTGCCGATTTCTGAGGTGTAAATACTGCCATCATGGTAAATTTCAAGCTACCATATGCTGTGGGTGAATGCATATAGAGTTCAGAAGAGGTGTGCAGTAGCACGTCGTTACATAGTATCTTCACCATATGGATACAAGAGATGTAAATAAACTCAGCAGCATAGGTAATAATAAAATGTATTTAAATAATTTGGCAATGATGATTTCTGAGTATTTATTACATTGGTTTTTGATATGATTTCGTTGTAGGTTTATGTAATTTACTTTTTAATAATGGCTATGTTTAACAACTCCTTATAAAATTCCTGAAAATGTAACAATAGGCTCTCACAAGCCAGTATAAGCTGCCTCTTGCACACCATTCACCTTAAGTACATCAAAAACATAGGCTTCACTGTCCTAGCTGTCACTCTCAAGCTACTAAAATATGGATTTTCCTCTGTATGAAATTAGTAGCAACCTCTGGTACACCAATCTCCTCTTCTTTTAATCCAGTGGATACCTTCTAGTCCTAATCTTACTTGGTTATCTGTAGGAAATGACATTGTTGGTCTTCTCCTTGAAACCTCCTAGTCACCAATTTTTCCAATTTCTTTGTCTTCATCCCACCTGTCTGATGATTCCTTAGGTCTACTTTGAATGCTCTCCTTTCTCCATCAAATCCTTCAATGTGGTGTTTCTGTCAGTCCTCGTATCTTCTCACATTTCACACTGCTGCTGGAAGTCTCATCTACTCTGCTATCATTGATATTCAGTCAATACCAAATCTATTTCCACAACAAAATTCTCTCCTAATCTCCTAAAGTCCACACCCACATTTGCAATTGTTCCATGATGCATTTTTGCCCTAGAGTTTCACATAAATTTCAAATTCAAAATGTCTATAACAGATTTGTTTCTTTTGAAGTCTGTTTCTCCCTTATAATTCAGCGACTTGAAGGTAGTTCCACTTACCAAACCACCTAACTAAAACCCTGAATGTCATTCTTTATTCCTCCTTTCCAGTAGATTCCAGCACCTATTGGGTCTGACCCTAATATCTCTACCAACTATTGCTTCTCTCTGTACCCACTGCTACTGATAAAACTTGAGTCCAATCACCTCTTCTTGTTGTAATAACCTTCTAATTTCCTAACAACGATTCATCCTACACACTGATGCCTCTGTGATCTTTCTAAATCATAGATCCTTTCATGGCTTCCAGGTGCCTTAGATCAGTAGTTCTCAACCATGACTGCACAACAGAATTATCTGGGATGGTTTTTTTTCAGCCAACTTTATAAATGTATAATTTACACATAAAGAAGGATACCTATTGTAAATATATAGTTCAGTGTGTTTTTAACAAATGTATATACCTGTGTAATCACCACAAAATATAAAACATTTCCATCATCTCAGAGAGTTCCCATATGTCCTTTTCCAGACAAATTCCCCAAGCTTATCCTTCCCTGAAGAGACAACCCTAAGCAACCATCAGCTTTCTGCCAGTAAAGATTAGTTTTGCCTGTGCTAGAATTTCATATACATGAATCAGACAATATTTACTCTTTTGCATCTGGCTTCTTTTACCCAAGATGTCTTTGAGATTCAGCCATGGTGTGTGAATCCATAATATCTTTCTTTTATCTGTTGAGCAGTATTCCATTGTGTGCATTTATCAAAGTGCCATCCATTCATTTGTTGACAAACATTTGGCTTGTCTCCTGTTTGGGGCTATTATGAAAGAAGCTTCTATGAACATTTGGGTGCAAATATTTTTGTAAACATGTTTTAATTCCTCTTGGATAAATTTTAGGAGTGGAAATGCTAAGTCTTATAACTGAATCTTCAACTTTAGAAGAAACTATCTCCCAAAGGGGCTATGCTATTCGGCATTCCTACCAGCACTGTTTGAGCATTCCAGGCAGAAAGCCAGAGCAAACACAGCTCATCTTGCTTGTTTCCCTGCTTTGGGATATCACAGATCTGTACTGCCTATTATTCAATATCCAAAAACCATTGTTTCATGTACTTTGTCTAGTTTTTTAATTGTTGGAAATGGGAGGACAAGTGTAGTACCAGGTACACTCTTATAGCTAGAAGCAGAGTCTACTTGGGGAGCATCTTAAAAAATATGAGCTTGGGGGTGCCTGGGTGGCTCAGTAGGTTAAGCATCTGCCTTTGGCTCAGGTCATGATCCCGGGGTTCTGGGATTGAGCCCCATGTCTATTCTGCTTCTCCCTCTCCCTCTGCTTCTCCCCCTGCCTGTGTGTGCGCGCTCTCTCTGTCTCTCTCTCTGTGGCATAAAGAAATAAATAATCTTAAAAAACAAGAAAATTAAAACAAAAAATATGGGCTCGAGTCCTACCCCATACAAATTAAATCTGAATTTCTGGGGTTAGGTGGGAGGTTGGGGAGGGGTTCTAATGTGGGCTCCACACATGCAGCAACATTTGAGAATCACTGGCTCAGAGGTAATGTTCAATCTCTTCACTAAGACAGAATCTTTCAGAATCTATCCTAAGCCTACATCTCCTATCTAGATCTGTATCCCACAATCCCATTGTTATCTTTTGTCATTTCTTCTAAGCTTCAACCCTGTAGTACTTTATCAGCAAGGACATGGTATCTCCATCCAATGCCACTACTTGTGATCCCTTTTGGTCCAAAGTCTGCTGAAAACACTTATCTGGGACGCCTGGGTGGCTCAGTGGATTAAGCGTTTGCCTTCAGCTCAGGTCATGATTCCTGGGTCCTGGGCTTGACCCACATCCGGCTCCTTGCTCAGCGGGGAACCCCGTTCTCCCTCTGCCTCCTGCTTCCCCTGCTTGTGTTCTCTCTCTCTCTCTCTGACAAATAAAATCTTAAAAAAAAAAAAAGAAAAGAAAAGAAAAAAAAAAGAATACTGGGACAACAAATGCCAGGCTTAGTATCTGGTACCGCCATTCACAACAGGTGAACCTAGCTGTTACTTATCATCTGATTTCCTTGAGTATAACACGATAATAGCAATGCTTAACTAACAGGGAGATAGACGAGATCACATACAGAATGCACCGAGCATGGTGCACATAGCAGGCACCAACAGAATACCCTCTTTCACACCCCACATCCCACTCATAACATTTAATACAAAGCTCTCTTGCAAATTGTATTTTGTTACCGGTTTACATCTCTCTTTACCCACTAGATTGTGAGTTTTATAATGACCAGGACTACCACTTTCTACCTTTACATCCCAGGGGCATAAAAATGCCTGGAATAAGGCAGGAGTTTAAACAAATCTCAGACAAATGAAGAGGGTTTAAGTAGTCTCCAGCTCTGAATGCAAAGAGCTTTAACCGTGTTTTTCATCCTCAACACCAAATCAAGCATTGACGGCGACGTACCACCCAGTCCTGGGTAGGGAAGATGAGAGAATTTGACCAAGACTAGAAAAGTAAGTTTGCAATTTGTATTAGACGATGCATCCAGAAGATGTTTTCATTGTTGAGTTAAAAGAACCCGCAAGTCTGAGCTGCCCTCTAGAGCGGCCTACAGTGCCTTCAGGCGTGCTGCAGAGAGAACACAAGGCTTACGTAAACGCGTCCCTGAGGAGAAATTCTCTGAGCCAGTTTGCTTTAAGAAAAAGAGGGATACAGAACTGGAAACCTGGTGCCGGAAGACGGGGACGCGCGCCCCTGGCTGGGGGGAAGTGGGGGCGCGTGGGTACCGCCCCTCCCGCGGTTGCCAGGCAACCTGCCCCGGAAGGTGCGGAGGGCGCATTGGCGCAGGCGCCGGAGAGCCGGTGAAAGATGGCGGAAGGTGGCGGTGCCGGACCGGGGGAGCAGGAGAGGTCTTCTGGGCCGCGGCCCCCGAGCGCGCGGGATCTGCAGGTGCGGCGAACGGCCGAGGGCGGGGCGCGGCGGCGGGTGACGGCGCGGAGGGGTGCTTATCCGAGTCCTCCCCGAGCCTCGGCTCATCACTTGCCAGACCCCACCTGGGCTACTGAATTGTGACTCCGGCGTCGCAGGTCTCCTCAGGGTGGTGCATCGAGCAGTGGTTTTCGAGAAAACAAGTGCCCGAGCCTAACTCTCTGCTGGGTCTCATTCCTCCTTCACCCGATTTGCATTTTAAGAAGCAGCTGTTCGTTTAAAATGGCATTGTGTGGGGTCAGTTGAGTGGTTCACTGGTTGTGCTTCCTTCAGGAGACTTACTGTAGAAGAAAGCTTTACTGTGCCCATGGGAAATCAGGATTACTTTATAAGTAGTTACATGTGTGCTGGTTTGATCTTTCATGTCTTGGATGCTATTTCTGCCTGGATTGCTTTTATATAAAGATGGTTCCTTTTTATCAGATAGCTTTTCCCTTTTAAAAGTGTGAACTAAAGTATTCCATCCTACAGCTGCACCGCCTAGTTGTCAAAGCTACCGTCTATGAAACATTGCACAGAAGAAACAGCGAAATAAAACTTTATGGTGACATTAGTGTGCTAAATACGAATGCAGCAAATCTCGCTCTTTCAGATGCTTAACACTGCTTTGCTCATTGAGGCTTTTTTTTTTCTCTGTCTCATAAGACCATTGATAAAATCAACAAGTAAACAATCATAAGGAACTGTGTAATTAAAAGTAAATGACACCGAATCTACCTGCTTTGGTAGAAAAGTTCTGTTACAGTTACACCTTTAATTCTACTTCTTTGAACAAGCATTGACCACCTGCCATTCAACATACTGCTAAACTCCAGGAATGCAGAGATGAATAGGACATCAAATCTATAGTTAGTGCTGGACACAGTTGAAGGGGGTTGAAGTGTAAAGGCATTTCTATCTATTTTTTGCAGAAATAATATAAGAATAAATTGACTATAACATTTTAAGGTCGAGTATGATTGAATGCCAAATTAAGCAGTACATAAAATGAAGAATTCGGAGAATAGAGAGCTCAGTGTCAGAAGATGAACCGAATGTAGAATAATTCCAGTGCTCTCAAGTCAGTTCTGTAGTAGTAAACAGAATCAAGAAATAGGAACCTATCATCTGCCTCATCTTTTCTGTGGAAGACTACCATCCCACAAAGAATGGGAGGTTGGGAAAAAACGGAGTTTCTGATTAGACTAATTTCCGTTTGCATCTTTGTCCTGTCACTTAGTAGGTGTGTGAATGTTTAAGAGAAATGTCTTAACGTCTCTGATCCTCAGTGTCTTTATTTGTAAACTAGGTGTGATCTTGGTGGTATCAAGGATGAAATGTCCATAAAGTACCCATGCACTCCCATATTATCCTGGTTCTGTACTTGCTTGGTAAATATTTGGTTCCTTTTCTTTAAAAGAGGAAAATGCTGTAACTTTAAATTGGTTAGACCATTCTAACGCGTCTGTTAAAACTATATAACTTAATATCCTTTCTCTAATTTCGTTCTATTCTTTTCATGTGAAAGATGAGAACAGCTTAGCTAATGATTGCCTAATACTTGGCAAATTTACAGACTTAGTCCAGCAGATTAATAATATACAATTAATGGTTGGAGATATTTTGGTAGATATCACTAATTGAGAGAATGCCTTCCTCTTTGCCCTCAATTAGAGACAGGGATTTTTTTTTAATATTTTTATTTGTTTATTTGACAGAGAGAGAGAAGATACAAGTAGGTTGAATGAGAGAAGGAGAAGCAGGCTGCCTGCTGAGCAGGGAGCCCGATGTGGGGTTTGATCCCAGGACCCCAGGATCATGGCCTGAGCTGAAGGCAGACGTTTAACTGACTGAGCCACCCAGGTGCCCTGGGGATTTTTTTTTTTTTAAATTACTTATCTACTTTCTGGTAGTTAGGTTGGTAGGTAGATAACTAATTTTTTATAAAGGTGATTTGGATATCAAATACTTTAAGTGTTGATAATGTTTCCTGTAGAATTTAATAAGAATCTGAAGAACTTGCTAAGAAACCTGAAAACAACCAAAGAGATGATGTATAAAGAAATAGAGTATGTTTAAAAGAAATAGAGTAGGTTTAAAAGAAATGAATACTATTCTTCTCCCTGACTAGTTTTTTGAATAGTGATTGCTATTTGATTATCTTGTAATTGTTTAATCTAGCCGTGCTTATCTTAATGTACTTTTCAGTAAATACTTCTATCTGGACAGCTTGCTCTAAGAGTCAGTCATTCACAGTATTATAGAGGAAAAGGGAGATGTATTACTAATTGGAACAAGCAAAAGATACCCCTAAGTATGTATATCTTAGCTTTTAGGCAGTGTAGGGTTTGTTGGCATCTAAATCAGGAGAGATTTCCTCATTTAGCACAGGAGGAAAGTTGGATGGTTGTCTCCCAGAAAGCCTCCCAGCACTGTGAGCCTCTGACTTACAAACCACAGAAATCTCCTGTGGATATCAAACCAAGAGCAGATCTTAGCTCCCTTCATCCCCCCAAACTGGGAAACATTCATTGGGAAGGTTTAGGAGTATTGTTAGTGACAGTGATCACCCTAAAAACCTAAGTGTTCATTAGTATTTCTGAACATTTTCAGAGACTTTTTTCTCTCCTGGTTCTCCTCAGTCCATCTATACACAAGGGTTTAGTAGTTGGTTAACATATTTAGTTGTATGCTTCTGTCCCAATTTTCCTCCAGAATAATATCAAAAGGAAAAGATTTCTGTTCTTAATTCTGTATTTCCATACAAGTTGGAGTTGGTAGGTAATTAGAGATAAACTTCAGTACTTATTAGGGTTAGGATGGGGTGGGGTAAACAGTGGAGTTTGTGAGAAAAGAATAAGAATGTCTGATACTGTATTACAGTTGCCGCAAGTATCCTAATCCTGTTGGATATCGGTATTCCATAGTATTGGTTCTCAATTTTAGCATACATCAGAATCTGGAAGGCTTAATACAGCACAGATTGCAGGGCCCCACCCCAGAGTTTTCATTCATTAGGGGTGAGGTGAGTGTGAGGTGAGGGGTGAGGTGAGATGCTCTGGGGTGTTGCTATTCTATATTTTAAAAAATCAATATAATACCTTCTGGACAGGTGTCACTCTAAGACTGAGAATTCCAGTAGTTTTAATCTTTTTCTATATACTTGATTTTCTCCTTCTCAGTTACTTTGCTTTCAGGTTTCTTTTCATGTTCTTCACATTTCAAATTCTAGAGCAAAGATTATCAGCACTTATGTACTTTATTCCTTCTGTGTAACTGAAATAGCTTCAAAATCTAGTTGTTTAACCTGTGGAACATACTGTCCTAATAATTCACAGTGATTCATTACTTCACAATGCACATATTCTTGTCTCTTTATTTGACATATTTAGTTGTTGTTCTGTTCGTTTTGCCCAGTACCTTAGTTTATTTTGATCAGTTTAAATAATCATTTCCTCTTCTGGTGTGGTGTCATTTGCTGCGTCAACTAATATAAATTAAATTTCTTTGTAATATTTATTAATGAACTTATACCATATGATGCTGCAGGAACGTTATGAATCCCAGCATTAATTCCCTCTAAATATCTTTCATTTTCGTCTTAGTAATGCACCATTGATAACTGAGACCTTTTCAACTAGGTGGACTCCCTGCTCTAATACAATTTTCTCCATATTCCTATTTTGTTAATATATGTTAATATTTTGTTAATATATGTTAATATATGTTAATATTTTGTTAATGTATATATATTCCACACAATCAAAACACATCATTTGCTTTATTCATTTATTTTACAGAAGAAAATTAGTTGATAGGGTTTGTTCAAGTCTTCTTGAACAGAGGCGCCTGGGTGGCTCAGTAGGTTAAGCCTCTGCCTTTGACTCAGGTCATGATCTCAGGGTCCTGGGAACAAGCCCTGCATTGGACTCTCTGCTCAGCAGGGAGCCTGCTTCCCCCTCTCCCTCTGCCTGCCTCTCTGCCTACTTGGGATCTCTTTCTCTCTGTCAAATAAATAAATAAAATCTTAAAAAAAAAAAAGTCTTCTTGAACAAAAAACAAACAAGGTACAGAACTATATAGAAAATGTAATCTCAGTTTTAAAATCTATAACTTGGGGCACCTGGGTGGCTCAGTTGGTTAAGTGTCTGCTTTCAGCTCAGCCGAGCCTCACATCAGTCCGGCTCCCTGTTCAGCTGAGAGTCTGCTCCCTCTGCCCCTCTCCCTCCCTGTGCTCATGCTCTCTCTTGCTCTCAAATAAATTTTTAAAAATATGCAACTTTATATTTATTATCGACATAATTCATCATGAATTTGTTGGGTGTCCATGAACTATTATATTAGAAACAATTTAGGAAACCTAAATTATAATAGGAGGGATAAAACAGAAAGGTACACAAGTGATGATAATATAATGTTTAATATAAATGTTAATAATAGAATAGCATATACTATGAGGAGGTAGGAAAGAAATATCATTTAGTTAAGAAAACTAGAAAAGGCTTTGTGAGGGATGGCTGAAGTGGGCTTTGCAATATAGGTAACATTTCCATTGATGGGATTAGAAATCACATAAAAGTAATTCATAGAGCTGAAATAATCAGCTCAGGAGGAACTTCCATAAAAGAATACTGTTTTGAACAGATTTCAAGGAGGTAGAATTCCTGAAAAATTTGGACTCAGGTAGTCAGGCAGAATGTCTGTCTCTGTCTCATTTGTTTTGTTTCATTTTGGAAGGGTTAGGGTGGGGAAGAGACTATAGTATGTAGATAACACTGAAGAAGGAAATCTTGGGGAGTAGGAAACACTGATAATAGTCATTGTTAAACATTTTTAATATCTTCTAGTAATGCAGCACTTGCCTTGTGCTTTACATGCATTCTGTGATCCTTAAAGTGACCCTTTAAGGTAATTTTTTTAAATAGACATTTAAAGATGAGGGAACCATGGCTCAGAGAAGTTAAATAACATGCCCAAGGTCACACCGTAGGAGCCCAAGTTAGGATTTTAATTCAGTTGTTTTAGATTACAAAGCACTTTCATAATTAGGATTTCTAACAAAATTGCCATATTAGAAATATGAAAGTTGATATAGGTGTATGGGAATGGGGTAGAGAGTAAAAATTAGGGAGGAAAATAAATTCTTTCATTTTTGTTTTTTCGTGTGTGGATATTTTAAAAGATGATTAATAGAATCTTCAAAGAATTGGCTTTGCCCCAATTCCTCTTTTCCTTCTAAGGAAAGAAGCCCTGGAGGTAGCTTTCATATCTCTTGTATTTCTAGAAGGAGCACTTTATCTGGTTTTTTAGGGGGATTTTGTTTTTTGTTATTTTTTTTTTCCCAAAAGATTTTCCTGAGATTATGATCATGCCAATTACAGAAGCATTAAGGGAAGTTTTTGAATTGTTGTCCAAGATGGAACAAAATAACTTAATGCTGAAATATTTGGATAACTTTTCAAAATTCCAATTTCAAGAACTGTGTTGTTTATTTTATTTTAAAGATACCCAGCCATATATTTAGAATGCATAATTTGATCATACTACTTTCTAAAATTTATATAAACCATATATATAGTACATTGTCTTATATTTTTAAAAGTTCATGTTCCTAAACTTGATGAGATTTATGTGTCAGGTAGACTTTCAAATAGAATAATTTTGAAATTATTTTATGTGCTTGGGTTTTGCAAACTTGAACAGCTAAACGAAAAAATTTTATGAGATTTGATGAGAGCAGGCTGACATTAGTGCAAAACATCTTCAACTATTTTTTTTTAATTATAGAATTGTAGGCTTAACTTTGAAAATGATCTGTTACCAAATACAGTTTTCAAAATAGTTGATAGTTAATTGAAAATAATTAAGCAGTTATTATAATTTCAGTGTATTCCAGTATTTTGGTTAGTTTTATCAAGTGAGAGATATATTGGTTTTATTTTGGAAGAGGGTCATCTGAAACAGCAGCCTTTATTTCTCATTAGAAATTTGTACTACAGAATCACATGTTCTAGTCATAATTTCTACTTGTGTAGAATAGTTCAGTCCTACTATTATACTTTATAACAAATTTGTTGTTTTATAGTTGGCCTTGGCAGAATTATATGAAGATGAAGTGAAATGCAAATCTTCCAAATCTGATAGACCTAAAGCTACAGTCTTTAAAAGCCCACGAACACCACCTCAGAGGTAAGTTTTGTTTTGTTTTTGTCTTGTTTTGGTTTTAAACATTTTATTTCTTTTTAGTTCACTAATCCTAAATTATTAGAAATAGTCTTGGGAATTTTCTTTAGAGCTATGATTTCTAAAATAAATATTATTTAGGTAGTTTTCCTAAAATGGTTACAGTCAGAAAGCTAAAAGAAACGGAAAAATTGGGTTGCCTGGGTGGCTTAGTCAGTTAAGCATCTGACTTTGGCTCAGGGTCTTGGGTTCAAGTTCCGCATCAGGCTCCTTGTTCAGCGGAGAGCCTCCTTCTCCCTCTGCCCTGCTGCTCCCCCTGCTTGTGCTCTCTCTCTCTGACAAATAAGTGAAATCTTAAAAAAAAAAAAGAAGAAGAAGAAGAAAGAAATGGAAAGGTTATCTTAAATACCTAATACTTTGGTAGACATCATAAAGAAATATGTACTGAATAGTATTTTTCTTAGACACAGTGGTTCTTTTTGAGTCATAGGAGGCATTGAGGATCTGACAAAAACTACAGTCCCTCTCCCCACAAAACAGCATTTATGCACAATTTTGTCAATTGTTTTTAGAGATTTGTGTTTCTGAAAACCCACATGGAGCCCCTAGTTGCCTTTTGCCCTCCATTTAAGAATGTAGAACCTGGGGCACCTGAGTGATTCAGTCAGTTAAGCATCTGCCTTTGCTCAGTTCATGATCCCAGGGTTCTGGGGTTTAGCCTTGCATCCAGCTCCCTCCTTGGTGGGGAGCCTGCTTCTCCCTCTTCCTTTGCCCACTACCCCCACCCCGCCCCGCCGACCAAGGCTCGCTCTCTCACTCTCTCAAATAAATAAATAAAATCTAAAAAAAAAAAAAAGAATCTAGAACTTCAGGAACCTGTCTATGTTTTCATTAATGATGACCCATCTAATAAGTGATCTTCTGTATAGTATTTGCTGTTGTTTAAAATCCCTGAACTAGAAAGAGAGCCAGCAATGAGGATTAAGAGATGAGAGCCAGGTATACTTTATTACCATGAATTTTCTTGTTTTTAGGAATATTTTCATTAATGTCTTTTTAATACTGCCAATCTTACTAGGGAGGAACTTTGAATTTTTCCATTACATCATATTCACAGAAAGTCTGTCATTTTTACCAGAAGTTTAAAAATTCACTGGAAATTATTCTTTCTTTTTTGTGTGTCACTTTCCACTTCCTCTTTTCTGTAGGGGAGATAAAAATGACATACATTTTTGGACCTGAATGAGAAGAAAGAATATTAATTTTTTCCCAAACTTTTTATTTTATCTTCAGACCCATAGGTAATCAAAAGATTAATACAATGACTATATGCTATATATGCTTCACCTGTATTCACCAGTTGTTAGCAAGTTACAACATTACATTCATGAAAGTGCTCTTTCACTCAACTATTTGAAAGCAAATTGCAGCCATCATAACACTTCATCCCTAAATACTTGAGCATGCATCTCCTAAGAAGAAGCACATACCTTTATAACCCTGATAGCATATTACACCTTAGAAAATAAACCGTAAACTGTAATTTCATAAAATCATTTAATATGTAGTCCATAGTCAGATATGTCTAAGCGTTTTTCGGATTTAGGATCTAACCAAGGGCCACTTGATTATGCCTGTTTTGAATCTCAGTCCAGAGCATTCTTCCTACCTTTTTGTTGTTTGCTCTTAGCTTATTATATAAATCTAAAATTTATTAAATTGAGAGATGCTTGGATGGCTCAGTCAGTTGAGCCACAGATTCTTGGATTCATCTCAAGTCATGATATCAAGGTTGTGGGATTGAGCCCCATATCGGGCTCTGGGCTGAGTGCAGAATCTACTTGAAATTCTCTCTCTCTCTCACCCCCACTGCCCCTCCCCCCGCTCTTTCTCGCTCTCTAAAATAAGTAAATAATCTTTTCAAAATAAAATAAAATTTATTAATTGACATTCATTTTGATTTGGCAGTGGGCCCCACAAATTATGTAGCCAGTCCAGATGCAGCCACGTTATGAACAGCCTTGAAAGCCAAGGGAGTTGTATTTGTGTAGAAGGCACTGGAACACCACTATATGTTTTTAAATATAAATTTTATGACAAAAACTATAATATAGTGATAAAAGCTTTGATTCTAGAGATAGATACACCTCTGTTCTAATATTTTTTCTCTCTGTTCTAATAAGATTTTGCCAATGGACAATTTTTTTAAATTCTCTAAGCTTTAGTTTTAACTGTAAATCCGGGATAATACTATTGTTAGGAGGATTAAATGAGCGCATAGTTACTCCTTGATAAGTGTTAACTATTATTATTACATATTTTTAGAAAAATAGGACTGGTGATATAGTGCAAAATTAATAGTAATGGGGAGAACAAGATAAGGAGACAAATTAAGAAGAAAACAATTATGGTAATCTAAAAAATGTGCTGATAAAATTTTGGATTAAAATGGTGTCAATGGAATGAAGGAGAAAGGTGAAATCAGTGTGGGACACTTAAAGAATTTATTGTAGAAACTTGATGACATGGGATATAGGGAGCAAGTGAATGAGAAATTGAGACCTAAAGATTCTTAATCTGGTGTACAGGAAAAAGTGTGATTGTTAATGGGAAGGTTATGTGAGTAATACAGGTTTAGTTTTGGAGAGATGAATTTGATTCAGCGGGTGCTTTTAAATTCAGTCCCTCAATGGGGTGCCTGGTTGGTGCAGTCAGGTAAGCTTCTGACTGTTGGTTTGGCTCAGGTCATGATCTCAGGATCATGAGATCCAGCCCAGTGTTGGGCTCCACATTCAGCAGGGAGTTTGCTTGAGACTCTCTCTCTCCCTCTGCCCTTCCCCTGCTCACTCGTCCTCTTTCTCTCTCCCTAAAATAAATAAATCTTTGAAAAATTAATTAATTAATTGCGCACTTGACCATAAGTCACAAGGCACTAGAAACATATTTGAGAGTCATCTATAGAGGAGATTGTTATGTGTGGGAGTGCACAAATGTTTTGATGATCAGAGGAGTTTAAGTAGAGAGCGAGAGTCAAGGATATAGGCATACTTAATTATGAAAGAGAAGAAATGGTTGGATTGTGTATCTAAATACAAAAGGAAATATAAATAGGAAAACAATATATAATAAGGAAAACAAAATATAAAAAGAAAACAATAAAACTTCTGGAAGAAAATGGAGTATGTCCATGACCTTCTGGTAGGCAAAGATTTCTTAAACAGGAAATAATATCATGAGCCATAAAGGAGCTAGTAAATCTTTTCCCATGTCAGATTTTTCCTGTAAGGTGTCTCTAACCATGGCTGACGTAAAAAGGAACTATATAGTTGTACTTTCCAGAATAGAGACATGGGACAGGGAGGGAAAGAGCTACAGCAGGAAGCTTTTCATTTTGTTTTCCTGTCCTCTCCCCTTTCTTTCTAATAGCTGCCTTACATCAGAGCTCCTTCTCATACTACCGCTCTCTTAAGAACCCGTTTTGTTATTGTTTGGCCTTGCTTGCTACACCAGGCCCTCTGAGTCTAAGCTTGATAGGAAGGCTTCTGCCGACTCCTGCTCTGGGCAGACTCACCTCTGTACTTGCCCAGTACACTAGCAGGATGGACGCCAGCCCACCCCAACCCTACCGCCAGCAGTTATGAGTTAGTCTTGTGTTCATAGGGTTCTGCTGTTGGATTTGTTCTCTGTGGATTTGTTCTCCAGGTGGATTTTTCTTCACTTACACTGAATTGAGAGCTACCCGCTCTTCTCTCTTTCCTGTTCAGTTTTGCATGTACTAATTTTGCAGAAAGTCTTGAAGGTGACCTCTCTTCCTAGTCTCTGGCACTGATATAATTTTCCCTCTTCGTTTTGTGAGACAGTTCAGTGCAAATTTGGAACTAGATTGGAGGGTATAGGTAATTCAACATATGAGCTTTGATTGTTACCTTATTCTGGCAGTCTCCACGTTGATATTTTGTTAGCTATATTTTCTGATATTCTTGACTGATAAAGTAGATAAAATCTTATGTAAAAAATTAGGTGAATTTTTATGTTCCCTAAGACCATTATGAAGTTGGAGTCAGACTAGACATTAGTCACTGTGTAGCTAATACACTGAAAAAATTGTTTGTGGTCTAAATTATTTACCTTTAACATAGGGAAATTATAATACTTGAATCCAAAAATCTCTGGGGAATAAACTCCCTATGTGTAGCCCTTCACTAACTAGGTCCCTACTGAATATGGATTTCTCAGGGGAACAGACTTAATTCTGCTTGTCAGCACTGCTTTGCCCACCACACCGAAAGTGCCTAAGTTGTGCAAGTGATGCACTTGATAAGCAATTACAGAAGGAGGAGGGAAGAAGTCACAAGCCAGTTCTCATGTGGAATGCTGAACTTGACTTCCATAATCTCCACAAACTCCATGAGAAAGTGTATGAACTATTTACTATTCCATTCCTTAATCCCATTTTTAAAATTAAATATTTCCACAGAAGTCATAGATACAGCTCTTTTTAAAGTTACTCCCTAAGACTCTAGCTTTTTACTTTAAAGGAGTTATGTTTATATTCTAAGTTTCTATTCATGAACTTTAATGTTTAAAGGTTCTATTCAAGTGAACATGAATACAGTGGATTACATATAGTTCGACCTTCAACTGGGAAAATTGTGAATGAACTTTTCAAAGAGGCAAGAGAACATGGGGCTGTCCCTCTGAATGAAGCCACAAGAGCTTCCGGTGATAACAAATCTAAGGTTAGTGCTAAATTTAAAAACTAAATACTATATATATATATATATATACACACACACACACACACACACACACACACACACACACATATATTTGGTCTTCTCTATAGGTTTTTATATTATTTGCAGACATTGTTTTTCTAACTATATATTTCTATTTTAAGCATTCACTCTTTTTATAAGATTACAGTCTTACTATTAATGATTGAAAGTTGCAGCAGTTTCTTACATCTCTGTGAAACCTGTTTACCTTTCTTTCTTTAATAATTATAGATTCATGTGAAATTGCAAAAAGAACACAGGTCCTGTGTATCTTTCACCCAGTTTCCTCCAATGGCTATATCTAACATAATTATAGTACAGTGTCAAAGCCAAGATTTGACATTGGTACCGTGTATGTATATAATTCTGTGTCATTTTCTCACATGCATAGATTTGTATAATTGTCAACTCAATCAAGATGCTGTTCTGTCATCACAAACATCTCCCTCATGGTGTACCCACTTTAGTCACACCCTCAGCCCTCTCCCCCACCATCTCTAACTTCTTGCCACCCTAATCTGTTCTCCATCTCTGTGATTTTGTAATATTGAGAATGTTACACAAATGGAATCATATAGTATGTGACCTTCTGGGATTGGCTTTTTTCACTCAGCTTAATGCCCTGGTCATCAGACTTACTGAGTGTCTCAGTAGTTCATTCTTTTTATTCCTGATAGCTCTCCATGGTGTGGATGTACCACAGTTGGTTTAACCATTTGCTTATTAAGGGACATTTAAGGTGTTTCCAGTTTGGAACTTTTACAAGTAAAGCTGCTGTGAGCAGTCATGTACAGGTTCTTGTATGGATATTAGTTTTCATTTCTCTGGGATAAATGCCCAAGAGTCCAATTACTGGGTCATTTAGTAAGTATATGTTAGTTTCTTAGAAACTGCCAACCTCTTTTCCATAGTGAATGACAGGTCCAATTTCTCCATTCTTGTCAACATTTAGTATTGTCACTATTTTAAATTTTAGCTGTTGTGATAGTTATAACTCATTGTGGTTTTAATTTGCATTTTCCTAATGGCCAGTGATGTTAATTTGCATATTCTTAATGGCTAGTGATATTGAACATCTTTTCGTGTGTTTATTTGCCATTATCTTTCTTATCCCTTTCAGTAAAATGAGTTGGGCCTATTTTCAAATTGGATTGTTACTGTTGAATTTTGAGAATTCTTTATATATTTTAATAGTTTTGAGTCCTTTATCAAATATATGGATTGCAAATATTTTCTTCTAGATTGTAGCTTGTCTTTTCATCCTCTTACCAGGGTTTGTCACAGAGCAAAAGTTTTTAATTTTGATAAGGTCCAATGTATCTTTTTTCTTCCTTATGAATTGTTCTTCTGGTCTCTTACCTAAGAAGTCTTTATCCAAACATAGGCCTCAAAGTTTTCTTCTGTTATCTAGAAAAGTTTTATAGTTTTACATTTTAAACTTAAACTCATGATCCATTTTGAGTTAATTTTACATAAGGTTGCCCTCAAGGTTTGTTTTTCTATTTATGGGTGTCTACTTGCTACACCATTTTTTGAACAGGTTCTCCTTCCTCTATTGAATTGCTTTTGTGCCTTCATAAAATTCTATACATCTTTTATACAGCTTTTATAACTGTATCAGCTGACATAGTACTGATTTGTTGAGGACGACATGGAGACATCAAGTGTCTTTTTGTGTGTAATTGTCATAATATTCTTAAAATTAACATTTTCAGCCCGAGTTCCCTCATCATAATCATTTGGGAAGGTTTTTTAAATTACCATATGGCCTCTGGTATTATGGTTCAGTAAGTTTCTGGTATGCCTAAGCATGTGTCTTTTGAAAAAGCCTTTCTGGTAATTGTGACAGACCTCCACTGTTGAGAACCATTGCTGAGAATCACTATTCAAATGAAACATAAATTTTAGTTTTCATTTTGTTATTGACTAACAGCTTACAATTCTTTTTCAGTTAAGTCTAAGGTAATTTGCATTCTTGCAGGTTCTCTGATTCTGTGAGAAAAATGTGGAATTGATATATTGATATATTTAGTTGATATATTTAGTCCATAGAAGAGAAAGCAGCATGATCATTAAAAGCTCATATATGATATGCATGGTGATTAAAAGGAATGGCATTTTTACCTCATAAGGTACCTTCCTGAAAAATAGAAGACCTTGTGATCAGTGTAGTAAAACAAAAAGTACCATCATAGTTGATTGTTCCAGTTGAATAAAAGCAGCTTATAAAATAATTATGGAGCCTTTCTTCAGGGTACTTTATACCTATTTGCAAATTTCTTCCTTTAAACTGTGAAACTGTTATTTACTTTGTGAAATATGTTTTAAACATACTTTTTATGATAAAACATCATAAAATATTAGTGGTAGCTTTTTAAAATCTCTTTATACTTTAAAATATATATTTTGGTATATAAATGTATTTTTTAAGGTTGGCCTAAATTATTTCAGCTTCTGAGTCACTAATGTTTTTATGGGAAGAAACATAATTTCTTACTTGCATATACTCCTCTGTGACATAAATTTTAATAGAAAATTTTCCTGGAAAGTATAAACTAGTTTGGCTAATTATAGTTGATCTGGTTTTCATATATATCACATATTATCATAACATTTTGCCCTATGAACCATAGTGAATTTTTAACTCATTTGCTGTGTATTTCAGTCATTTACAGGTGGAGGATACAGATTGGGTAATTCCTTTTGTAAGCGATCTGAATACATCTATGGAGAAAATCAACTGCAAGATGTAGGTACAGTAACCAAAATGAAAAGCTGCAGATATTTGCCTCTAGTTACTACTGTTTTTAAATTTAAAAATTAGTAATATAAATATAATCTGTTTATATTTTTCTGTTATTTTTTGAAACATGGATTTTAAAATGACTAATGTGTAAGCTTTAGTCTTAAATTTTATATTTTGTACCTCAGATGTGCATTGTACTTAGATTGTAAATATTTTTTATATTTTGAAAGAATATATGATTCACTGTCAAAATGAGCTTTATATATATACAGTAATAATTATTGTAAGTAGTATACTGTCATAATAGAGAATTAATTCAGTTATAAACAAGGAAACTCCTAAAGTCATTCTTTGTTTTTGCATTTTAAAATTTGGAGTTATAATTTCATTTAAACATGTTTATTACTTTAGCCTTAGAGAGTCACTGGAAATTCTGGCTTGCCCCTTGACATAAATATTTAAGCCCTTTGTAGCAGACAAGAATATAGGTACAGTTGGAGGAGAAAAATGGATGTGGAGTAGCAGCTGGATACTCTCATTGCTTTCATTTTCTCAATGAGCCAGAACAATTGTACATCAAGGCCAGGATCTAGCTCTGGCATTTCAGCCATTGTCCATTCGTTAAGCTACATACAAATCTGTGACCAAACACACTTGCTTTCATTTATGTCTTTATTTTAACAGTAACTAAATTAATAAGAATAACGCCATATTTTAAATAAAGTAGGTGGTTTATGTTGTGAATATGTTGTGAAATATCACATTTGAAGCTTAAAATTATTTGATGCAGATAGATTCTTGTATTTCTTTATCTTTTTTCTTGTATTTAAAAGGTTCAGATTTTGCTTAAACTATGGAGCAATGGTTTCAGTTTAGATGATGGAGAACTGAGACCTTATAATGACCCACCAAATGCTCAATTTCTGGAGTCTGTTAAAAGAGGGTAAGATATATTACTTGTATTCTATTTGTTACTTAGGGTGGGACTTTTTTTCTTAAGATACTGGAATATATTTTATAAGTGATTGCTGGGGGGAAGGGTATTTTATTTACATATCCTTTAGATATGTAAGTCTCTGGTTCTTAATTTGATGGAGAGGGACAGTAGACACTGTCACTTTCAAAATATGATGAAGCAATGGTCCCATTCTGAGAGGAAACATCTTCATGTAATAAATCAGTACAGTTGATTAGCCTGTAGCTGCCTGCCCACTAAGCCACTGTCCTGCTTACTGTTAACAGGATGACTTTCATTGCATATATGCCTGAAATTCAGCAACTTATATTAGAAATCTTTTAAAGTGGTATGACTGCTGGCAGAAGATTTCAGGTTAGTTTGAAGTTACAGTTTGTGAAAGTCAACCAGATATACAGTGCTCTGACCAACGGAAAGAACATCATAGCTCAGCCCTTCTTGCTAGAGGATGAAGAATTAGGTGATTTTGCTAGGATTATAAAAGTTTTTCTGCATTATGCTTTCACTGGCTGACAATGTGATCATTCCTAAGTAGAAATACAACCAAACACAGAAGGTTGGTGATGAACTGGGAGATTTAAGAAGCAGTGAAGGGACCAGAGTAGGAGGTTATACTCCATTCAGGAATTGAAGGTAGGGCTTTTCCACGTGATGCAAATATATCCAAGGAGAGTGGCTGAAGTGGAGTGGAGGTGAAACTCATTGGCGTTGAGGGAGTCAAGGATCTCTAAGGGAACAGTATTTTTAGAACACTAGCATAAAATCTGAATTTCAATTCTATGAAGATAATGTCAAGATACCAAAAAATGGCAAGAAATGCTGTAAGCAATATGCTGAAGTCATTTGAGAAAGGTGGGAAGCTGTCCTAGGGGGCAGTGTGTGGTGGCGGTAAATACAAGGAAATAATACTGTAAGTCAATGCTGTGGACTTGGAAACCTGCAGTCACCTGGGAAGAGCTGGGAGTGACTGGTTAAGGGAGGTGTTTGTTCATGTGCTAAGGGAAGGTCAACATTGCTATTGAAATTGATGCTTATTTCAAGATGTTAGGAGACAAGAGCATATTGATGATGGATATACTATAATGTAGATCAAAACTCATTTATTCTTAAATGAAAATAAGGCATAAGCTTTGTGGGCTAATGTTCAAGCAGTCCTGGTGTCCTAAAAGACGTTTGTTTTTGGTTTTGTTTTTTTACTATATCCTGAAGTACAAATTATGATTAAGAACAATTTTAGCAAAGAGTCCTTGAAAAATGATTAAAGTCAGATAGTGGTTGTCAACTATAGAATCACTGTCCTCTACTTGTCCTCTACTTATGACAAATATTGAGTAACACCATCTTCACGATAGTCGGAGAACTCATAGATAATATAATCTGTCCATGCATATTATTTTCCCAAAAAAATATAAAAATTTTATCTTAAATGTATTGAAATAAAATAATTTGTTGTAAAATTGTATGTATTTCAGTTTATAAATGCTTTGGTCTGACCACACCAGAACATAATAAAAGTAGTGAGATAGTTTGCACCTATGTGTAGTCTAGCACTTCTCAAGAAAATGCGACAAACATAAAAACGGAATAATGAGGTATGTGAGGTTGGCAAGGTAATTACTGTCCGTGGCGTTGCAGTCAGGAACTTGATAATGTTCCAAACAAAACAAAGTGCAGTCTTCTCTCAGTTTATATGGTACATGTATTCCTAAAAATTTCATAGTGCATTAATAAAATGCACCCCCCCAAAAAAAAAGGTTTTTTGCTTCTTTGGAAAACAGACCCTAAGCTTTAAGTTTTAGGATCAGACACTACAGACACTGGTGTCATCCATGTACAACTCTGGCAGGGCATTCAGTGGTTCTGTGGAACCCAAGACAGGACTTGATTAGGCAAGATGAATCCCAGTGGCAGTGCTTCTTGTATCTGGATCCCAGCCCTAAATGACAGCAGCACTCAGGAATCACACGATGATCAAAGACGCCTTTTCAAAACTTCTTCCACAGAGTTTAGAAATAAATATCTGCATTAACTATTATGTCCTTATAGGAATTTTCTAGTGCTTATTTAGGTATAAATTGTTGTCTTGCAATTTGGCTTTCTAAATGTTAGAATCCCTCCCAAGATCATTGTGACAACAAATAGTCCCTATATTGAGAATCACTAGGAATAAGGAGATGCAACTTTTTTTTAATTCAAGTATAGTTAACGTACAGTATTGTATTCATTTCAGATATACAATATAGTGATTCAGTAATTCTATACATCACCGAGTGCTCATTAGGACAAGGGCACTCCTTAATCTCCTCATCTATTTAACCCATTCCCCCACACCCATCCCTGAGATAACTGAGTTTATGCCCTAGTTAAGTCTGTTTCTTGGTTTGTCTCTCTTTTTTTTTCCTTTGCTTGTTTGTTTTGTTTCTTAAATTTCACATGAGTGAAATGGTATTTGTCTTTCTCTGAGTGACTGACTTATTTCGCTTCATAGTATACTCTGGTTCCATCCATGTCATTGCAAGTGGCAAGATTTCATTCTTTTTTATGGCTGAATAATATTCCTGTATGTATGTATGTGTGTGTGTGTGTGTGTGTGTGTGTGTGTGTGTGTGCGTGTGCGTGTGTAGCACATCTTTATCCATTCATCAGATACTTGGGCCGCTTCCATATTTTGGCTATTGTAAATAATGCTGCTATAAATATAGAGATGCGTGTATCCCTTTGCATTAGTGTTCTTGTATTTTTTGTGTAAATAGTCAGAAGCGTAATTGCTGGATCATAAGATAGTTCTATCCTTAACTTTTGAGGAACCTCCATACTATTTCCCAGAGTGGCTGTACCAGTTTGCATTCCCACCAACAATGCAAGAGGGTTCCTTTTTCTCCACATCCTCATCAACACTTGTCTCCTGTGTTTTTGATTTTAGCCATTCTGACAGGTGCAAGGTGATAACTCAGATGACACAAAGAAATGGAAGGACATTCCATGCTCTGGATTGGAAGAACAAATATTGTTAAAATGTCTATACAACCATGCAGTCCCCAACAAAATACCAACAGCATTTTTCACAGAACTACAACAAACAATCCTAAGATTTGTATGGAATGACAAAAGACCCTGAATAGCCAAAGCAATTTTGAAAAAGAAAAGCAAAGTTAGAGGTATCATAATTTGATGCAACTTGAAGAAGAAAATATCTACAGGGACTAATCAGTCATCATGGAAATTTTTATATAATTTAAGCAGACGTTGCTATTTTCCAGTATAGCTCACAACTTGATTATAGTAATGTCAACAGTGTAGATTAATATTTTTTAAGTTAACTAAAACCTTTTCCCCTTTTTAAAAGAGAGATTCCCTTGGAGCTTCAGCGGCTGGTTCATGGTGGCCACGTGAATTTGGATATGGAAGACCATCAAGATCAAGAGTACATAAAACCTAGATTGAGGTTCAAGGCTTTTAGTGGAGAAGGACAAAAACTTGGAAGGTAAAATCCTAAAGTGAAAAAAATACTTGTCTTTGTTCAGCGTGACTTTTCTTTGAGAATCAAAGAAACAAAATAACCTAGAAAGTAAAAACTAAAAACTAAAAAATGAACCATGAAGACCTTACTGATGGAATTAGATATGCAAATCTAGTGATAATATTATTAGCTAATACTTCGGTAGCGGTTACCACATTCCTGGCCCTGTAGACACTTTAACATACATTAACTCACTTAATCTTCACAACTCTTGGATGTAGATCCTGTGATTACTTCATTCGCTAATGCAATACTGTGCCCAAGGTGATTGAACTAGCGAGCGGTTACTTTGTGGGATTCAGACCCACACACTGCTTTTTACCATTGTGCCATCCTGCCTCTTTCTGATTACATGGGCTTAATGGAGGAAATTGTAAAAGGTTCTTGATTAGGTTGAACAATCGGCATCTTTCATCACAGCTATAAACATGCCTGTCTGTCATAAGTAATTGGTAAGCTCTTGCAGCAAGAGCAATGTGCTGAAGTTGGTTGTTTTCAGTATATGTTAAGCCACCAAATTCTTCAAGTTAGGGAAACCTAGCGCATAAAACACTTAACAAAACCAGAGCTTCTATTGTAGGGGAGGGAAATAATTGCCTTGGAGATGTTTCTAAAGATCCCCCAGGACTTTGCCGAATACAATTCAGAAACCAATGTGCGTTGTATAATATAGGAGTGGACTCCTATATAAAAGCCGTGGCTTAAAAGAATTTTCATAAATCTTGTAAAATTTGTTGGTAAAAGTTACCCTATATTGTCCACATATTACAAGTGACACGTGAAATTGTAACATTGGCCATGTTTCCAGCTTACCGTTTTGTGCATCCTTTGTTCCTTTTCCTGTGATTCCTTCCCTTCCAGCTTCTTTCCACTTGCTTTGTGCACTGTAGTTCTCCATTCCCCTCACATTTCTCAGAATAGAGAAGAATTTATATCAATTCTTTACACTTGTCTTTCATACCTCAAGTGTCCCTTACTGTATCCTTTTCTCCTGATAGAAAATGATTTCTGAAACATGTAGAGAATACAGGAACACATGTCACCTTGGCTTTTCTTAGGCTCCAAATCCTTCAGTGCCCACTCACAGGTCTACTTGGAAATTTTCTCCCTCATCTCTCCTTACTACCAACACAGGTCAGGTTTGTCCTGATTGTTCTTTCTTCCTCTGTTTTGTTTCTATAACTATGACCTCCAGATATATTTTTCAAAGTATTTTCTAGCACTTCTCATTTCTTTCTGTTTTTTTTTTTAAGATTTTATTTATTTATTTGAGAGAGAGAGCACGGGGGGGGAGGGGCACAGGGAGAGGGCGAAGCAGATTCCCCACTCAGCAGGGGGCCCGATGTGGGGCTGGATCCCAGGACCCTGGGATCATGACCTAGCCGAAGGCAGACACTTAACCAACTGAGCCACCGAGGCGCCCCTAGCACTTCTGATTTCTCGATGTTTATTGAGATTATGATTTTTAATTAGAACACAGGTAAAATCCCCCACCATCTCTCTGCTTTGTGCATATTCTTTTTTTTTTTAAGATTTTATTTATTTATTTGAGAGGGAGAGATAATGAGAGCAAGCGAAAATGAGAGGGAAAAGGTCAGAGGGAGAAGCAGACCCCCTGCTGAGCAGGGAGCCTGATGTGGGACTCTAGGACTCCAGGATCATGACCTGAGCTGAAGGCAGTCGCTCAACCAACTGAGCCACCCAGGCTCCCCATATTCTTTCTTTCTTATTTAAATTTATGACCAAGAATAAATGTTAAAATGCACATCTTGGTTAGCAGAATAGTAAATCTAGAACTGAAATTGATGAAAGTTACATAAAGGGAAGATAGCTGAAAAGAGCCAGTGATTACAATCGACAATTTCAACTCATGAAAATAAGGATATTATCTCATTGTCATATCTTACAAAGACCGGCCTTTCTCCTCGTAAGGCAGATAGCCAGAGAAAATGACCCCCACAAAAGGAGGCAATGATGGAGAATGACAAAAATAAGTGGTGAGAATGCTGGGTTGTTAATCATTAGCCATATTAGTCAGAGTTTTCAACTGTAGAAAATAGAATCTACTCACTAATTTAATAAGGGGCTCCTGACAGAGCCCTAGATAGTTTATAGATTTTCTGGAGCTAGCAAACCCAACTTTCCTAGAAGAAACAAACACAACAGATCTTTCTAGAGAGAGCATTTCATGTGCCTCCATCAGCTGCTCAGTGCCCATGAAGCTAGGGACCAGACACTAGAACATTCCATCATGACTGCTGTAGAAGAATCAAATGCTTCCAACACCTGGTAACCAGAAGAGCTGCAAAACTTTCACTTCACAGTGCTTACACTCACCATAAAAGTGTGTATCTGTTGCTTGGTAGAAGGGTGGATTTATATAAAATGTTAGCTGCAAGGGAGTCTAAGAAATGTAGTCTAGAGGGGCGTCTGGGTGGCTCAGTGGGTTAAAGCCTCTGCCTTCGGCTCAGGTCATGATCTCAGGGTCCTGGGATCAAGCCCCACATCAGGCTCTCTGCTCAGTGAGGAGCCTGCTTCCCCTTCTCTCTCTGCCTGCCTCTCTGCCTACTTGTGATCTCTTTCTCTCTGTCAAGTAAATAAATAAAATATTTTTAAAAAATGTAGTCTAGAATTTTCAGCTTCTACCATATAGGAAATTATACTAGAAGATTAATGTGGTGGTGTGAGCCTATCTGATGTACATGATAAGAAATCTGTTAAAATATAAAAGTTCTAACAGTTAACCTTCATGTATTCAGAAAGTAACTTTCTGAAATGGCTCATTGCCCAAGATTTCCAGGCAACTACTGAACAGAAAAATAATTAAAAAGAAGCAAACAGAACAGAGATGGAAATAATTCCATTGTCTTCTGTAGCTGGCAGTCTTACTGCAAACAGAACATTACAGAGATGGAAACTAACTTAATTTTCTACTGTCATATTACAAATAATTGTGGGGTAAACCTAAATGCAATAAAAATTCTACCCAGTACTTTCATGTAATATAGGAACAAGCAAATCATAGGTACAAAATTGCAAATGTACAGTGACACAGTAAACTGTGCAACTGCATAAAAATTAGCTCAGTGAGCTGGAATAGAGCCCAACAGACTTAGAAAATTACAGAATCATTTTTGATAAGCAGGGCTAACAAGCAGACGGTCGCTGTAGGCTTTTGAGCTTGTGCATATGATACAGATCGTGAGTTGAAGCAAATCTTTCTGCTTAAGAACAGTCGCCACCTATTTCTCATATGCGCAGTCCAAAAGATTCCATTTGCCACTCACCCATTCTGGCAACTAAGCCTGAGTTTTTACTTCATTTTGATCCCTGGACCCTTAAGGGTCCTCTTTTCTAAAGGCTAACAACCCCTTCCTTCTTGCATTTGCTTCATTTTCTTATCACGGCAGTTCTGCAGCCCCTTGCCTTACTGTTCCGCCGTTGGATTTGTCTGCCCCTGTGCAGTTCAGTGCTGTTGGGGATGTTCGCACCCCCATGCTAGGCAGCAAACTGCGCCTCTCCCACTCTCGAAGGGCTGATCCCAAAAGTTCCTTCCCTCATCTCAGCAGATTTTTTTTGCTTCCAGCTTTCCTGAGAAAATGGAGCCTGACAAGAATTATTTTTGCAATATATTTCTCTTAGCCTCGAAGTTTATTAAATCGATCTTTACTGCCCTCTCTTAAGTTAGAAGATGTTTCTCTTCCTGACCAAGGGACTCACTCTTCCTACAACCAACCTACATTCTTTCCTCCAGTTTGCCTAGAAAGTTTGTTTTATCAATTAACTTCCCTCTTTTAAAATTCTTTTAATACTTGAAACATACAAACAGTATTTTGAAAATGTCATTATATTTGATCAGTTGAATGAGGAGAAAGTTTTCAGTAGTGAGCAAGTATAACTTTGAAGGCTAAATAGTAAAGTTACTGTAACTTTTTAAAATTGTGTTTTTATACATTGCCCACTAACTACCTAGCTCAGCTGCCTATCTCTGTGGCTCTGAGCATGCCTTTTAAATCTCTCTGACTCTGTTTTTTCCTATAAAATGATATGGTTGGCCTAAACTGTCTGGAAAATCCATTCCTGTCCTCAAATGTTATTAATCCATAAAATATCATTTTGACATACACACATAAAGAAACGCATGAAAGAGCTTTCCTTACCTAGTATCCTTACTTGGTACTTTCTTTTTATATTTTGAAAAGAAGCTTACCTGGTCAGAATCTGTTTTAAACAGAAAGCATTAAAGTACAGAAACAGCTTCTGGGGGCGTCTGGGTGGCTCAGTGGGTTAAAGCCTCTGCCTTCGGCTCAGGTTATGATCTCAGAGTCCTGGGATCGAGCCCCTCCTCGGGCTCTCTGCTTAGCAGGGAGCCTGCTTCCCCCTCTCTCTCTGCCTGCCTCTCTGCCTACTTGTGATCTCTCTGTGTCAAATAAATAAATAAAATCTTTAAAAAAATAAATAAAACTGCTTAAAAAAAAAGAAAAAAGAAACAGCTTCTGAGTCACCTCATCCAATAGAGATAACTTCCCCCCCTAGTTGTTGTTAGGATAGGAACTACAATGATAATAGCTGCCTTTTAGGAAGTTTCAACTATATAAAAGCACTGTTTGAAATGCTTCTGTGTCCTCATTAACTTAATCTTTACAACTGTGCTGCTGTTGTCTGTGTTGCAAATGAGGAAACTCAGTGTTAAGTGACTTGCCCAGGGTCGCACATCTGCAAGTGGCTGAGTCAGAATTCTGGAATCAGGCTCCTGGATCCATGCTATTAACTATTAAGCCACTATTCCCTCATTCATATCATGATTTAAATGAACTAACACAGTGCTGGCTGTGATGATGGTAGCGATAATAATAATGATGATGATGATGTATACAACTAGTTTTCAATGAGGCAGAGGAAGAAAGAAGAGATCCTTTGCATCCAGTGTCCCTTCCCTTTGGTTTTTGTACCTCTCTCTGTGTAAGGGACACTGGACTGTTGGCATAGTGAATCAGCTTGGTGGTACAACTGTTTAAGTCCTCAGTTCCAAACTTGAAAGAAAATTCCTTAAGAATACCTGATCATTGATTACAAATCATCATTTTCTTTTTCATGTCTTTATCATATATATTCTGAAATTGATTCTAAAATATATGTCAAGAAATAGCTAAAGAAAGGAGAAGTGTTAGCAGTAAGTACCAGTTAATTTTTCTACCTTACTGTATATTTTGAGAAACTTGGTGGGAATAAGTCAGGATGAGCAAAGAATCCTCCTAAAACTTTTATGCTAGTAAATATACACTTACTTTTTTCAAAAGAAAATAATTTGTAGGATGCCATCTGAAACTCCATATTTGAAAAAATAAACATTAAGACTATTAAATAATCCCTTTAGATAACTTAGAGAAGATTAAGATTTGATGTCTATAAAGAGTCTGGCTAAATTTGTTTTAATTTCTTAACCAAAAGGACACTTTATTTTTGACACTGACTTTC
>CM052900.1:61623609-61700893 GCA_028534135.1 Potos flavus | reverse complement strand
AACAGTGCTAAGAAATAAGTCAATCAGAGAAAGAATTATCATATGATCTCTCTGATATGAAGAATTTGAGAGGCAGAGTGGGGGGGTCATGGAGGGTGGGGGAGGGAAATGAAACTAGATGGGATCAGGAAGGAGACAAACCATAAGAGACTCCTAAACTCACGAAACAAACTGAGGGTGTGGGGGGGTAGGGAGGGTCAGGATAGGGTGGCTGGGTTATGGACATTGGGGAGGGTATGTGCTATGGTAAGTGCTGTGAAATGTGTAAGCCTGATGATTCACAGACATGTACCCTGGGGCAAATAATACATTATATGTTAATAAGAAAAAAAAATTTTTTTTAATGGTACAATCCTAAATATACTTAAGAAGTCAAAAAAAAAAAAAAAGAAAAGAAAACAGTGCTAAGGTCATTAGTAATCAAGTTCCAATGGTAAGATGTCCTATCAAATAAGTTTCATGATAAATCAGTCACCATAGAGGCGCCTGGGTGGCTCAGTCGGTTAAGCGTCCAACTCTTGATTTTGGCTCAGGTCATGATCTCAGGATCCTGGGATCAAGCCTAGTGTCGGACCCCATGCTCAGTGTAGAGTCTACTTGTCCCTCCCTTCCCCCTGCTTGTGCACCCTCTCTCTCTAAGATAAATAAATAAAACCTTTTAATAAATAAATCTATCAATTAAAAAAAGAAATTACTTCTCTTTTATAAAGTAGTAACTACTTAAATCAGATGTTTTTAAGTAATATTAGATAAGTTTAAGCTAGTAGTTCAGTGCAGATGATAGATACAAAAATAGCTGGCACCTGTTGAAACACTGTTGTAGGCACAGTGAGACTTACTGTTAATAACAAACCTACATAACATCGTATTATCCCCCCCATTTTATACATGATAAAACTGGAATTCAGAGAGATTAATTTACTCCCTCAAGTTTATGCAGTTGACATAGCTGGGATTTGAAACCAAATCTGTCTGTACTCATAGTCATTCTTCGACATTAACTCAGAGTTGCTCAGATTTGTGAGTGAAGACTGTTGTGCTAAACAGCTTCATGGAATTTCTAAGGGATAAGAGAGGAAAGAATACAAAGTTAAGCTTTTGAAAGAGATTGGATAAGCTAAACTAGAATCATAGGATACAAAATAATTTTAATATAACAAAAGAAGTTAGAAGAAGTATGGGAAACTCAAAGGAAGCCATGTTCTTGCTGGTCCAGAAGTCATAGGCAGGAACACTTGAGAATCAGCTGTGGTTGTCAGTGGTTACTCTACTGTCTTCAGTTTGTGGCATCTTATGATGTATTCAGATTCATGTTCTAATTCTTCAGTTCTTCAATTCTTCTTTCTTAGCCTTACCCCTGAAATAGTCAGTACACCTTCATCCCCAGAAGAGGAGGATAAGTCAATACTTAATGCAGTTGTTCTTATTGATGATTCCGTACCAACGACAAAAATTCAAATCAGATTAGCAGATGGGAGTCGTTTGATACAAAGATTCAATAGTACACACAGGTAAGCTCGTTTGTGGTTTCACACGTGGTCGCTTATCTTTATAAAACTATGTGAGTGGGTAATGAAGAATACGAAATTCTTTACATATATTTTTAAGTAAGTTTTTGAGAGAAGAAAAATACTTTAAAAGCATAATAGCTGTGTGAAATACTTAGCATTTGAACATACTAATGCAAATTCAGATATCACTCAAAAATAAGATTGTTAAAAGTTACACTTTTGCACTGTTGCTAAAGCCATGTGAGGTGGGATCAAATTTGGTTTAATATGGTAAATAAAGTGAAACCTTATGTGGATTTTAATCATTTAAAAATTAATGATAATTCTGATTGGAATTAACTTTCTACCTTAGCAAACTCTTCACAATATAAATTTGTAATGTAAATAAAGTGTAATTGTGCTATTGTCAAGTACTTTATTTTTTTTGTCAAGTACTTTAAATAAACTTTTTAAATGTCATTTTAACATTCATTTATACATTTGTTGTACTAATAACATACCATTTTTATTTGTTCCTTAAGGGATATACTTATAATCTTAGTTGAATTGCTAGGCATATATAAAGGTCTTTAAAAAAGGGCAATTTTTAAAAATTATCCTTATGATTTAAACCTTTCATATTTATAGACTCACCTTGACACAGGCCAATCTGAGGTACCTTTTTTTGGGTCATCTGCTACTAAGATATTTTATATTCTAAAAAAAGTAGGACCTGCACTTTTAGTATAATAACATTGTTGACATTTATTTTATGCATAATTCACCTAAAGATTGTCTCTGTTTACAGAAAAAGTAAATATTAGCTACACTCCAGAGTTAATGCTCACATTTTATGTATAATCCAATATAAATCCATCCATTGAAATAATGTACATTTTTAAAAATTACAATACATTTAAATAAGGATTAGAATTGTGATTTATATTACTATCATCTAATTTTAGCTAAAAGCTTACATGAAAATAAAACTTTTATATCACAAATTATTTTTATCTTATTTCTTCAGGATCCTGGATGTCCGGGACTTTATTATACAGTCCCGTCCTGAATTTGCGACTCTTGACTTTATTCTTGTGACTTCATTTCCAAATAAAGAGCTAACAGATGAAAGCCTGACACTACAAGAAGCAGATATTCTTAACACTGTGATACTCCAGCAACTAAAATAATACTGCTCCTATCCATGCAGTAGCATGTAGGAAAGATTAATGTGCCATAATAATAAGGAAAATACTTAGAGCATTAAGAAAACAAACTATTTTTATTATTTATACAGATAAATTTCGGTTTTATTCTTATCCTGTCTTCCAGCCTTAGTCTAGATGAATTTGGACCAGGAATAGATTTTGAGATAAATATGTTTTAGTTTTCAGTTTCAGGGCTGGTTTATGTTGATAGCTTATAAATATTCAAGCAAACCAATTTGTTACATGCTCTGGGTTAATGTAACAACATTTGTTTGCAGAGGAAATGAGCAGAACCCCATTTTGATAAATGCATTTGGTAAAATTTGCACTCAAATTTCTTGGTGGTGCATTGATCAATAGCCATCAAGAAATCCTCTGATCAAATTGGAATTTTTTCTGTGATATATACCGAAAAGTATCTATATTCTGATTTTGAAATACGTTGATCGTATAATTATTCCTCCTATTAAGATTGTATGCGTCCTTTTTACTTACTGATTTAGCTGTATTACTAGTGTTAAAAAATACAGTTTGGTTTTGTATTTTACAGAACTATGACCATCATAAACCAGAAACAAGGACAGAAAGGTCAGCAGTTCTTGAGAACATCCGTTAAACAGCACTTTAAAATAGAGTAATTACAATCTGTCCCAGAGCCTGCCTTGATCACATTCATTTATTTATTCAACACAGTTTTCTATGGGACCCACTATATATACTGAACACTGTTCTAAGTGTTCAACCCGGGATATATTCTACTCCAGGGCAAAATGAGTGTACAAATTCAGGAATGTAAATTCTGTCAGCCAGACTGGATCTAAAGAATTACCAGCAAAAATATTTGCATTTCTGCCAAAGCCAGGTATTTCCTGAATGAAGTAGGCTATATCAGGAATGATAGAAAGGCTTTTTCTTCCTCCCAGATACCATTTCATCTTTCGTCACCGTACCTGGTGGGTTTTCTGTAGCTGCAGTAACAAATTACCATAAACTTAGTGGCTTAAAACAGCAAAAATTTATTATTTTGTAATTCTGTAGGTTGGATGTCCAACATGGGTCTCATCGGCTAAGATAAGGCATCGACAAGGCTGTATTCCTTCTGAGAGGCCCTAGGGGGGAATCATTTCCTTGTGTTTCCAGCTTCTAGGGGCTACCTGCATTCCTTGGCCTGTGGCCCCCTCTTCCCATCTTCAAAGCCAGTAATACTACATCTCTGACCCTTCTCTGTCATCACATCTTTGACAACAGCCAGGAGAAGTTCTCTGCTTTTAAGGACTTATGTGATTGGATTGGGCCCACCAGATAATTCGGGATTATCTCCCCATCATCAGGTCTGTAGTCTTCAGGTCTTTAGCTGCATTTTTAAAGTCCCTTTTACCATGCAAAGTGACATATCATAGGTTCCCTCTGGAGGCTCCAGGGGTGAGTCTGTTCTTTGCCTCTTCCAAGGCTGTTCACATCTCTTCACTCTAGCTCATCCCTCCAATCTCTGCTTCTGTCCTTACATCTTTTACTACCAACTTTATTTCTCCTGCCTTCTTCTTACAAGGACCCTTGTGATAATTACCAGAAAAATCTCATCTCAAAATGCTTAACTTAATCACATTGGCAAAATCCTTTTCCTATGTAAGGTCACAAATTTACAGGTATGGTGATTAGAACATGAATATTTTCGAGGCCATTCTGACTACCACAGTCCACTGCTGCGCCAAAGATTCACATAAGGTCACCCCATCCAAAGGTGCTCAAAAGTGTTAACCCATTATAGCATCAAAGTGCAGAACTTTATCTGAATCTTACCAGCTCAAAAGTCCCAAACCTTATTTAAGTCATCTAAATCAAGTATGAGTGAGGGTCTGAGTATGATTCCTGGGACACAGTTCCTCTCCATCTCTATATCTGTAAACCTGGAAAAACAGTTACCTCCTCCCAAATATAATGGTAGGACAGGCATAGAATAGGGTTTATAGACATTCCTGTTCAAACAAACAACGGAATGAGAAAAGGAACTATGCACACTCCATTAGGGGTCAAATCCTGGGAACAAGCACCAAATCCATGGTCTGGAGCACTATCTCCTAGGCTTGTGATGTCCTCTGAGTCCTCTTTCCTCTTTCATGAAAGGTAGCACCGGTTCAAAGCTGAGTAGTTTTACAGCTTGTTTCTTACCTGTGGAATTGTGGGAAGTACAGCCATCTTTCATTTCATACCATCTCCATCCTTTCAATTTAAGGTAGCAGTGTCTGCTGGTTTAACATTCACCAGAAAGTTGGGGATCTCGTGTGCCTATTAGGAGGATTCAGCTCTTAGACCAGAGGCTCCTACACAAAGCATTCATAAGTAATCCCATCTCTCTTGGCTTTTTCTGAGAAGGCCGAGAGGATCTTTGAGGCACACCTTTCATCTCTTCAAGAATCTGTGGTGTGACAGAAAACTCAGGCCTTGTTCAGGTATTAGCCAAAGGTTGTATAGCTATACCCTCATCTCTCCCTAGAGCTGGCTTCCCTCACAGTGAATCCCTTAATTGGAAATGTCTTTTGTCATTTGGGTAGGCCAAGAATTTCCAAGTCATCGAGTCCTATTTTCTTTATATTTAACAGTTCTTTCCTCAATTTGTCTATCTCCACTCACATTGTACTATAACCAGCAAGAAGAAACCAGGCTGCACTTCACACTGCTTAGAAATCTCTTCAACCAAATGTCTTAAGTTCATCCCTTACAACTTACTTTCCACATAACTGCAGACACGTTGCAGCTAAGCTTCTTGCCACTATATAACCAGAATCTCTTTTCCTTCACTTTCCAACAGCATCTTCCTCATTTCCTATCAAGTCCTTGTTGGCAGCACCTTTAATGTCCTTTTTTCTTCTAACAGTCTGTTCATGATAATTTACATAATCTCTGTGGCAATTCAGGTGCTCTCTACCATGCTCGTTTCTTCCTTCAGCCTTCACCAGCATTTACATCCCTAGATCTGCTAGCAGTGTTCAAGGCAATCCTGCCTCTTTCTGCCATTATCCTAAAAATTCTTCCAACCTCTTCCCACTGCCTTGTTCCAAGCTACCCCCTCATTTTTAGGTGTTTGTTCCAGCAGCGCCCCATATCCAGGTATCTGGGAAAGTCTACTATGCCTATTCACTGCCACTTGACTTGAATGTGCCAATAGGAGATTTGGAATTCACTTTCTCTGGGGACTCTGCTTATTTCAAGGAGGTGAATTGACCTGTGGTACAGGTTTTCCTACTGGCAACGCTGTCAGAACTCCCACAGGATGGAAGTGTTGATCTCACCACTGCAGAGAAACTTGTTCTCAGTGTCACAATGCAGAGTGAGAAGATTATTCCTAATAACAGAAAGCCATGCGCCTCTCCACCAATTGACAACTTGGAGATTATATAAATAATAACAGTTTAAAATGTTACCAGGGATAAACTACATTTTCATAGGAGCAAAATCATCTTCCTTAGGAAATATACTATTGAAACAAATGAGCATTTTAAATAAAAGGGCACTGCCCTATTTTGAATTAACAAAATGTGGTGAGGGGATTAACCACACCCTGTAAAAGTATTTGAAATGTTATTCCTGTAGTTTCTTTTTATCATTTAGATGGAGTGCCTATAGATGCACATACTGAAGCGACTGCCATTTTTGTATATGATAGTCTTCCAAAGTATAGAGATTTATAGTAGGAGGGAGAATTAAACATTCAGAACAATACTTTCACATGTGCTACATACATAGTGTTTTGTTTCATTAGAGTCATTTTCCTGAATTCTTTTTACTATTGCAGTCACTGTAACTTATAAAATTTATAATCATCCCAAAAAGATTATGTTACAATGAGCAGGTGGACAACCATGTGTGAGGTCAATTGTTTTGCATGACCTATGTAATCAAAAAGTTTTAAGTGTCTGCTTTACCAATAAAGAACATTTTCACTAAAAGTCATTGAAAATCCTTTTCAAAATTTCCTTGATTTGAAGTTTTATTTGAAGGATTTAACGGATTAGTTTAAAGCATGAATAACATTACCTGTGGTTTAATTTCTTGTGGTGCATCTTTTTGATCGACAGAAAACAACTGAATTGTAGCAATGTTATCTCAATTTCCCGTTACTGTTGCTGTTTTTATTCCACCAAAATAAAGGTGCAAATTTTTCTTAACATTTTGCCACAGTGAATTTCTGAAAATCTTGTCACAACATGTGTTGGTATAGTACGTCATTTTTTTCCCCTTAAAGAGTTTTTTGTCCCTCATAGTGATATAAATTAATATATCATGTATGTGTCCAACGTTGTCATAAAGGCTAAGAAATACTTTCTGTCATCCTCTTTACAATTTTAAGTTAAAGTGTCTTTTAACTCCAAGGAAATGATTTATAAAAGGAGCCCCAGTGCATATGTGTAACAATGTGTGTGTATGTGTGTGTGTGTGCACGCGCCCACATAGCACACAAAAATTAGTATAGATAGCAACATAATCATATTTAATACAGCGACTTTTTTTGCCTTAAAATTGGGAATAATGAGTATGTGTCCTTTTATTTTATGCCTTTGTATTTGCTTTTTGGTTTGTATTTCCCTTATCCACATAGTGTACCTTTCAATGTACTTTTTAGAACATTATTAATTATAAAGTGTCGCATGTCATTTCCACATTTAACAGCTTTCCCTCTTTGTTCTTCATTTTTGTCTTTGTGGAAAAGGCTCGTTTCTTCTAATGTTAACAGCTTTTATCATTTTTAATCCTAGGATCAGGAATAGTAAAAAAATATGATTTTTAGTTTTCTGTCAGAATCTATGTTGATTCAAAAGTAGCGACTATAAATACTACAAATATTCAGAACATTGGTAGGCTTGAGAGTGAAAGCATGAATTTAGTTGAGTACAAGCAGAGGTCTTGTTCCTAGCAGCCTGGAATTTTTAGCCAGCTCTGAGCTTCTGAGCATAGGAGGAAGTAAGGTGAAATAACACCTTATAAAAAGAAATGTTCGGGGCACCTGGGCGGCTCAGTTGGTTAAGCGTCTGCCTTCCGCTCAGGTCATGATCCTGGAGTCAGTCCCAGGATCAACCTGAACTGAGCTCCCTGCTCAGTGGGGAGTCTGCCTCTCCCTCTGCCCTTTACCCCGCTTGTGTTCTCTCTCTCTCTCAAATAAATAAAAATCTTAAAAAAAAAAAAAAAAAGAAATGTTCATCCTTAGTGTAGTCAGATTTAACATTCCCTGAGGTGATGGCGTTGGTTTTATTAATATAGTAAAATTATATGCAAATCAATGGTTTATATATGCCTATTATAAAATACACAATGACATGAAGGCTAGGTCTTTTTTTCCCCCTTGAAAACATAAATGCCTATAATGTAAATAGATGTTACTGTTTGAAACATTGTGTACATAGGTATTCTATGGCAATTCAAATGAATCTGACTTTATAATTCTTTAATTAAGCATGTGTGTGATTCATTTGTAATAAGGACTATGTATCTTAGATAATAACTACTTGGGTTGAACGTTTTTTGAGGGCTTACCAAGAGCAGGATCCTATCTTGATAGGCAGCATGTTACCCATGGTCAACGTCCCTCTGTTAGTCTGTTACCCTGACCTCAGTGTAAGTGTGACTTCAGAGAGGACTTTCATGAGGCCTCAATCTAAGATCACGCCCTTGTCTCTTGGTCACGTTACCCTGTTTACTACAGCATTAGCAATGTCTGGTATTTTCTTGTGAATTTGTTTGACTTTTGTCAACATCTAACATGGAGACAGTCTTTCCTGTTACCCCTATCAAATGATGAAAGTAAAACTATTTGGTAACAGCTTGACGTCCTTTATCCAAGGAAAACAATCCATGGATTGGGGGAGTACAGCGCCTCACAAGCACTGAGGCACTGATCCCAAGGGATCTGGGGCAAGAGCAAGCTTTATAGCTGGTAGAAGAGACAACTTGGAAATGCATGATTGCCTAGGAGGTGGGAGGGTTTCCTTATAAGGCTAGCAGGGCCTACTCTCCAAGGTGAGGTGAGTGAGCTAAAGCCGAGCTGGAGCATTAGGATTGGTGTGTGTTGTTTCCTTGACGGGCATTTCCCATAAAAGCAGACTTAGGTTTCAGACTGTGACGGGCCAGTCCACTGGGGCATCCTACATTTTGTGGCTCCCAATACATCAGTTAACTTTAACACCCCAGATCCTCAGAATGTGCATTTGTGAGAGCAGAGATTTTTCTTATCCACTGTTGTATCCTTGGATGGTTAATAACTCGTTAATAAGTAATAAACCAGTGAATTAAGAATGGGACCCTCTGAATGTTGGAAGAATGTATGCATTAATGTTTTAAAATTGAGAGATACAGAAATGCTAACAGGGTTGATACTGGTGATAGAAAACATTTTTATGCTTGTTTGGGTTTTAAAGGAGGGGGAAGAAAAAGTGTTCTATAAGAAGCAGACTTGATTCATTTCCAGGAGTGGTAGCACCTGTCCCTATAAGTGAATGGTCCTGGCAGTTCCTGTGGTAGAACTGGGGTAAGAGAGCTAAAGAATACCCTCCCAACTATGAGAAACACCCAAGATTGTCTGAATCTCAGTAGTAGGTGTTGTGATTCTACAAGTTTAAGGATAAGGAAGAACTTTGTTCTAGAGACATGGTAGAGACCCATCAACCCATTATGTTCTATTCAATTACTCAGAAAGTTATGCTGCTTACTTGGCATGTGATCTGATGTTTATAATATGATTTTCTTTATGGATTTTATCTTTCTATCAGAGGTAAAACACCACCATCCTCATAGTAGCTATTATATAATTACACGACTTTCACATCATTTATTTAAACATTTTAGCCATTAATGTTTTATTTTAGAATGTGACACCTCATCATCATTTGTCATCATCATCTCTGATACCTCAGAGATGGAAGTTGATTTAAATGAAATTTAATCAATCAACTGGGAGTGTGCTAAAATACATGTAAAACTAGTTAACTGAAAAGTTGCAGAGTCAGATGATACCAGAGACTTTACTTACACATCCCTCTTGCCTTTGAAATGAAACTAATTTGAGGAACTGTTGACTTTGGCTTGACTCTCAGTTTGGCTGAACTTGCAAAGAAAATTCTCACTAGTCACTTTATATTGTTCTTGTTCTCTAAATTAACTCCCATTACCCAATCTTCCACGCAAGCAAAGAAAGCAGAAATGACCTGGAGTTACAGATTTCCAAATAACCTTTATAAACAGACAAGTATATCAACAAACGTCTATGAGTTTCAATGTTCTTGAAATTATTTTTCAGAGAGAAAACGATGCTTAAAATTATAATTTTCATATTCTTTAATAGCACCATTTTATGTATATTAAAATACCTAGTAATTTAATTTGCATAGATTTTTTTAACATATTGTAAATACAAATCTTATGTTTGACATTTAAAATGGCACTAGAGCTCCTAGTTGTAAGTGATCAAGGGTGCTCTATGTGCAGCCCTTGAAATAAATGGCTTTTAATATAGAATTGTATCCCTAGGCATCTTCATCATTTTGTTTTAGATGTAATAAAAGTAGCAAAGAGGCTAGATTTGATTCCAAGTCACACACATGACTCAGTGAGTGTGTGGCATATATTCATTTGATCTAATCTCAGATTCAGTGAAGGACTACTGGATGATTCACAAACTGTATTTAATTTTTTTCTTTCTCTAAATGATTATTTTAAATAAGAGGATGTACCTTAATCTATTAATGAAAAAAGTTATGAAAGATGTTTGCATTTTTAGAAGTTATAAATTTTATGTTTTTCATTTCATACCTGCAAATAAGTCCCCTAATTCCACTTTTGGACGGTTCTCCAATCAAGGCTAAGATTTTTACCCAAATAACTGCATTTAAGTGTATGCAAAAGCATGTTTGGTTGTTTTCCTTATTATTCTTCTTGTTACAAACAATAGTCAGTGCTTACTTTGACTCAGATGATCTACCAAAATATCTAAAAAATCCTCATACTATATGTATGTGGAGGTTGGGAATAGTGGTGGTGTGTGTTTTCCAACCAACACACAGACTTTCACTTCCATTCTTATTTCTCCTGCCATTCTCTTGTCAGGTTGTCTTTTCTCTTTTTTTCTCCACATAATTTGAAATATTACTTCCTAAACTTTCTGACTTACTGGGAGCTTTCCTTGGAGCAAGAAGTTCTCCATCCTCCAATGTGCAGGGAGAAGAGTCAAGTGCAGGGAAGATGAGGTGGGACAAGCCCTCATGAGCACTATGGAAGACAAGCAGAATCAATGTTATCCCCATCATCTTCATGGGGAAAGAAGTGAAATGACTTGGGAAGATCACACTGTGAGCAGAGATGAGATCAGTGAGTGTCTTCTTCCTCTTGGTGTGCTTCCATTTCCAATGTCCAGCAGTGTCGACAACATTGTCCTCATTTCTTACTAATCATCTACAGTGTAGATACAGAGATAGCAGGACACTCATTTTATAGATGATTGATAAAAAATTAAGTCATTTTCGAAAGGATATTTAGCAAACGTGGCAAGTATTCAGCACTTTAAGTAATTTTCAGCACGTTAAGTAATACTCTAAAAGATATTCAGCAAATATGGTAACTCTTAACTTCACCACCAAAACCATCCTCAGGTAAAATGTTAATCTCTGATGCTTTGGTAATTGTTGTGCTATGTAAGCTTTTGTGTAGAGTATTCAAATGCAGTTCAAAGTTTTGTTATATTTTTCCTCAGTGTTTGCTGTCTCCCTAGCAATTATTCATCAAGACTCATGAGAGATAGGGACTCCTGGGTGGCTCAGTCAGTTAAGCATCTGCCTTGGCTCAGATCATGATCCCAGGGTCTTGGGATCAAGTCCTGCATCAGGCTCCTTGCTCAGCGAGGACCCTGCTTCTCCCTCTCCCTCTGCCTGCCATTCCCCCTGCTTGTGCTCTCTCTCTCTCTCTCTCTGATAAATAAATAGATAGATAGATAGATAGATAGATAGATAGATAGATAGATAGATAGATAGATAAATAATTGTAAAAAAAAAGAATGAGGTAGCTCTGATTCTATTACTGTAAGAATATGTTGGGTTTTTTTATTTTTTTAACTGGAGATATGAATATCAAATTCTTTTTTACGTTGATCTAGTGAATGAATACTGGTATTCTTACTCAACTGTAAGCCAGAGTATCTTGAAAGCCAAAAGTTGATAAACCTGGAAGTCCTAAAAATTCTTCATACAGGCTTTTAAAAATCTTATGTACTACAAACAAACAAACATGGCAGGAGGGTGGGGATTGGGTGCTGGTAGATGGTTACCTTCAATATAAGAAAGAATTGAGTTTACTATAACACCTATAATTGCCTGGAAGCAACTAACAATATCAAAAATGCTATTGTCGATTACAGTTTAACTTTCACAAAATGACTCCAATCTCAACAAAACAACTCAGCATGGAAAATGGAAGAAATGCATTTTCACCCACCAATACATATGTCTGGAGGAGGAGCCATTTGAGGTAGAAAAGTGAGTGGAGAATTTTTTTTCACATGTTGTCATCTGACAAGAAATTTCTAAGGCCACAGGCCCCACTGATCTTCACAGTGATCAAAGTGCCGCTGTTAAAACAGTATCTTATAGTAACTTTGACAAGTTAATACTACATCAGTATGAGGGAATTTGGTTACTTATTGTCTCCACCAGAGGGTGTATAGGCCCTGGGAAGAAATTTACATCATTCTATCTCCCTTAACTATTCAAATAAAGTGAAACAGTATAAAATTTACTTGCTAAAATAAGAACTGGGAATTACCCAGACATCAGTATCATTTAGCACTGCTTTTTTTGACCTGCAGTATACATAAGGAATACAAGGCTAAATATAATTCACACTTTCAGAAATGTAATGATATTAAATGGAAAATATTGATAATGTCATATACTAGGTCTTGAGGTTTTTTCATTGTGATAGTGCCCAGATGTTTAACACTTTGTCATCTGTCCACATGCCATTCTCCCTGGAAAGTATTTAAAATGCCCCAAGTGTCTTAGCTCCCTCAATAATTCATTTTCCATTTTAATGCATTGCCCTGCAAGGTTTGTCCTTTTTTTTTTTTTTTCTTTTACCCTCATCTTATTCCCTCCTGTTTTCCTTGGCTAAATTCTGAGTACTCAAATTTCAATTCTTGCAGTCACCAGTTCTTCCAGAATTGTGTGTGCAACTTTATGATCACCAAGCCCACTAATAGAAACAGAAGTGGCAGAATTGTAAAATTAAAAAGGAGAGGATTGGTGTAAGAGTTCGTTGTCCTAAACTGCTCATCATGCCTCTACCACCAACTCTACAAGTCCCAATTTTCTTATCTCCAGAACAAGGAGATTAGAACACGGTCCTTCAGTTCTTAATTCTGATTCTTTCCATGAAATTAAGTGCTGACCAACATAACATGCCTAAAGATGGTGTCATGGAGGTGAAGATGGCCAAATGATAAAACTCAGCGGAAACCAATAAGTAAAGCCATAAAATATATAATTTGTGTTGTTTATCCTCTTCCTTTTGGAATGGTTTTCTGGCACTATCCTCCTGGTAAAAAAAGAAAATTAAGAATTCTTTTTTTTTTTTTTTAAAGATTTTATTTATTTATTTGAGAGAGAGAAAGTGAGAGAGAGCATGAGAGGAGAGAAGGTCAGAGGGAGAAGCAGACTCCCTGCGGAGCCGGGAGCCCGATGTGGGACTCGATGTGGGACTCGATGTGGGACTCAATGTGGGACTCGATCCGGGACTCCGGAATCATGACCTGAGCTGACGGCAGTCGCTTAACCAACTGAGCCACCCAGGCGCCCCAAAAATTAAGAATTCTTAAAAGCATTTTTAGTCTAGTAATATTTGTAGACTAGCTAGTATAGTGCTAACAAATACGTTAAAGATAATTTTATAGGTCAATACAATGTTCCTGGTTTAGTAGCTTTTTAAAAAAATTGTGTTAGTGTCTAACTGTACAGATCTAGTCAACAAAAAGATGGTGTCTTCATAAAACACTATTCATTTTTTTAATGTATAATATTTAATGATGTGGAAAAATTCATGATAAGAACAAAGTCAAGTTAGAAAAGATTTACCATAGGATGATAGTTTACTTAGGAAATACAAAATAAACAAACTTCTTATCCCCTCTCACCCAAATTTCAGTATCTAATATTATTCCTCACTAAAAGTAACCAGAGACCCTTCAAGAAATGGCTGGTTCCAGGTTCAGGAAAGGGAAATACAAGGTGAGTCCGGGTTATCTTGTGACTAAAAGGAAAGAAGTTTTCAATGACCAATGGCTTCAAGAGCCAGGCTGATGTGATTCCCACTGACACCCTATCAGCATCAAGATTTTAGTTAACCGAGGGCACCTGGGTGTCTCGGTCAGTTAATCATCTGCCTTCGGGTTGGGTCATGTTCCTGCGGTCCTGGGACCGAGTCCCGTGTCAGGCTCCCTGTGGGGAGTCTGCTTCTCCCTCTCCCTCTGCAGCTCTCCCTGCTTGTGCTCTCTCTCTCTCTGTCGAATAAATAAACAAAATCTTTAAAAAAAAAAAAAAAAAGGGAGGGGATTTTAGTTAACCAAAAGACATTGTGTCTACGAAGATTTCCTAAGTCCTTCATGACTACCACATGAGCCATTAAAATTTCTTTGTCACCATTTGAGGAAGCCATTAAACCAACTTCTCAGTTTGAAAACTGATAAGTAAAGGGAAGCATTATACTTTTACTCTGCCTTTCCCACAGAAAAGTTTATTTCTAATAACCAGTAGCCCTAGCAATAAGTGAAAGCCGTACTTTACAGAAGAATACCAGCTAATAAATGTTGATAATGATAGAAATATAAAATTAGTCACCATTTGAAATCCCTAATGAAATTACTAACTCAGACAAGGATTATCAGCTGGTATAAAAATTACCAATGATTGATCTATGTAGTTTGCCCAGGGCACATCAAAAAATATTATACTCTCATTACAAGGGGAAAACCATGATTGCACAATGGAGAATAAGTCCATCATCACCCTAATTCACTGACCAAACTTGGCACCCCCAGTGGTGAAACAACCAGGAACTAAACATCTAGTGGGTTGGCTGTGGTGTAGACTATGTCTACACACGGTGTTCTCTCAACTGGAACATTTGATTTGAGTCTGTCAAGTCTTTATTTTTTTTCTTTCAGTGTTTTTATTTTATTTATTTATTTTTTTAATTAACATGTAACTCTCATTTTATAGGAAATATATAAAAGAATAAGTTACAAGTTGTCAAAAAAGGAATCAGACAAATCCAGAAGATGAAAAATACTACAGGTGAGATCCATGTCATGAAAATAAGAGATTCTTCTAGAGCAAAAGAAGGGTGAAGTATACAGCTATAGCAGTGTGCACTGAACTAGATCCTGATTTGGTTAAACCAACTCTAAATGGTATTTTGAGGGCAACTGGTGAAATATGGACTGGGCATATTGAAAATTATGATTAGTTTTGTGAAGTATGATTAATATTTTTAGCTATGAAGAAAAAAATTTTAATGCATACTAAGGTTTTCAAAATGTTAATGCTCATTAATTACAAAAATGGTAATGGTGGTGGAGTATAGGCTTTGGTTTGATCCCTAACTTCACCATTTACCAGCTGGTCAAGGCAGGCAAACTCTATGCCTGAGTTACCTCGTTATACCTACCTTATGGGTAATGGGAATTATATGAGATGAGATGATGCATAGTTTAACAACTATCTACTGCAATTTTCCCATTAACCTCCTGATGGTTGATCTATTTTTCTATCCCATATTTTCAAAAATCTTTCCTTTGTTCCTGTTTTAAGCCCTCACTTGACTTCATTCTGATTTCCACTCAAGATTCTTCTGTTCTCTCTGTGCTATGAGGACTCTGTGAAATTATCCTTTGTTATCTCTGCACCACTGAGTACTCTGATTACATAATTATTCACTTCTCTTAGGACTTTTTGTCACTGAAGAATTCAACAATCCCTGCCACTGTGTCACTCGGTGACTTCATTTAGGACAATATCTTTTTTCTTACTGACTCTTCATAATCTTCTTCAGCTATTTATTTCTTAAAATAGTCCTGCCTGATGTATTCCCATCTATTCATTCAATCTCTCCCCTTCTCCCCCTCTGCCCTCCCCCTGTTTCTCATTCTGTTTCTTTCTGTCTCATGAAAGAGATGTAAGGGAGAACAGTTTTTCTCCTTGAACGTTCCTATACTCGTCATGTCTTCCTGATTCCTTTATCGTGCTCTTCAGAGGAGTCTGAATCAGGTGTGCTTTGTGTAAACCTTGAACTACCTCGCTGTCCACTCTCCAATTCTCTCCCTAGTGTGGGCACTGATTTTTGTTACCCTTAATGATCAGAAGCAGCTATGATAAGGTCTTCCTTAACCCTTTTCTTTCTTTCTTTCTTTCTTTCTTTCTTTCTTTCTTTCTTTCTTTCTTTCTTTCTTTTTCTTTCTTTCTTTCTTTCTTTCTTTCTTTCTTTCTTTCTTTCTTTCTTTTTCTTTCTTCTTTCTTTCTTTCTTTCTTTCTTTCTTTCTTTCTTTCTTTCTTTTTTCTTTCTTATCTTTTCTTTCTTTCTCCCTTCCTTTCTTCCTTCCTTCCTTCCTTCTTTCCTTCCATCCGTTCTTCCTAAGATTTTATGTATTTATTTATTTGACAGAGAGAGAGAGAGAGAGCACAAGCAGAGGGAGCAGCAAGGGAGAGAAGCAGATCCCCCTCCGAGCAGGGAGCCCAGTGAGGGGCTTGATCCCAGGACCCTGGGATCTTGATCTGAGTGGAAGGCAGATGCTTAACTGACTGAGCCACCCAGGCGCCCCAACCTCTTCTTTCTTAACTAAATCCAAAATCTTTGTTGTGATCTCTAATTTTCAGACTTTTCAGTTGCTCGAGGTTGTGATGAATGGATCTTAATTTGCATGTAAATGGCTTGCTTGCTTTTCCAGTGATGTATTTAACTTTCTCATTTGATTGCAGCTTTTTGTCCCCTTCCCCGACCTGTCCCTCATTTGCACAGGAGGAATTCCTTTCCATACTTTCATCACACTTATTTTTCAGTTCCTGCAATTTCTGTGCAAAGAACAGAAACATATTTTCTGGAGCACATTCACCCAAGAAAACCAACTCTGATGAAGAGCCCATGTTGAGAGATTAAATGAAAATGATGATATGGCAAAGGCCATTCATTCCTTTAAAAGCTCCTACTTGTTTCTTTAGAGATCTGAATATATATATCAGTATATAGTTAGAGTCACTGATACATGGCAAACTGAGCTGTTTAGATCACAAGCCACCAGAGATCCTCCCACCTCCAGTGTAAGAAAGTAAGCTGTTCAGTGTTGGGGTAGGGGGCGGGGGGGGGGGCACATTATTGTGCTTCTGGTTCCCTGTGCCCTAACCATCCCCATGGGGTCAGGTCTCAGCTTCATCCCTGGCACTCCTGCTTTTCCTAAGTGGCCCTGGAAAAGAGACTCAGAGCTCTAATAGCTTCATTTGTAAAATCAAGAAGAAGCGAATAATACCTCGGAAGGGTGAGATGATTAAAAGTTATGTAAGGATACTTATGTATCTGTTAAACACCCCCTCCCAGAGAGAGAAAGAGCGTGAGCAAGAGACATGTGTGAAGTCCTTCTACCAGGAGTAGCTATGATTTCCCAACCTTCTAACTTCTACATGAGATTGGTTCTGACTTCCATTCCGTGTCCTGTGGTAGTCAAAAGCCCTTCTCAACATTTCTCACATTGGTTTTATTTTCTTGAGCATCCTTACTCTAAGCTCCTTGCTTCTAATTAATCAGTTCAATTTATGAACAGCCATCCTACTGGTCCTCATAAGCAGTTCCTATTCTACACGATATTGACACAGAAGTCGAACTTGGACACTTCCTGTGGTTTCATCGCCCACCCTACCCTCAACCAAAACCAAAGCCCACGGAAAAAACAAAACCCCGCATGCAAGCCTTTCCTTTGGCAGCCAACTTGAATAAAAGAGGGTTGCAGAGGGAGGGGAGAGAAATATAACAGCAATTTAACAACTTCAGTCGAGCACTCAGCAAATCCTACACCATTCATCCCTACATTGTTTGGCCCTCTTGTCCAGTGCTACACCTCCAGGCTTATGCCATCGTGCCAACTTTCTGCTCCCAGGTAGGAAGTTAGTGATCCCTAGGACTCCATATTTTCTCTTCAAGTAGAGCCAGTTCCCTCTCTTCTTTGTCTAATCATATATTTAGCCCCTTCACCAACTGAGGTCCTTAGTAGAAAAGGGTGGGGAGTTCATCCCACAGGATTTGTCTTCCTTAGAAGTTGTAAATAGCATTTTCCCCATCCATTACATAATGGTTTGAGTTCTTAATGAAAGTGTAGCTATAGAATCAGGTTTTTTTAATGCCATTTACCTAGAGTTCATAGACCTAAGAATAGAGAACTACCTCAAAATAAACATAAGAAATAGAACACACACAGGATCAAGGTTACATGCAAGTGCAGTTTGGTTTCAATGTTCCCAAATAGCTGTAGTGATTTAAAAGAGAGAGAGAGAGAGAGAGAGAGAGACCTTGATAAATACTGTTCAAGGTCTACTCTTATCAGTAAATGGCCTTGATCTTGGCTATTGGGTCCAGAGTTGAACAGGCTATGTATATAACCCCTTCACTTATGTTGACTTTGGAAGCTTTATACCTCTCCAGTGACAAAATGCTTGCCATTTCCAAACTTTCTAATATACATACAATACACACTTTACTTCTATTGATTCTTTGTCCCAAGAGATAGAGTTATGAGTTTAATAACACTTTTGTGTAAGCCTATTATTTATAAGCTTTGAAAAGTATGCCATTTCAAGGTGAACAAAACAAGAAGAGGGAAATATATCAATTCAAATAATTCGATAGAACCACCTTTGGGTCTTCCTTTGAGAGATATTTTTTAAACACATAGTACCTAATGTGTGGCCAATATCCGAGGAACCCAAAGTGAACTGGAGGCTGGAGTGTGGAGAAAGTTCTTGCTCTCTTTCTTTGAACTTCAGTTAAGCAACCAACAAAAATAGCATGTCCCGTGACTTCAGATGCTTGAACCAGTTTTTCAATTAAGTTTTGGTAGATTAACACCATGGCAATGAGCTTGTTGGGTTACATGTTTAAAATTTAAAGTTATCTATTTCTCAAATGTTCATGTCTCATATGGGTTTCTATAGAAGGAATGTGGCATATAGACACAGCATGGCTTAGGGGAGGAAATGACTATAACCTGCAGCCTCATCTTTATTCCACCACTTACCATCAATGGGACATTGGGCAAATCACTTCATCCCACTAAAGTGTTAAACAACATAAGAAATGATTATGCCTCTGCTGTCTATTGATTTGAGGCCTTCCTTGCTTTGCTGACCACTCTCTGTGAAATAGGGATCATTCTTTTTAGTTTTTCTAAAATTTGTTTACATCTTAAGGGGTCTGGTACTTTTTAAATAATTGGAATTCAATGAAAAATAACGCTACTCTTTTGATAACTGTCATAATCTTAGAGACATCTCCCAAAGCTCCTGTCAACATTTGACCATAATAATAACATGCTGACTTAGAAGCCTACTGATTTCTCCCCAAATAGGAAATCAATGTAGATCAGTCCTCCTGAAGATTCTTCCAACTTTGAAATGCTTTGATGATTTCTTGAGGATTGTGATCAGAATGACAAGAGAGAAAACAAATATAGAGATAACACATTAGTCATTTATATCCTTAATTATTATTTGAATTTTTCTTTGAATGAATTATCTTAGAACTATTTGGGGATATCCAAGCTCGTAGATGGATATAACCTGTTGTACGCAGAAAGCAGGATTTCTGTGAGGGCAATGCTGCTTCTGGGCTAGCATTTTATAATGCAGTTTCACTTCTGGCCAAACAAGTCACGGCCCACCCAGATTGAAGGGGAGAGGAATTGAATCCACCTCTCAAAGAGAAGAGTATCATCTTTAATCTGCCACAAGTTCATTTTCCAGAAACATCACTCTCAAACCTTTTTATCTCAAATGACATTTCAGAAAGCCATGATGGATTGTAAGAGTAACATACGCAGGATTTGATCTAAGATACAGGAAATTCTTTCTTTGTTTTGATGTATACCCTAATGTAATATAATGTGTAATAACATAGCACAATGCGAATACCCTATTTTAAGGATCCATTTTCCTTGTTGATGTGGCTTCAGAAAATTCCCATTCCAGTTTAGGATAAGTTATTTCATCAAAGTTGTGGGTGGTTGGATAGGGAGAAGAAATCATTCTTCCAAAAAGAATTAATATTTATGTTTGTATCCCACAGTCACACGGAATGTGAAAAATCATGTCTCAGGGTCTGGTAGTTGTGTTTTATTTACTTTAATAAACAACTAATGTGCCTTCTTATTTTCAGTCTAGAGTAGCATCTGAGGACATTGCCTTGATGTTCAAGGCTTTGCAGATAAAATCAGCAGGCTACAAAACAACAACAACCAGTGCAGAACTGCTCCATCTTTTCAGAACTACAGGTTACACAAACTTGATTTGTCAGCTTTGGAATCTAGCCACTGACAGAGGTAATCGTCCTGTAAGCAGGCCCCACAGATGGGAGCTTCCCACCAGGTGTGCCATGAATAGGTGATTGGAGTGCAGAGACAGTCAGGACTTGGCAAGCTGGCTGGATGCTAGAACAGCTAGAGCCCCCCAGCCCAGCTCCCTGGCCAATGACCTCCATCTTCAAGCAGACCCTTCCAGTTACCCCCATGTGTCTAAAATAGAATAATTTTTCTATGTATACCTTGTTAAGGGAAAAAATTAAGAATGACCAGCCTGGGTGATAGCTATCATCAAGTTTTTAAGCATCCAGGTTAGAAGGTCACCTAGTCCAATATCTACACTAATTTATCAACAAATGTATTTGTTTTCTAACAGCAAGTTTCTAGAACATTGGTCTCACTGGTTGATTTTTTTTGGAATTTTGGTAGAATAGACAACAAAATTTACAATCTTAACCATTTTTAAGTGCACGGTTAGTAGTGTTAAGTACATTTATATTGTTGGGCAACCAATTTCCAGAACTCTTTTCATGTCACAAAACTAAAATTCTGTTTTCCTTAGACAGCAACTCCCTATAGCCCCCTCCCCCCAGCCCCTAGCAACCACCATTCTCTTTTCTGCCTCTATTCGAATTTGACTTCTCAAAGTACCTCATGTAAGTGGGATTATACAGTATCTGTTTCTTGTGACTGGCTCACTTCACTTAGCATAATTCCTCAAAGTTCATATGTGTTGTTGCATGTGTCAGAATTTCCTTCCTTTTAAAAATTGAGTGATATTCCATCGTATGAGTCTACCACATTTTGTTTAACCTACCTATGTTTTATGCATGTTTTTATTATTGATACAAATTTGCCTAGCCTTCTGGAGCAAGATCAGCGGTATCTAGAGCCATTGCATTATGACTTATTGTCATTTATTATCCCTCTTAAGTAAATACATCTGCTCATAAGTCAGCCACAATATTGGGTTTGTTTTTTTTTTTGAGGGGGTGCTTTTTTGTTTGTTTTTTGCCTTGGTAATGTTAATGGGTGTTATCTAATAAAAATGGGGCAAAAATTATTAGAACTCTAGTCCAGGCCAGAGAACTTGAGTGTCAATGACATTGGATGGAATACCTTTGATGGTTGGATTCATTATAGGATTATATTAGTGAGGACTCTTGGTTGTCAAGGGTTCAGGGGCATCTCATAGAATCTAAAGAGAATCTAAGGAGTAGAAAGGGAAGGACTTATTTGAGCTGCAAGAGAAGCTGGACCAGAAATTCAAATGGCATCAAGACTTTCTCTCTAATATCTACTTTTCTCTTGTCTGCCAGCCTCATCCTTCTCTCTTTATGCATCCTGGCCTTCTCCACATGGCAGGAAATAAAGCCACTTCAGGACATAAATGAACTGAACAAACTTCAGCCCCTGACTGGCGTTAGCAGCCTTCAAGGGCTCAGACTCCCCAGAGCCAACTTCAGATGTAACCATGAGGACAATGAACACCTTGTCAGAGGGAGGATCCCAGGGCCTGGAGAACACAGACAAGGGATTCTCCACAGAGAACATCATCAAAGTCTTCTTGAGGGACTACACACACACCACCAGACACACAATCCTTACAGCCCCTGCCCTGTGAGATTCCATCTTTATAGAGAAGCAATGGCTGCTTGGTTTCCCCTTTTTCTGAGTAGGAGTATTTATTGCAGTTACCAAGCCTTACTTTGCCACATTCTCAGCCAGAACATAACACAAGCAGAGCCACTGTGTGGTCTCATCTTCTCACGGTGTCTCCAGTGATACAGCTCCATGTGTCTGGCTCCTCTGTCCTAATCTCCATCCCCTCTCCTGCTTCCCCACTTCTGCTCACAGAGGGCTGGGACAGCAGGAAAATGGGTGCTCCACCCTCTCTTCCCTTACCTGTTTTGTCAAACCCAGCTGGCATGCCTCTGATCTTTCTTTCCTCAGAAAGAGTTCCTTCACCATCTAATCAGGGTCTAGTGAGCTGAGATGTAGCTTGTGGCTTCCCAACATCCTTAGCATGTGAGTGCTGGTCTGTCGTGATCTGGCCCTGCTGGGACATCCAAAATTAATCATCTGTACTCAGCACACTCCCATCCCACAACCAGCTGTTCCTAAACACGTTATGCCTTTCCCTTCTCGCCAATGATCACAGAAGGTCTTTGGGGCTTTGCACTGAGGCCTTCAGGGCACAGATCATTCCTGTCCATGAGTCACTTAACTTCTCTCAATCTTAGTTTCTCCATCCAGAAAAAAAAGATAATAATAGTATAAACCTCATAGGGCGATCGAGAGGGTTAAGTGAGGCAGTCTGTGAGAGCCCTCAGTGCAATGTCAAACCCATAGTAAGCAGGCAATCAGTTTACTATTAGTAGTAGTCTCAGTTCAAAATATCGCATGGAATTAGATAGTGGAGTGTTCAATCTGACTTAATAAATCAAGAAGTGTGATCTATGAAAATCTCAACAGAATTCCTATATCACTTCCCATCACTGAATTTCATTAATTACAATTACTTCTAGGTTATTCCATTCTCCTGGATGTACCCATGGGTTAGGGGTTGGAGTGAAGGGTTGGAACCTCGTTGGAATTCTCATCCTGCTATGACTTGAAAAAGATGTATCCTGGGACATGTGCCTCTGTGTCTTATGTGATGATCCTTATTAAGAAGTTGGAGATTGACCTCTGATTTCTCTTGTTCCTACACTTTCCAACCTCACAGGTGAATCACGAGAGTGTTTTCTTTGCTGGCAATTGCATGGTTTTCAGGTCTGGTGGGAGGCATAGCTGTACCCTAAAATCAATAATGACTTGCAAAGATATGTTTACTTTGACTTTAGTTCTGTTGGAATTCTGTAACCTTGGACAGTTCTCAAATATATTTTTTCTCAAGGGCAAAGTCAAGAGGTTCCTCATCCCCTATCCTCTTCTTAGGAATAGAGATAGGGGATCATCAGAAACAGGACAAAGCTGCTGCTCTGCAGGTTCTGAGAATTTCAACTTGTGGGACTTCCATGGTGAGATTTTAGGTTCATCCTGTCAACATCTCACTCTCCATCCAAGGCCCTCTGCCATGAGAGGGGAACGTCTGGGCAGCCATTTATAGTTCTGCCATTTTGGTTTTCCTTCACTGTTAGTCCTCTGTGGATAATGCACATGACAAATATATTACCTACTGTGTAAACCCATACAGAAAGTTCTCATTTTATCCTCCATAACATTCTGAAACCTAGAGCATTAAGCAATCTCTCGTAATAATAATCACAATTTCTGTAAGGCTTAGTGCTGTCGTGCAGTGTTTTAAGTACTCACTGACGACTCATTACACCTCTATGAGGTGGCTGCTTTGTTTTCCCCTTTGCAAAGGTAACAAAATTGAGCCACGGAGAGATCAAGATCATGAGGCTAGTAAGTGGAAAAGCTGAGAAGCAAATGCAGGTATCCTGGTTCCAGAATCAGACTGTTAGCCACTGTGTTAGCCCCTAAAATGGCCCCAATGATCCCCGCCTTCTGGCATTCGTGCCCTTCTGTGGGAGCTGAAGATTCTGACTTGCCTCTAATAAACAGAACAGCAGAATTGATGAGATATGACTTCTGAGGTTAGGCTATAAAACAGTGGTAGGATCCATTTGGGGCACTCCTCACTGTCTTGGGTGACTCACTTAGGGGAAGCCAGCCTCCATGGCATGCAACAGCCCTGTAGAAAAGCCCACAGGAGTAAACTGAATACAGATTTCTAAGTCTGCCAACAGCTACGGGAGTGGGCCTGGCAGCAGATTCCTCAGCCCCAATCTGACTTTGAGATTACTGCAGCCTTGAGAAAGATCTTGAGCCACAGGTACCCCGCTAAGAGGTCTGGACTCCTGGCCCACAGAAACTGTGAGTTAATATTTGTTATTTTAAGCTACTAAGTTTGGGGGTAATTCACTATATAACAACAACACAACTGCTAAGCAATACTGGGTTTGTTTGTTTGTTTGTTTTAATAATACAATATGTTACAATGAGAATTTGCGTTTCTTTTTTTTTTCTTTTTTTCTTTTATTTTTTTATTTTATTATGTTATGGTCATCACCATACAGTACATCATTTCATTTTTGATGTAGTGTTCCATGATTCATTGTTTGCATATAACACCTGGTGTTCCATGCAATACGTGCCCTCCTTAGTACCCAAAGAGAATTTGCCTTTCTTAATAAAGACTGTAGTTAGCAGGGGCACTTAGCTATTTGTAGTGCCTGTGTTGATGGCTTATTCCAAGCAAGTTTTTATATTCCTATTTAAGCAGAATTACTTCTGTAACAACTTCATGATTGATTTTTTTTTTGAAACTTATCAAAGACTTTCTGAAATTCTAAATTTCCTCACTGCTTCCCGATATTGAATTCCTCTCTCAAAGAAATCCATTTGTCATGCCTACTTCACTGGAATTATGTGGACAACTTTTGGTTAATGAGGAGTGATCACTCCATATGGTATAGGCTCCATGAGCTTGGGCAGTAGGAAGAATCACCCATAGGGTGACCCAGCCTCCCTTCCCCCTCTGGTGTTTTAAGTGTCTTTTTTTTCACTCTCTTTTTTCTTTTCTTTTTTTTTTTTCTTTTTCATCTGTGTGTGAGTGTGAGTGAATCTGTGTGTGTCTGTGTACAGGATATCTACTTATAATTTTCTCATCTGGTACAATGAACATATTCGGACCTGAAACTTTTCCTGAGATTCCTACAAAATGATCGAATGATTTTCATTCACGTTCATTAAATTTTTTTGTATTTATCAGTTTAGCTTAGAAATGGTGAGGGACTATTATGGTCTTGTCTATCTGATTTGTACATATTATTAATGAATTTGAGCTAAGAAGCTCTTTAGCATATTTATCAATAGAAGCCAAGGATGTATATGGTACATGAGTTATCAGCCTCCATTCCTCAGTCTTTGCCCCATAATCATGAGAGAGTCCCCTCCTACGAGGATTTACTATCACAATTTTGGACATCCAGGAGGGTCCCTCCACTGTCCAGAACATTTAGTAATCCATGGTTATGCCAACTGATACTCGTGTGCAGGAGCGAGGTACTTATGTAGTAGGTGGACACCTGAACATCAGCCCAACATCAGTATCTTAATGCTTTGTGGCAGGTGATTCTTCATACCGCCCATAGGAATCCTATATGGCAGTGGTATTTGTAAGTTGATGTGGTCTTAAAAACACATCTCTGAGTATCAAGGGGCCAGTTAATCTTTTTGGTTTTGTTGTTCTCTTGTTTCTCCGCAAAGTCCTTTGGCTTGGATCATGTGTAGTTTGCCATCTAGTCTGAAGATTGTTCATTATATGAAAATACTTTTTCCTTGCTCTTTTTAAACAGAAGATGCAAAAGTTTACTTAAATTGTGTGTGTGTGCACGTATGTGTTAAGCATGCCTTATTGGGGCAGGGCTTCTGTTTTTTACATTCTTACACATCAGCCTTGCCACTGCCCTTAAGTGACTTTAGATTTGAAAGCTGATTTACCAGGGATTGCCTAGTGGCTCAGTCGGTTAGGTGTTCGACTCTTGATCTCCACTCAGGTCTTGATCTCAGGGCCTTGATCTCAAGGTCGTGAGTTCACGCCCAGCGTGGAGCCTACTTACAAAAAAAAAAAAAAAAAAAAGCTGATGTACCAAAGGTAGAGCAATGGTTACATCATTTCACCAAGAGTAACCAAGGTGAATACTTTGCAAACAACTGTTGACCCTACATCTCCTGCCAAAATTTCAAACACCATGAGACAGCATTGGAAGACATCCAGTGAAAGTTATTAGTTTGGAGCACTGAGGCCAACAGTTGCTTTGAAGGATTCGTATGGCACATGAGGGTTGATAAGGGCAAAAAAAAAAAAAATGTTGATGAATAAAGCAAAAATCTTGTTTTGTAAGTGAGCAGTCAGATAGAAGAGGTAACCTTCGTGTCCCTGAAACAGGGCCAGCCTCCAAAGGACATTTGTCTCCAGGCCTGACTGCAGGACCTTAGGAAGACAGCATCATCCATCTGCCACTTGAAATCCTCTGATACAGGATGGGGTCTGTTTGCTCTGAAATTAGAAAGTACATTTTAAATACCTGCCCCTCCCCCCAAAAAGGGTATCATGTTTTTTTAAATCCACTCTTTTTTTTTTTTAAATCCACTCTTAGGTATATGTGGTGTTGGAATCTGATCTGTCTGGGCTTCTGAAACAACTGAGCTCAACTCTGAACTCTTTGAGGGCAGGATTGGGTCTTTTCATCTCTATAAATTACCATTCCCGGCACCATGTCTGGGCAGGCTGAACTCTCAGCAACTCTTAACTCTTTCATGAGTGAAAGATGGACACAGGAAAATGAGGAAGGGGACACCAAAGATAAGCCTCACTTCATAATTTCACCTTGCCTTGTTCTACGTGTCAGGCTAAAATCATGTTGGATTAGTCCAGCGGTTCAACAGGGGTCAATCTCATTGCAGGAATGCTATAGGCTCTGGGAAGTTACAATATTTGCTATCATGTTGCTAACAGACCCACGGCCTGTATGTAAATACAAGGTACCAGATGAGGCAGAGATTTGCACTGTGGCCCTACTAATCCCGCAACTACCTGCTTACCCACCAGGTAATAGAAGTGGGGAGAGGCCTCGCTATGTGTAGATATTTATGCTATCTTTCTTACTCTTGGGTTGCACTGAACAAATGGATAAGTTGACCACAAAGCAAAAAGGGTCAGGATCAGATCATATCAAGCTGTTACCTATGTTCTCAGAGGAGAGCTAAGTGCTGGATGAGAGAAAGGGCTGTTGCTGGTGCTTCTCAGCCTCTCTTTCCTCATCATGAGCAATCAGCCGGTCTCAGGGTTGCACACCTCTTTCCCTAGAAGGCGATTGAGCAGACACCAACCATTACTGGAATGTGCTCCTTGAGGGTCTCATTCCTGTCCCCTTCACAAAGAGCTAATCAAAGGATTAGAGGAATTTTGGTAAATAAAATTCTCTTCACTTTATTGCATTTCAGTGTTTTCCATTGGCTCTCATGGGTTGGCTACCAAGGCACCCGCCCAGCTGACCACCCCTTCACTTGACTTTGATTCTGAGGGAAGCTGAAGTGTGGCACAGAGCTACACTCAGCTGAGAACTGAGAAGCAAAACCTCAAAACAGAATTTTGTGAAGTTACTGTAAACTTTTGGGGAACAAGGTATATGGGGGACTATTTGGAATGAGTTAGCATGTGGGACTGGTTGAAATTTAAGATAAGAATTCTTTATGAAAGCGAGTGTCAAGGGAGGTTGGAAAGGAAGTAAACAAGGAGGAAAACATACATCAGTGAGGCAGTTTCTGTATTAGAAAAGGCTAGGATATGCCCGCATTTTGGTGGCATACATACAATAATGTACATTTATTTCTCACTGATGCAACACCCCGTGTGAATCAGGTGGCCCTTGTCCATCATATACTGGCCTCCAATATGTGATCTGCAGTCACCACGGTGAGGGAAAAGAGAAGTGGCCAATCCTGAAGAAGTTTCCTAAAGGCCGGGTTGGGAGTGACCGACAGCTCTGGTGACCTCATCCAGTTATCCTTCTGCTAACCCAGTGACCTGGCCCCAACCTCACTACAAGAGAAGCCAGGCCAGGTACTATCCCATGTGCCTAGGAAGAGAACGATGAGATGGAATTTGAAGACCCATAGCGTTGTCTCTGCAACAATCTACCCTCTGAGCACCTCTAACAATTCTTTTGTTCTTCTCATTCATAGAACACACTGATCCCTTCCCAAGGGAGGCTCCCTAGAGGACTGTCAATCCACTTCCAGCTGAAAGTCTGGGGTCTCTGGAATAGGCTCCATCACGTCAGAGATGCCTCCCCTTGATCTAAACATCTCTGAACTAAAAAGACACACCCTGGACTGATGAACCAGGGTGAAGTGGGGGTAGAGGAAGTGCAAGAAAACACTCCTATTTAGAATAGGAAAGAGTGGGAAACATATAGGGGTCACTGCTTTGCAACCATTCTCAAATTCCCATGGAAGACACCGGGAAGACCTTCTAGTGTTAATGGGGGGAAACTCTTTGATTACTGTTGGATCACACTGTCTGAGAGAGAATCCTGTGGCCATTGTTATCTGAGTGCCATGCCTGAAACGGGTACTGAGAAGTATGCCCTCACTGGTGCTGCACAGCCATCTCGTACCACTTCCGGTTCATGGGATTCAAAATGGGAGAAAAGTCTTCACAGAGCCTGTGTGTGATGGCATTGGTATTTTGGGCCCCTAAGGAAAAAGTAAAATTGAAGTGTCTTAGTCTTCGTCCTCCCCCACACACATTTGCACAGAAGGCCAGGTCAGGGTGATTCAGGAACCCTGTCCTCCATTCCATGTCCCCATGCCAAAGCTCCCAGCTATCCTTCCCAACCACCGCTCTGTATGCCCTGCCTTGTTCACTGGTCACATGGGCCGCATACAACTCTTTAACTTATTTCTTGCTTTCTTTCACTTTCCATGCTGGTATGGACTGAATTGTGTGCCCCACCCTAAAATTTGTATCTTGAAGCCCTCACCCCCAGTTCCTCAGAATGTGACTGTATTTGAAGATGGGAGTTTAAGGAGATAATTAAGGTTAAAGGAGGTCATATGGGTGGAGCCCTAATCCAATATGACTGGTTCCTTATAAAAAGAGGAAGAGACACCAGGGATGTGCGTGCACAGAAGAAAGACCATGGGAGGACAAAGGGTGATGATGGCCATCTGCAAGCCAGGGAGACAGGCATGAGGAGAAACCAAACCTGCCTTGATCTCCGACTGCCAGCCTCCAGAGCTGGTTAAGCCCCCCAGTCCATATTTTGTTATGGCAGCCTTTGAGAACGAATACACTGACCTGTTACTTTTCTCAAATTCCTCTTTTCATTCCATTAGCCTTCTCCCACCACATCCTCACCACTAGTGACACAGCTGAGTAAAAATAAATAAAGTGGATAAGCTTTGAGGTAAAATCAGAAATAAATTTCTGTCTCTTATTTTCCTCAGCTATAAAATAAGTCAGTGTCCATAACTTGGACATTGTGTAAACGATCTCCTGGAAAAGCGCCTCCTTCAAAAGTACCCAGATGACCTCTTCAGATTCTTCATATTCCATCTCCCATCCTCTGCTAAGACATCTGTTTTCAATTTAAAATATTCACATTTCAACAGTATTTCCCCTCTCTTTCCTTTTGCATTGCAAAATTATTTAAAACAGAATGACCCATGTGCTGTTATGGATGAAATTAGCTTTTGTTTGTTTCTCTGAGAATTTAAATCCCATTTATAACAGTTTTTTTCAATAAAATATGTTCAGAGTCCCGAATATTCTATTCACAGTGCATCTTTGGAACATACTATTTATGAATTGGGACTATCTAAACAGGGTTGAATTGAACCCTGTTTGATTGAAAGAAGTTCTATGTCTCCATGCTATTTCTTTGGCAATAAGCTTTAATTATTATGAGACAAGCAGCCTGACCTAATTATAATATGAGCAGAAATCTTAAGAGGTGGTGGGCATTACAGCTCCATCCTCCAGCACTAGAAAACTATGAAATGAATGGGTTACTTAATTGTGTCACAAGCAAAGGACTGATTATTTTTTTTAAAGTTTTATTTATTTGAGAGAGAGTGAAAGCGAGAGAGATCACGGAGAGGGAGAAGCGGGCTCCCTGCTGAGCAGAGAGCCTGATGCAGGGCTCGATCCTAGGACCCTGGGATCATGACCTGAGCCAAAGGCAGACGCTTAACCAACTGAGCCACCCAGGCACCCTTCAAAGGCCTGATTATAACCAAAAATCGGCCTAGACCCTCAGCAGGGTAAGAATTTCTGAAACTTCAATGCATAACAAAATAAAGTATAAATATAAGGTATACAAGACATTAATGAACATTTAACAGTAGCAGCCTGTGCTCCATTTCCTATCTCTGCCACTGCTGACCAGGCCACCTCTCTGTCTCTGAGACCCGGGGACAGACCGCTCAGCTGTGCACGGGGCTGAGACCCTCTCCAGCTCCGCTTTATCTTAGCAAATAGTGAACCCGCCTTATCATGCAATCTGGGCCTGATCACGGGCCAGATGTGTTCTCAATTCTGTGTGTAACTCTTTCCCAATATTTTAATAGAGTGAGAAATCAATAGAGAGAAGCAAAAATGTCTGCTTAGCAAAGCAGCCAAATAAAGCATTTGCAGCTTGTGGAGCCTGGACTAAGAAAAACAGGGACCCCCCCCCACCCCACGAGCAAAGCGCCTCCACCCACATTTACCTTGTTTGTTCCCTTCGCCATTGGCTTCAAACATTTGAGCTCCTACTATGTGCAAGACACCAGTTCAGACCTTTGGTGAGCTACAGAGGGTAAGAAAATACAGTTACCCTCCTGAGGAACTGGCATTCCCTGGAATCACTCCAAAGAAGTGATGAAGTAAAGGCACTAAGGCCCATATTTCTGAGAAACTGATTGCTGAGTCTGCCCGACTGCCCTGTGTCCATGCCAGAGCCTCCTCCCTCCCCCCAGGACACCTGCCCTCACTCCTTAGGGACAGCCCTGGAGAGACTCACAGTACTTGGAGCACTGAATGTGTCAATATCTCCACCTTCTCCCTGACCATGTTCTCACCAGCGCACTCTAAGTAAACTTCTGAAGAAAAGCAGTTTCCTGTACAGATTTCCCCACGTGTATATATTTTTATGTTTAAAAAAGCAATTTCTGTTTCCAGGGGAGTTTGAGTGAATTTCACCATTTTTCCCTCCAGAAAAGGAAAACAAGATTATGTATAGATGTGGTGCTAGTGGGGAAGAGACTCAATCCTGTCCGTGACCGCCTGGTTCCTTCATCCCTTTCTCCTCCCCAAAGGTCCAGCGGAACCAGACAGCAAATGCCAAATTGGGAACTTAGAAAGGAAAATAATTATAGAGACGCCTGGGTGGCTCAGTGGGTTAAGCGTCGCCCTTCGCCCAGGTCATGATCTCAGGGTGCTGAGATCAGGCTCTCTGCTCAGTGGGGAACCTGCTTCTCCCTCTCCCTCTGCTGCTCCTGCGTGCTCATGCTCTCTCTCTCTAATAAATAAATAAAATCTTAAAAAAGAAAAATAATTATAAATGAAAACCCTAATTAAATCACTCTTAAAGCCAGCTTTCTTGGTAAAAGGCAAACATGGCAAAATGTGAACAATTGGTGGATCTGGATGAAAGTGGAGGGTGGTCTCTATGTTTCTCTAACTTGTTTCTCAGCGTTTGAAATTTTGCAAAATAGCACATCAGGGAGGAGATCATCCTTTCTCTTGTAAGCTCTCCTGTCTCTCAGAAACTCTCTCACACAAAATCATCATTCTTAAAACTGTTATTCTTTTAATCTAGGCTAAATTGGTTCTAAAACTGCCAATCGGAAAATAAAATAAATAAAATAAATAAATAAATAAAACTGCCAATCGGTGCATCCATCTTCTAATTAACTTGACAGCAGATTGCTGGATAAAGTGGTTCCTTAGCAAATGGGATTGAGGGTTTGCTCAATATCTAAGGATACCAGACATTGTATACTTTTTTCTTTTAAAAAAAAAGATTTTATTTATTTATTTGTGAGAGAGAGAGAGAGCAGGGAGGGCAGGGGGAACAGCAGGCTCCTCACTGATCAGGGAGCTGAATGTGGGGCTGGATCTCAGGACCCTGGGATCATGACCTGAGCCGAAGGCAGACGCTTAACCCACTGAGCCACCCAGGTGCCCCATTGTATACTTTTTTTTCAAATAAAGGTGGGAATTTTGTAAAAAATATAGTAATGTTAAAGTTTATGAATGTTTTAATTTTTTCTATTTTTTTCTAATTTTAAATAATTTTCTCTTTTTTTTCTATTTTTCTATTATGTATAGCTATATAAATAAAGAAATGGACTTCATGGAGTCTGTGGAACCTAAAGCCTCTAGTTTGGAGAGTGTGGTCCTTAATGTTCAATGTATACTGGTTAATTCAGTGACTACAGTATTTGCTGTGCAAACAGGAAATTTCCAGACCCAGGCCTGCCCTATCCCTTGCTGTGCAGACTTTTTAACAAAATCGCTTTGCTTTCACCGGATGCCAGTTTCTAACTAAAATGAGAGCTTAGACTAGAAGAATCTGAATAGTCTGCGATGCTCTGTGAAACATCAGTGCTGTTATCTTGGTGTCACTTTCTACACCCAAGTCTCTGAATTGAGATAAGTCAAGGCGATGTGGAGAAGGGGCTGGTGAGTACAATATTGGCATTCAGTTACCTACTAACGAGATGAAGGCTGAAGCCTTAATCCCAACCACCTCAAAAACGTCTAACACTGATCCTGGGAGGAACCGCCTGAGACTCCGTAGTGAACAAGTCCAAGCTATTGGTGAGGCAAAGGAACGTCTGCCTTCCAGTGTGGAGGGCAGCATCGTTTAACATAGCGACATTGAATGTGATTACACAGTAGCTCTTCTCAGGCTCATAGTTGGAGTCTGCAAAGTGGGGTCCGCAGCATCCTAGCAACCCTGGACCCACTGAGCATGGCCAAGTGATGCTCCCAAACAATGGAGGTTTTAGGACAGATATGACATCATGGATTTTGTTTACTATGGCTTACCCTCCATGACCTGAGTTTAAAAAGACAGCTTGTCACTTGGGCTTGCCACCAAGTGAAAAAATGCTGGCTCTAGAGTAGGAAAAACTTGGATTCCAATACTCCGCCATTTGCCAGCACTATAACCTTGGGGCAGTGACCTTAACCTTTCTGGAGTTCCCTCTCTCTCCTCTGTAATATAAGGGTGATAGGAACAAGCACCCCACAGGACTCTTATGAGAATCAAATGAGATCATGCAAGGAAGTGTTCAAGCTTGGACCTGGACCACAGTAACCCTCGAATACATTTAGCTATTAACATATCTCTTTTAGGCTTTATAACCTAATATGTATTTGAAGTTTTACAATCACATGGTCTCTGTTGCAACTATTCAGCTCTGCAACTACATTGCAAGAGCAGCTCCAGACACGAAAAAATGCACTGGCTTCGCATCCCCAAAAAACTTCACTTGTGGATGGGGAAAATCTGAATTTCATGTAATTTTCTTATGTCATGAAATATTCTTCTGATTTTCCCGCAACCCCTTTGAAGATGTTAAAACCATTCTTAGCTTTCAGTCCATCAGAAAAAAACAGGTGGAGAGGCACCTTAGGTCCACAGTCATGATCAATTGCCGACCACTGCTCTACAAGAATAAAGATGCAGAAAGATGTATAGACTTGTCCACTACGCTATAAAATATATTAGGGAACCACAATTAGAAATTTAGTAAAAACAATTTGCTAGAAGACAGAATTTTGTTCATCTTGCACCATATCTAAATAAGTTTACTTTTCTTAATATATAAAATAACCTACATAAGAGATAATGCCACGGTAATATTAAATAGCAAGGTTAAAAATTTTCAATGGCTTGTATGAAGTATGGAGGAGATTTTTGAGTGAATGACCATTTTACTTTTTCTAAGAGATGATTAATGAACAAAACTGTTGAAGCTTGTCACTAGGTGAATGTTTTAAACATTCTGATGATTTAAGAACTTAAAGTTACACATATTCATACTTTTATTTCTGAAAGGCGAATCATTTCAAAATTATTTAATTTACAATATTTTCTCAGTATTTGTATACAACAAAAAAGGTAAATAAAATTTACATATAAATACATAAATAAGAGGCGCCTGGGTGGTTCAGTCAACAGTCAGACTCTTGATTTCGGCTCAGGTTGTGATCTCAGGGTCCTGAGATCGAGCTCCAGGTCCACCTCTGCTGGGTGTGGAGGCTGCTTGAGATTCTCTCTCTCCCTCTCCTTCTGCCCCTTCCCCACACCTCCCCATGTGTGCACATGCTCTCTCTCTCTCTCAAAAGAATATATACATACAGAAGTATCAATAAAAATGGTATAGCTCATAACTCCAATGTTTAAAATATTTTACCAAAGGACCGTTGTGCACAGTAGTTAAGCACTACTATCTATCCTTCAATTATTTTTCCTTCAACTACAGGTCATTTAAAGATAAAAAGTATTTAAATAAAGCACAACGTCTAGCTACATTTAGTGAACTCTTTGTATGTTTCATATCCAAGGCTTTCAAATGGTCATTTTCATCGTTTTCATTTTAAAAGCTATCACAGGAGAGCTACATTCTCTTCATTGATGCATGGTTAGTAGTACCAGAAAAACTGCCTTCTCTGAAAAAAATCTTTAATTTGGAATCTAATGAAAATATAGGTAAGATAGTTGAAACCTGGCACAGACATTAGAGTTTCCAGCAAAAATACATTAAAGCATAAAGAGAAAATATTAAAACCATCGTTAGTATTTTCAGGACATCAAGGTGACCATTTTAAAAGCCCTAATACTGCCTATAGGGAAAGCTGAAAAATGTTTTCTTTTGATTAAAAAACATGATAAAATCATGTAATATAACTTTTATAATATACATCTACATTTGACTGTGGTGGGGAGCATGTCGGGTGTGGGTTTGGTTGTACAAATAGCACATTCCCATGTGGTAAGTCTCAGACTACCTTGTGGGTGCCTACCCACACTTTTCCTTTAAAAGGAATAATAATGCTCTAAACTTCCTGCCCTCTTTAGAGAGACATGAAACTATCACAGGTGCTGGACAATAAAAGGGTTATGTTTTAAAAAAGAAAAAAAAGATATCCCATATCTAGTCAAAAAATCATGCGGTTTCACTAAAACGTGAATTTGTACCTTTTTCATAATTATTGGGTATTTTTTTTATAAAAATAAAGCTGTTTCCTTAGGAAAAAAAATAATCTTTGACAATCTAAATAATCTTCATTGTGGGGAAAAAAAAAAAAACATTTTCCTCCGAAAATAACTTCAGTGCCTGGCTAGATGAACATTCACTGACTTATTCAAATGAAAACAAATTATTGTTCTTCTAGAAACGAGGTTTTTTACCAGCACAGTCTGAGATAGCATCTGGAAACTGTTACCAAAATGTTAAGATTCAGAAGCAAGCATCCATGTACAGAGTTGGACCCCGCTGACTCAGTGCCACCATCGCCAAAGGCGACTGTCCATGATGGCATTCTGCAGGCTAGTAACGTCATCTTGCGTCCTCTGCTTCCAACCATATGTTCACAAATGTTTGAATCTATATTTAAACTCAATATCATTTAATGGTGGTAAAATGCCCAAGCCTGCACGGGACTGGTCCAAAGGGGGACATTTAACCTGGCTGTCCACAAGCTCCATTTCAAAATAGAAAATCATCAGAATCAAAAACTGTTTGATTTCCTGGACAGCAAATATTCTTCCCGGACATATTGTCGCTCCTGACCCAAAGGGCATGTAGTAATACTTTAACTTGATTCCGTTACTATAGAAGGTGGTCTTTGTCTTCCCATTTTCATCAAGATATCGATCGTATTTAAAGGTCTGCAATAAAAATACAAAGAAAACAAAACTATAAGCTAGTTTTAAAGGAATTTATCTGTTCCTTGACCTGGACGCTCCAAAGAGTAATTTTCTTTTTTAATCCAATCTATTGGTAATTTTGCAAATTCCCCACCTTGATTCGGAAAGTAATAAGGAATGGGAGCTTAATAAGAACTGAGGGGAACAGAAAAAGCTTCATTATACCTTCCATCCTGCCTGGAGGACTATTTCCTCCATTAGGGCAGAAAAAGAAGGAAGAGTTCAGGTTAGAAACTAGAAGAGCCAATATATTAGCCTCTAATTTCCTGGATTTGGGAGCAGGCAGTTATAAAGGAAAAAGAAAGGCAGCAGCTTTATTATCATGATTACAAACATAATCTAGCAGAGATGATGTAATGACAAGTATGAGGAATTGTAAAATTCAGGCCATCACAAAGTTTTCCAAAATTTATGAATATTGGACATAATTAAGACAATGCCTATGGCTTTAATGGTTAAAAATCAATTCTGCAATGGTAAATTTCCTCCTTATTTTTTTTAAAGATTCATTTATTTATTGAAGAGAGAGAGTGAATGCGCCTTTGGTGGGAAAGTGCAGAGGGAAAGGAAGAGACATAATCTTAAGCAGACTCCCAGCCCAGCACAGAGCCCAGCATGTGGGGATCAATCTCATGACCCATGAGATCATGACCTGAGTTCAATGTTTAAGTGACTGAGCCACCCAGGTGCCCTGGTAAATTTTCTCTTTATTTCCATCTGGGTAGACATCACCTGGATATTGAATTTTGATGAACAGTCACTTACCAAAGGGTCTGGGTAGATTTCTGGATCAAAATGCATCAACTGCGGATAAAGAGCTATGAGGTCATCTTTACGGATGTTATAGGAACTGTCCTGGAGATGCAAAGTGAAGTCCTTTTTCGCAGTCCGGATGTTTAGGGAGGCACTGGAAAGCCTCAGAGACTCCTTGATGATGCTATCTAAATATTTTTAAAGGAAGAAAGGAGGAGGAGGAAGAAAGGAAGAACAAATCAATTATTTAAAGGCCTCCTAATATGGAGTATGAAATACTGCTAGCAGCTTATGACTCAAGCTGAACAAACTAGGGGAAGCTGGCCAGATAAAACTTTCCCAATTTTTTTTTTCTGTTGCCACTATGCTGTAATCAGTGATTCAGTTGTGTCTGAAAGTCTTTTTTACCTGATGATCTGAGTTTATAGTAATCATTTCATAAGGATATAATCTTCTTGGTCATCAATGGCAACTAGACTTTTATAACTTTATGGAAAAATAATCTTATTTCTACATGACACTAGACATCTAATACAATTGGAGAAATAGTAAATCACTTTTATGTGAATTATTCAAAGTTTACTACTTAATATGCTGATATCATTTTCATATAGAAATATTTTTCCAGATGTTTAATGCCGCTTCAGTTGAGTGTTCCCAAGACCCCATTTTTATGATTACACCCCCCTGATGGTGCATGATAATGCCCTACTGTCTGGTAAAGTTGTAAAGGGACAAAAAGAACCACCCTGCAAATAGCTAAAATATGCAGATCCAATGAGAAGGTCTAGCCTGACCTTCCAGGCTCTAACCTTTTAATTGTCATGTTTTAGATGGTCATCATATGATCGTGTGTAAAATCGTAACATGTTAGCCCTTTATTTTACAAATGAGAAAAGCAAGTCCCCCCAAAATGAAGTGACATATCTGGGATCATCTGTGGCAGGCAGAACCCAATGTAGAACCTATGCTTCTTGCCTCACGGTCCCTTCCACTAAGACCTGCTGCCCCTAACAACATGCACAGGGCTGTTTCCTCAAGAGAAAAGTAGCAAAACAAAAAGAAAACTCTTTATCACTATAAAAATAGAGTACTTTTGTATTTCTGTAAAACACAGAGAGGCAAAAATAAGAAATGCAAAATAACCATCGATTCCGTCATTCAACTGATGCAGCTAATTGTGGTGTCTAGATGGTACTTTTTCCTCCTTTATCTCATGAAAGTGAGTAATATGCTCCCATTAATCATAATATCAGTGGTAAGGGTAATAATAAAGAAGAAGACAGAGTAGGGCAGGGCAGAGAAGCGGTTGAGAAGGTAGGGTCAGGAGTCCCACATTAACACTGTATCTGGTTCCATTCCATCCCAGGTACAAACTTAACCTCTCCGTGTCAGTTTCCTGATCTGTTCGAGAGAAACTAGTCACCAGTCATAGGATTGTGATGAGGACCAAATGTGACAACACATATGAAATACTTAGCTTAATGCCTACAGGTAAGTGCATAATAGATACTGATGATTACAGTTTGTGGGACACAGTAAATGAAATGTAACATAGTAAGCATACCTAACACGGGCATGTCATTCAGTTGCATTTGATTCAAACGAATAGGACTGCCATCAAAACTAACTTTCTGGCCAGCGTTCTCTAGTGTTTTATTCACTTCTTCAGTAGCTGCTTTCATTGCTTCAGGGCTCCTAGCAAAAGTGGGGAAAAGAAGAGATGTACAGAAAATAAATGTTTTCTGTACCAAAAGATCTGCAAATGGATAGAAGTTTTCCCCTTCCTTTAACTAGGTGGTCAAGATACCAGAGAAGGTGCGAAAGGAACACAATTACTTTTTACTCCCTTTAAAAATTGTGTATAAGTCCTTGGATATTAACAAGAATTGTTGCCTTAAAAGGCTTTGCAACACAAAAGAAAAACTTTGGCCATACTTGTATAAATACATTATTCTAATAAGGATTAAATGGTCAAATTCGTCATATACATAGCAATTGAGAAGGAAATTGCACGTGAGACAGCAATTATAAAGTATTAGCTTACTTGCAAATGGATATCAAAATTTACTCTTAAAATCCATATGATTTCAGGTAGAACGGCAGGTTTCCTTTCTTATATTATTCTAGCACTTTAACTTGTAAAATGAATGTCAGTGCATTTTAGTGCACGGACATTTACTGGATCCTTAGTGCCATGGGGAGGGGTCTATATAACATGACTTCAGTAAATTGAGTCTCAGAAATGTTTGATTGATAGTCATAAAAGGGCTACTGTTTATGATATTACATTGATGTCATAGCCTTACTGAAAATATATGAATTTATTCTGGATGGAGGTCTCTCGAGTAAAAACTTGGGAAGACATTTAACATTTGAGACAGATTAGTATTGGGTTTTTATATCTGCTATTGTTTCTAATTTTTTTTTTGAGAGAGAGAATGAGAGAGCGCACACATGCATGCGTGAGTGGGAGGGTGGGGCAGTGGAAGAATCTTGAGCAGGCTCCATGCCCAGGGCAGAGCCTGATGTGATTTCAGAACCCTGAGGTCATGACCTGGACAGAAATCTAGAGTCAGACACTTAACCACCCTGGCGCCCCCAAATATTTATTATATTAAAGACATAAAAATTATCAACCATCAGTGGAAATTTGGCATTCCCAATGCTATGGAATAGTAATTTTGTGTCCATGTGACACTACCATGCAATTTAATCGGAATAATCCAATAAACTATTTGAATGTCAAATTTCCAAAAGATTAACACTTTGGAACACAATCATGTTATGTAAAGTATATGTTGCATACAGAGTTTTGTTGCATACATTAAAAAGGCAAAATCTAGACAAAGCCCATCAATAATAATCAGGATTGATCCATAGCTCTCATAGTTGGTCAAATAAACACTAAGACAGAATTAATGGGATGGAAACAAACTGTTAATACACAAACTACTAAGGCATAGTCCACAAGCCAGAATAATTTAAATACATTTTTATGATTATGAAGACAGAATTCATCAATTTAAGTAGGCATCCTGAGGAACAGCCTGGGGATTTCAGGCCCAGGTGGCCTGAACTGACCCTATGCAGTGCATTCTTTCCCCCTGGAAAGATCTCTGCTTCCACAAGATATGTGTAGCGGGCATGGTTGTTTACAGTTTTGTGAAGATTGGATGAGCTGATACATGTTAAACATTTATGAAGTGAATGTCACCTTCTTGATTGATAGCATGAGAAAATGCCATGACTTTTTTTTTTTTAGTTAAAATAGTAGCTTTTCTACCTTCAATTAAATTAAAGAAATAAATGGATAAATTGCTAGTTACCTAATCATTTGAAATAAGCTCCAGAAAGTTGCCGGAATGGTGTTTGCTTGTGACGCCCAGAGGATAGCGAGGTGTATCTTAGCCTTATCCACGTCTTCTAAGGTGGAAAGCATGTCATTCAGAAACCTAACCAGTTCTGAGATGCGGTCTCTCTTTACAAGGTTCTCATGCCTCAAGCCCTCTGCCAGTTTTTCCCGAGCATGATGTGCGGACTTGAACACATGAATAGGGAGGCCTGCTACCAGAGCCGGAAAGATTTTGTCAAATTCCTTGAAATGGTCAAGGTTATTCAGAATTAGTCCTTTTTGTGCATCTTGCCCTGTAAGATCTTTGCCAAAGAGAGTTAAATACCCAGCTTCGAACATCACTTGGTAGCAGAAGGAATACATCCCTTCCGTCACCCAGGCAGACATCTTTGATTTAGATACCAGCGGACGTCTCATGACAAGTTGGAGATTCTCCATCATGGCTTCTGTGAGGGAATTCAAGCCATCGCCCTGCAGGGTTTTGATGAAAGTTTTACTTATATTATCAGTGGTATTTCTATCACTTGGGTCAATGCTTCTGTGCCCAAATGCCTGATGACAAATGAAATGTGCGAAAAAAAGAAATTAAACCAGATGCAGTGCTAGAAAATGGCTGAAAAACAGATTAGATACCTTCATAATTCTCTACTTGATAAAAACAGGGCAGGAGGGAAATTGGCCTTTGCACGTACAATTTCATAGCACTTTCCAAATGAATGTCCAAATCCTACCCTTCCTGGAAGGCCAAGTTGAAATTCCAGCTTTTCAGTGAAACTTCCCTCAACCACACAAGTTGTCCATTTCTTACTTTTCTTATGCTATTGAATCTATTGGCATGTTAGTTTGGTATTAATCCATATTTGTCTTAACCATCAGTTCTCTTCTATATTTTTTGTAGATGTACTTTAACCAGACTTTAAGTTACTCAGAGCCGAGACCATGTCTAATATTTCCTTGCAGAGACTCACTAAATATTGGCTAGTTGCTTTCTCTCTCAAAGAGCCTCTCAGATTATTGCTAAGCAATGCCAAAATATCTGACTTGTTGCTTAACAAAATTAAACAATTGTGTGGCATAAATGTGGTAAAACAATTGTTCAGTGATCACTTTCCACCACACGTGCTCTGGGAGTTACGTAGATGTGGTTGACACAAAGGAGTTTGTACCTGTCTTACTGATACAGCGTCATCTGGCTCAGTAGAATATTTCATTTTTATTTCACTCCAGGTAATTAAGAAATGAGAAATCTATACCTGTTTTGACTTTTGAAATGATTACTACCAAGAGGTTCTGTCTAATTGGATTAATTGTATTTCTAAGAATCTCCATGGAAGGGTAACTCTCCTCAACATCTCTATTTTTAAGTCTAAGAACATCAAAAGGCTAAATAGAGTGACATACTAAAAAACAGAAAACAAGCAGAATGCTGTATAAACAGGAAACTGGGTACCTTTGCAGAAGTAGCGAAGTGAAACTTTTTCCAATCCAAGTATTTTCCATGGCACAACACCTTCTGGTATGACAAGGGATTTGTGATGAAGTGAACATAGTTTCCCATCAATCTACAGGTGAAAACGTGACCATGTTTCCTTTGATTTTCTCTCAGAAACTCAAGAGGATTGGCACCAAATTTCAGAGCACATCCCAGGTATGGAATCAACCCATTCTCCAGAGGTGGTTCACCCAATTGTCTGTAAGACATAAACATATGATAAGAATCATAAAGTACGTAAGACATAAATATATGATAAGTATCATAAACATATGATAAGTATAAAAACAAAAAAACATTGTTTTTTTATTTACGCCTGATTTTTAAATTTTTCTAATTGATTTCAAACTTCAAAACTCTACAGTTATAGATAGTTCTTTTGTTGATAGGGCCCTGATCTTTTACTAAAATAATAAGTTATATTAACCTAGTAACATGTTGGTAAAAATGATTGCAAAATCCATCCATCCATCCATCCATCCATCCATCCATGGATTCCACAAACACTTATTGAATGTCTATGGTGTGATAGTCACTTTTTCCCGTGATGAGGTTAAAGGATCAATAAGGCCAACAAGATTGTTCCTCTCAGTACAGATGAAACTACATTCTCATGTTTATGTTGTTCCTAAACATACTTTTCCTGAGTCTCTCAAAATGTTTTATTTGATTGTTTTCTTTAAAGATATAGAATATTGAATTGCAGAGAAGATGGTAAAATTGAAGTTTTCAAAATCTTCATAGTTTAAAGATATTATTCTATGATGATTCTTGATGAAGAATCTCATTTGAGAAATTTGTTTATTTTAAAATGAAATTAGGTAAGCTAAGTATTCACAGGATCACCAACTGTGATTCAACACTCTTTCATGCTATTTGTTGTCTCTTTTTTATTGAAGTGTAGTTGACACACAGTCTTTCATGCTATTTTGAAAGTTTTTATTAAATAATATAACATTAATTTTCCAACATAAACTCATATCCCTCTTGACAGAACTACTTAGCATAAAATAATTATGTTCTTTTTATGAGTTCAAAGATAAATAAGGTTAACTGAAACAAGAAATTATTGGGTCTGGATTAAAATACCCTAAAGCACGCGCACACACACACACACACACACAAAACAACTTGTAAACGAGAGACAACACATAGCAATCTACACGGCTGAAGATATACTGTGTAATTTTGGAGATTGACATGACAAAATACTTACATAACCCTCCCCCAAATACCCTTTGAGCCAATCAAAAGGTAAACAAATATGGCTATGTACATGACCCTATTTGTATTTCTTGTCTTCTTGAACTAATTATAAATAAATGACATATAAATAGAAGTGATGTTACCTAAATTTACCAGTTGCCCAATTTACCATGGCTGATTATCATTAATGAGAAGAAGGTAATATAATGACCAATGCAGGCTTTGTGCTCTTGTCCAAACCTAGACTGAGTCTATCCAGTGCACAAGAACTAGCTAAGAAGAGAACATTCATTTAGCCAGAGCATCTATTTAATCCTCATGCTGGAAAGAAACCTTTTCCAATGCAGAGCCCACTTACCACTTGTATCCTTACTAATCCAGACTTCATCTTTATATCCATGCAGAAACATATGCAGAGAATAAAATTTTCTTATAAAATTTTGTCACTTATGTTTAACAAGTTTGTACATTTTTGCATGACAATGGGTCTATCAATACTAAAAGGGAAACACTGTCATTCAATCTTTCATTAGATGTAATAAGATACCACTCCGAATTTTTAAATTATATTTTAAATTTAAAGTTTTTTTTTATTTAAAAAAGGAAGAAAATGCTAGTGAGCATAAATACAGAGCACCAAATTTATTATATAACAACGAAGGTAAAAGAAATTTAAATGAATGAACTAAAATACGGCTTAAAGATAAAACATTCCTTACCTTCTCCTCATTCCAAGAATAAGCCACAAACAACAGCACACTGCTACAACAATCCCCCAGATCAAAGATATGGTCATCATTTTGCAAATCTAATGCAAAACTTCTGAGGAGGAGAGTCTGTGATTAGAAAGGTAAGGATGTCACTGAACAGAGACTCCAGCTAGACTTTTATATAAGGTAAGATCCTACACTTGAGTGACCAAAGCAAACAATTAACCATTTGTTAATCCTATTAGAAAAAAAATAACTGGCCTTGAACTAAGTCCACAGGTATCAGAAGAGGTTCCAAAACAATCAGAGACCTGCAATACTTGATAAATTGAAGGTCTCTCAAACAGATGCTGACTTAACATTCAGACCTGGTAACAACAGCTAATATTGCAAGTTTAGTATGCTTATAAAAAGGACAAAACATAAAGTGTTCAAGGTGAACATATCAAATAACAATGTAAAATATAATAAGTTGAAGAAAAATAAGTATATGTTACTATCAAGCTAGTGGTTGGATCTTATTACCTTTTGAAGAAGAAATCAATTTAAATGATTAACAAGAGATATGCCGGTCAAGTTCAAAGGAAAGAGAACTGGGTGAAAAGTTTCTGCTGCTTCATGTTTCAGTACTTTTACAAAATCATAGATATTTTACTATATATAGTAACATGGTACTTACTTAACATTCTCAAGAAAGTATCCCACATAAGTTCATCTTCCAAATAAACAGTTTATTTTAAGCATCATAATTTATCAACCATTTTTGCTAATTGAAAATGTTTATTACTTTTTCTAATTTTTTTTTTTAAGATTTTATTTATTTATTTGACAGAGAGAGAGAGACAGCGAGAGAGGGAACATAGGCAGAGGGAGTGGGAGAGGGAGAAGCAGGCTTCCTGCTGAGCAGGGAGCCCGATGTGGGACTTGATCCTAGGACCCTGGGATCATGACCTGAGCCGAAGGCAGACGCTTAACGACTGAGCCACCCAGGCGCCCCACTTTTTCTAATTGTTAAAGTAACACAATTTCATTTCAAATCATTTAGGACAAACTGAAACGTATCTTGGTAGAAAGTGAAAGTCGATTTATAATTAACCTCTCCTACTACTCTCTACTCAGAGGCAATGACTATTAACTATTTGGTATGTATCCTTCTGAATTTTATTTCAATGTACTCATATACATTACTTGAGCATCTATTCTGTGCCAAGAAATCTTCAAAGATATTCTGGTTATAGGTGTTAACAAAAGGGACAGATTTCCTACTCTAATGGAGACTCTATTTCAATAGAGAGACAGATATTAAAATGTAAGCGTTGTGAATAAAACAAAACATGGTATAAAGAGTACTGGGGATGAGAGCAACATTAGATATAGTATTCAAGGAAGGCTCTCTGAGGAGGTGACATTTAAGATCTGAATGACAAGAAGTGATTGATCAAGTGAAAATCAGAAGGAAGAGAATTCTAGGGAGAGAGAACACAACATGCAAAGGTCCTGAGTCAAGGATGAGCTTAGTGTGTCTAAGAAGCAGAAAGAAAGTAAGATAGATCACAGCAGAAGCACTAAGGGGAAACTTGGTTAAGGTAAAAAGACAAGAGCTAGTTCATATACAGCGATGCTTTAGAGTCAGGAGAGACAGATTTTGGAGGGCAACAGGTCAAAACACGATCTTTGGCTCTGTAGATTGCTGTGTGTTGTCAAGTTGACATTGAACTTAAAAGAGGCTGAAGCTAGCAAGAAAAACCAGGTTGGAAATAGAAATCTCAAGTCTTCAGCTTTTGGATGGTATTTTAAGCCAAAAGACCTTATAAGATCACCAAGGGACAAATTAAAGCCCAGGAAAAGAATAGAGTCCAACACCAGGCCACAAAGCACTCCATTTATTGAGGTCAATCAGAGAGCAGGAAAAGAGGAGATAGGTAAGGAAGAATCAGGAAGAAACCCAAGAAAATATGGTGTCACAAGAAGCAAGAGGAGAATGCACTTGAAGATGGGTGAGGAATTGTATCACATGCTACTTTGAGGTCAAGAAAGATGACAAAGAAACCTTGGCTTTGACAACATGGATATAGTTGTTGAGTCACACATAAACACATAGAGATAGGTTATATTAGATACTTTTTTTTTGTTTCATGGCATTAAAACATGAATGCCACATTATGGACATTTCCTATGAGAGAGAGAGATTTTTTATGTATGCATGTGTCTTCACTTTTAATGTGTATACAGTCTTCCATTGACTAAATCAGTTAACTGATTCCCTACTGATGGACATTTGGTTTGTTTCTAGATTTGGGCCATAGAATCCATAGAATAATCTCATGCTTTTTTTGCCTCCTTAAGCAGAGACCACAAATCTTCTTGTGTTTTGTGATTTATGATCATAAATATTAATATCGATCATTGTACAGCAGTACATAGATTTCTCAATCAGCTTAGGTTTTTTTAGGGCTTTGTGCACATTATATATATTTAGAATGATGTGCTTTTTTTGAATTACTCTGTTTTTCTCTATGACTCTGCAGGCTAAACTTTTACACTCAGGATATCACAGTTAGAGAAAGTGCCATCCTAATAGCTGAACAATTTAACCCTTTAGAGTCACCTCTCAAACAAACAAATGAAAACAAACAAAACACCTAAAGGAAAGGAGACATGGGATCTCTAAGTATCATCTTGCAACTTCCTGTGAATCTATAATTATGTCAAAATTAAAGATTTTCAAATGGCACAGGGGAAATACATTTGCAACCCGAGGAAAACTTCCTTAGGTTTTGTCTCAGAACCCTACAAACTCCTTTCAAATACAGCCTGGTTAGTATTTATCTCTATTTTCCTTGCCCTGATCTATTCCTTTAACTTCTTTACTTACTATCCCTCTTCTCTACAATAAAAGCCCAGGAAACTCACACACAGTTTCCTTCAGTTGGCTGAGGGAAAGCAATAGCTTGAATATCAATATTCCTATTTTTTACTTGCAATATATGGTTTATGTATTCCTTCTGAGGATGTCACTTCTTGCTGCTGTCACATGTCCACATAGGGATCCATTACACCCCTAATATGTTGCTTCTAATCTGGTAAGTGGGAATGTAGGCGCTTATTACAATTGTCAAAACTATTAGTAGGCTTCATGGAAATACCTCAAAGATTTCCTGATGAGACAAGGGTGTAAAGCTTCATGCATGGATTTTAGGACATCTCAGGGTGTTCAGCATGGTGCTCAGAGAGTATTGGCATTAAATAAATTCTAGCCAAGGGGGAAAGTCCTTTTCTTGCTTGTTTATTCTCCACTATGTGCCAAAATGTAAAATTTGTTTTCTCTTGCTCCCCTTCTCTCTCTCTCTCCACACTCACACACTACACACACACACACACATACATACCCACACTCATGTTGAGTACCTACTCCTTGTGTCAGGCACTGCAGCAATACTGGGGACACAGTGATAAACGAGACAGTCATGAGCCCTGACCCTGTGGGCCTTCCACTGCAGTGGGGGAAAGAGTAAGTACCCCGATCCATGAAGAAGGATGTTCCCGTTGCCAGGAGGCCCAGTACGATAATTGAGTTTATCTAAATGCTCTAATCTCTCCATTGCCTGTCAATTTCCTCTTTTAGAGAGTATATGCTCACTGACATGCAGAGGAAACCTTTGTTCTGAGCCTCAGAGAATAGAGGGCCTGAGTCCAAGAGTGCATCGCCACAAACAGATGTGTACAAAACAAGGACACTAAACTAGACGAACAGAAAGTAATGACACATTTAAGTGGTTTCCATTAAGAAATGCAGTACACATCATTTACATAGAACTTGCACATCAGTATGATTGCTTTAAATAAAATGAACTGTGAATGTGGCCAAACAGTTGAGTCCAACAAGTTGTTTTCCAGAATTTACAAGTCAGACCAGATCACCTGAATTAATGCAATGCTTTGCGTTTTTTCAACAGCATTGCAGTTCCCATGGATTAAGAATGCACATCAGGTTCCTAATTCAGGGCAAGTCAGTGGGAGACCAAAGTGGAATGCGATGGTGAAATTTTGTTATGATTAATTCAGGGCTTTTACAATAAGCATTTAGGAAATATGTCTATTCACATTTGACCCACATCATCTATTCTTTTTAGAAAATAAAAATCCCGGGGCTCCTGGGTGGCTCAGTGGGTAAAGCCTCTGCCTTCTGCTCAGGTCATGATCTCAGGGTCCTGGGATCGAGCCCCACATCGGGCTCTCTGCTCAGCAGGGAACCTGCTTCCTCCTCTCTCTCTGCCTGCCTCTCTGCCTACTTGTGATCTCTGTCAAATAAATAAATAAAATCTTTAAAGAAAAGAAAAGAAAAGAAAAATCCCAATTATGTTATGGCAGAAATAGATTATCTGATTCTCAAATACAGTTCTAAATCCTAAACACATGGTGTTGAGGTTGTAAACGTCTAGTACATTGAACAAATACAATCTCACAAGACTAGAGAATAAGAAGGTGTTGGTAAGTCCTGTCTCAGAGATTGACTCATTTTCACATTAGTTTTGAAGTTTTTACTTTTTAAAAGCTTCTGACACATACTTTCGTACTTGAATAATCAGCTCAGTTGGGCATGGCAGGTATTTTAACTATTTTAAAGATGAGAAAAGGGTCGCCTGGGCCCCTGGATTCTCTCTCTCCTTCTGCCTCTCCTCCCTTCTCCTGTGCTCACTCTCTCTTTCTCAAATAAATGAATGGACAAAAAAATAAAAATATTAAAAATAAAAATGAGGAAAGGGGAGTCTGGGCAGCTCAGTCGATTAAGCATCTGACTCTTGATTTCAGCTTACGTCATGATCTCAGGGTCATGAGATTGAGCCCTGCGTTGGGCTCCGTGCTCAGTGGAAAGTCTGCTTGAGATTCTCTCTCTCCCTCATCCTCTGCCCTTCCCTTCAAGGGAGCCAATTCACATGTGCTTGCTCTCTCTCTTTCTCTCTAAAATAAGTAAATAAATCGTTAAAAAGAGGAGATGAGGAAGTAAAGGGGTGAGGGTTTAGTGGCTAATGGTGCATAGCTTGAAATAGTTCAAATATTGGAGTGGAAGCTGGAATTAAATCTAGGTTTGCATTCTGACTCTGCCACTGACTAAGTATATACCTTTGAACAAGGTGCTCTCCTCTCCAAGTCTTTGCTTTCTTATCTGTAAAATAGGGATGGTTATAGTGCATGACTCATAATATAGATGTCAAGGTGAAATAAGGCAATGTGCGTAAAATGTTTAGCCCAGGGCTTGGCACAATCAGTGCCTCAAAATGTTTGTTGTAATTATTAAGTGACGAATCCAGGACAACCCCAGTTTCTTCTGAATTGAAGCTCAGCATTCCTTCCTTACAGCTCAGAACCTCACAAGAAGTTCATTGCAATCAGAGGGCGCTTGAGTACACATTTAGGAAAAAGTAAGCATGCCACCTTGCCACCTACACATTCAGACATAAAGTTGATTCATCAGACATGTTTCAAACACTCAGTATGTAGAAGGTGCTATTAAGTAATGAGGGAGAGATGAACAGATCACTTAGCAAATACTTATTTCATGCATTCATTCATAGTAACTTAGCACCTACTTTGTGCAAGGCACTTGTTAGGAACTAAAGATACAGAGGTAGAGAAGAGAGGAGCTGAGACTTTTTTCACTTTTTCCCACTTTTTACTTGTTATGAATAGTACTACTGCGAACATTCATGTTCAAGTTATTCTGTGAACTATGTTTGAAATTTCCAGAGTATATAGCTAAGATTGGACTTGCTGGGTCATATGGTACCTCCATATTTAACTTTTGAACTACCAAACTGACTTCCAAAATGGCTGCACCATTTTACATTCCCAGCAAGAATGTCTGAGAATTCCAATTTTTCCATGTCCTGGTCACCACTTACTATTATCTGTCTTTTTTAAGTATAGCCATCCTACTGGGTGTGAAGTAATATCTCATTATGGTTTTGATTTGCATTTCCTTAGTAACTAATGATGGTGAGCATCTTTTTATGTGATTATTGGCCTTTAGAAATCTTCCTTGGAGAATTCAAATCCTTTGTTCATATTTGTTTTGGATATTTTGGATGTCTTACATTTCCATATAAATATTAGAATCAGGTTGTAAATTTCTACAAAAAAATGTAGCTGGGATTTTGATAGGGATTGCATTCACTCTGTAGATCAATTTGGAGAGTACTCTCATCTTAACAATATTAAGTCTTTTGGTTCATGAACATAGGATGTCTTCCCATTTACTTAGGTCCTTAATTTCTTTTGATGATGTTTTGTAGTTTAGTATATAAATCTCACACTCTTTTGTTGTTGTTAAACTTATTCGTGTTACTTTATTCTTATTGGTGCTGTTGTACAAGAAGTTGTTTCTTAATTTCATTTACAGATTGTTCATTGCTAGTGTATAGAAATAAACTAATTTGAGGATGTTGATTTTGCATTCTATAACTTTGCTGAGCTTGTTTATTAGCTTTAAGAAATTTTTTTATGGATTCTTTAGGATTTTCAATATAGAATATCATGTCTTCTAAAAATAGAGGTAGTTCTCCTTTCACATATGTATGTCTTTTATTTCTTTTTCTTGCCCAAGTGCCCTGCATATAATTTCCTATACAGTGTTGAATAGAATTGGCAAGAGCAGATGTCCTTCTTTTGTTCCTTATCTTTGAGGAAAAGCATTTAGCCTTTGACCATTAAGTATGACATTAGGTGTGGTTTTCATAGATACTTTTTATTGTATTGAGATAGTGTCTTATTTCTAGGGTTTTGAAAATGATTTTATCATGAAAGGGTGCTAGACTTTTGTTAAATACCTTTTCTGCATCTATTATCATGTCATTTTGTCCTTATTGCATAAATATGGTATATTTCATTGATTAATTTTCATATGTTGAACCATCCTTGCATTCCTAGGATAAATCACATTTGTTGATGGTGTATATGCTTTTTATATATTGCTGTATTCAGTTTGCTAGTATTTTGTTAAGGACTTTTGTGTCTATATTTTTAAAGAATGCTGGTCTGTAGTTTATTTTACATATAATATCTTTATCAGATGTTGGGATCAGACAATACTGGATTCATAGAAAGAATTGGGAAATGACCCTTCCTCTTCTAATTTTTGGAGAATTTGTGAAGAGTGTATTGTTTCTTCTTTAAATGTTTGGTAGATATCACCAATGAAGCTATTTTGGTTTTGAGATTTTTGTTGTAGGAATTCAAAAAATGTTTAATGTCAGTCTTTTTTTCTTGTTATGGATCTATTCAGATGTTTTATTCCTTCTTGAGTTACCTTTAATAATCTGTGTTTTTCTAGAATGCATCCATTTCACCTGGGTTATCGAATTTGTTTATGTATAATTGCTCTTACGTAGCATGCCCTTATTTCTTTCTTCCTTTTTATTTCTGTAACATTGGTAGTGATATCCCCTTGTGTATTCTTCATTTTAGTAATTTGAGTATTTTCTCTTTTTTTTGTCAATTTCATTAATCTTTTCAAAGAACTAACTTTTGGTTTTGTTGATTGTATCTATTGTTTTTCAATTCTCTATTTCATGTATTTCTGCTCTAATTTTTATTATTTCCTTCTTGCTGCTTGCTTTATGTTTATCTTGCTCTTTTCTATGTTCTTAAGGTGGAAGTTTAGGTTATTAATTTGAGATCTTCCTTTTTTTAAAAATAGGAAGTTATAAGTTTCTAAGCACTACTTTTACTGCATTAATTTTTGACATATTGTATTTTTAATTTCATTCATCTCAAAGTATTTTCTGCTTTCCTTTGTGTTTTTTTCTTTGATCCATTGGTTATTTAGAAGGATATTATTTAATTTGTACACATTTGCAAAGTCCCCAAATTTCTTTCAGTTATTGAATTCTAATTTCGTTCCATCACAATTAAAGAATATACGTTGCATGATTTCAATCTTTTAATTTATTAGAACTTATTTTATGGTCTAACACATATCTGTCCAGACAATGTTCCACATGTATTTAAGACTTTGTGTCTGCTGTTGTTGTGTGGGTGTTCTGTATACATCTATTGACTCTAGTTTGTCTATAATGTTTTCATGTCTTCTAGTTCCCTTTTGGCCTCTTATTTATTATTGGAAGTTAAGTACTGAAGCCTCTATTACTGTTGAATTGCCTATTTCTCCCTTAAATTCTGTCAGTTTTGCTTCATGTATTTTACAATCCTATTATTATGTGCATATAGATTTATAATTATTATAATTTCTTGATGAGTTGACCCTTTTATCATTCTAGAATGTCTCTAGCAATAATTTTCTCTTACATTTGCTTGATTTTTTCCCCTATTAATGTGCATTTTTAGAAAATATTAAACATGTTTCAACCATAGCACAAACCAGGGCAATATGAAAATAGTTTAAGCATTGGTTGTTTTAGAGTTCATCATTTTTTTCTCTAGCGTACAAATACATTTGTGCTAGAAATCTGGCTCAGTGTCATGTTTAAAAAAGTTAATGGAATATTATGCCTCCATCAGAAAGGATGAATACCCAACTTTTGTATCAACATGGACAGGACTGGAAGAGATTATGCTGAGTGAAATAAGTCAAGGAGAGAGAGTTAGTTATAATAGGGTTTCACTTATGTGTGGAGCATAAGGAAAAACATGGAGGACATTGGGAGAAGGAAAGGAAGGGTGAATTGGGGGAAATCGGATGGGGAGATGAACCATGAGAGACTGTGGACTCTGAGAAACAAACTGAGGGTTTTGGAGGGGAGAGGGGTGGAGGGTTGGGTAAGCCTGGTGGTGGGTATTGAGGAGGGCACGTATTGCATGGAGCACTGAGTGTGGTGCATGAACAATGAATCTTGGAACACTGAAAAAATAAAATAAAATTAATTGAAAACAAGTTAATGCTCATATCGCTCTCTAGTGGACAACCATGTACACTGACATTTCCTCTGTAGTGAAGGAAACCTGAGGAAGCACTCATAACTCTCACTGATGGAACCATGGACTAGCGTCCTAGAAAGTACTATATAAATCCAACCCATAGAAATAGAGCCAGTCTCCCACCCCACATTTTGGAGCCAGCAAAACCTGGACTTGAGGACACCTCCATTTTGTTGTTAAAAGCCAAGGCCCTGGGATTTACAAAGGAAAACAGTAAGACCACTATGGGGCAGTGTAACCAAAACGCGGTGAGTTCAGTCCTTTGGTACAGAAACTATACCAGGTGAGTTATCACACAAAGGAAAATTTATTTGCAGCAAATAAGGAGATCACGGGGAATAACTTCCAAAGCTGAGACTCTACAAGCGAGGGTAAATGGATTTCTTTTGTTTAGGTTTAGGATACATATTTATTTTTATTTAATTAATTATTTTTTTTGAGAGAGAGTACACACACAAGTGTGCGTGTGCAAGAGCCAGCGGTGGGGGTGCAAAGGGAAAGGAAGAGAAAATCCTAAGCAGGCTCCGTGCTCAGCATGAGCCCGGTATGGAACTTGATCCCACGACCCCGAGTTCATGACCTGAGCTGAAATCAAGAATCAGAAGCCTAACCAAGTGAGCCACCCAGGCACCCCTAGGATGACTATTTAGATAGAGAAGTCTTGTCATCATATGTAGAGGTGAGCAGAAGGTCATGCATGTGCCTTAAAGGAAACATGCCTATACATACATGTTATGCAAATGAGGCCCGGTGGTCCTTCTTGGGTGGAGATTTTAGTATTATCATGAGGTAAAGATAATTGTCTGTCATTCCAAACATCACTCCATGGCCCCTCTGTGGAGGCACAAGTCAGGGGTTTAGCCCAAACTGGTCTGGGTGGTCTGGGCTGGCTGGAGGTCTTGTCAGGGCAGTTGCTATCACCTGGGGGGTGGTGATAAAGATAAACTGGAAAGAAGAGCTTAAGAAAAAACGTAGGACATAGGTTAGTGAGTACAAGCAAGTAGGCAGTAAAGGTCAGGTCTCGGGGTCTAGCTGGTAACAGCAGGATGCTGGAGAAGCTCCAAACCCAGAGATCCTAGGATAAGACCACTTGAGTTTTCCTGTTTTCAAGCATGTGGACAAAGAAGAGAAATCCAGCAGTGGGTCAGGTAGCCAGTCACGACTTCCACAACTTCCACTTGACTCATACTGACCAAATAGTTGTTTTGCCAAGTGATGGTACGGGGTCTATATATGATGCTTTTCCTCCCCTGATTTCCTTCAAGATTTCTTTAACTTTTCCCTGAAGCAAATTATACATTATACGTTAATGAAAAAAAAAAAGAAACTAAAAAAAATTCTTTAACTTTGGTTCTTAGGAGTTTGACAATGATGTTCTTAAGGTGTTTTGTTTTGTTTTGTTTTGTTTTTCTTTAAAAAATTTTTGGCTTGTATTCTTTCATTGACTTTGGAAAATTTTCAACCACTATCTCTTCAAATATTCTTTTACCTCTCTTTCACTCTCTTCTTCTGGGACTCCAATTACATGTGTGTTAGTTCATTAACCCAAAGTTGTTCCCTTCCTCTTCTCCTCTTTTTCCTGCTTCTCCTTCTTCTTCCTCCTTGTGTTTCAGTTGTATGAATCCAACTGACTTATTTTCCACTACACTGATTCTTTCTTCTGTAGTTTCTAAGCTGTTAATAAGCTTATCAAAGAAATTCTTCATCTCTGATCTCATGTGTTTTTTTTATTTCTAACATTTCCATTTGACTGTTTTATAGTTTTTGTCTAATACAATAACCATCTGTTAATGCCCAATGTCCATTTGTTCCATTAGATATTTTAACATTTTAATCATAATTCTTTTAGATTTCCTGTCAATTTCAACCTCTTGATCATCTCTGAGTATGATCTGTTGAATTCTTTATTCCTTGAAGATGGATTGATTTTTCTTACTTTTGTAGAAGCTACTGCAATAAGATTTAAATTCATCTATGTTAGCTAATGAGAAATAAAGACTCACCATGAGAGAAGGGAGCCTCCGTCCTGGGAACTCTGATCCAACTGGATATTTCTGGTCAAGAGCTGAGTCTGATAGAATATATTGACTGAGGTAGAAAAGGCCTCGAAATCAGGCCTCCACATAAGGCAGCCAGGCTTTGGCAAAAATAACTAAGTGTGTGAATATAAAAATTTTAAAAGCCACGAAATAAAATATGACATCTGAGGACACCCTGCAGCCTGCACAGGGATTCAGACAGGTAGCAACATCATAGCAGGGGTCCATCCGGCTCTATGGAACAAAGTTTGTTTGTTTGTTTTTTAACTAATAGATCTCAATTTTTAATACTGGTTTAGTTTTACCAAAAAAAATGCACCGAAAGCAAAGAATTCATATATATGCCCTCCCAGTTAACCCCTATTATTATTTTGCATTGATGTGGTATATTTGTTATAATTGATAAACCAACATTGATACATTATTATTAACTGAAGTCCTTGGTTTACATGGGGATTCACCCCTTGTGCTGTATAATTCTATGAGTTTTGATGAATGCTTGATGTCATATAGTCACTATTACAACATCATATAGAATAATTTCATGGCTCCACCAATTCATTTGTTACTTCCTCCTTGACAAACCCCTCGCAACCACGATCTTTTTATTGCCTCTACAGCTTTACTTTTTCCAGAATGTCATCCAGTTGGAATCATATAGTATGTAGCCTTTTAAGATTGGCTTCTTTCACTTACATTATATGTTTAAGATTCTTCTGTGTCTTTGCATGGCCTGATAGCTCATGTCTCTATATTGCTGAATGATATTCCATTGTACAGATGTTGTGATGGTTAATTTTATGTGTCAATTTGACTGGGCCATGGAGGGAGGCCGGAGAAGAGAGAGTGGGCAGATGTTAGATTAAATATTATTCTGAGTATATGAGTGAGAGTGTTTCTGGATGAGATTAATATTTGAATCAACAGATTGAAGAAGCAGATGGCCTTCCCTAACGTGGGAGTCCTCATCCAATCCACTGAATGCCAGAATAGAACAAAAGGCTGAGCCACAGAAGATTCGCTCACTTTGTCTGAGGGTCTTCAAGCTGAGACATCAGTCTTTTCTTGCCTTAGGACCCAGACTCCAACTTAAATCATTAGCTCTCCTTAGGCTTTTGGACCACAGATTTTCGGATTTTTTGATCCCAGACAGAGAGCCAGACTAACTTATACTCCTCCATATGGGGCAAACTGAAAACCAAATATTTATAAGGCCAGATGGGAGCAGGACAAGAGCTAAGGGCAAATGACAAGCAGTGCCCACATCCCTTGGAACTTTTGTAAATCATTGCACCTGGGACATGTTCTACTTTCATTTCTGGATACATAATGTTTCTTCCAGTGCTTCAGTTTAGTGCCTAGAACATGGAGTTGGTAGACATGGGAGGAATATGAGGTGTGTGTGTGGAGCTGAGGTTCATGGTGTTGCAGAATGGAACGGGAAAACCCATAATTCACAGGGTGAAATGTGAACCAGGAACACACTGTTTTATTATTATTATTGTTTGCCTACTGAATCCCTAGGCAAGTGTACCTGGAGAAACACAGATTATATGTAGAAATGTCAAGAACAATGAAGAAACACTGCATACCCATTACCCCACCACCCAAACTTGACTATTCCTAACTTGAAATTTAAATGTCATCATTAATTTACTCAATTTGTTGGAAATGTTATTTATCTTAAAATACTAAACATTGCTAAGGTAATTTTCTCCTGTTGTTTTTTTGAATAAATGGGAAAAGGAGTTTGAAATCCCAGTTTAAAATTCTTGTAAAACGTTAAGCTAAAACACCAAGGTCTCAGATGAACCTGTATCTACAAATAGTCATAAGCAGCTAAGAATTGGAGTCACATAAAACATTTATACTTCTTTCTGTCTCACAGTGGTAGAGAAAGGTGGGAAGTAGAGAGCCAGAAGGCAAAAGAAAGATAATCATGGTTTCATTTAGCAGTCAGCTGACTAAGCCTTCAGGTTTTAGTTAGACTCTTAAAGATTTTACATAGATTAGATACGGTATCTTTCCAAGTACATGCCCGTGCTTTCCCTTGCTTGAGGTACAATTATGCCAATAGCACTTTTATGTCTCCAACTAATCTCTTAAGTACCCACCTGTCTAAATTAGGACATCTAATACCCTCTTGTAAGCTCTTCTCATCAAAAAGATATAAGAACCCAAAGGACCCACTTAATCCAAAAGGATCAGTCTTGTTCCCAAACACCACAAAAACAGACAAGTACAAAATCTCATCTGTTCACTAGTAGATTCTAGTTTTAAAATATTGTTGTCACACGTTATGGCACTATTGAAAACTGGCTCCTACTGGCAACACCAAATGCTGACAGTGATATAGAGTAACAGGAACTCTCATTCATTGCTGGTGGGAATGCAACATGGTATAGTCATTTTGGAAGACCACTTGGCAACTGATTACAACATATAAACTACCATACAATCCAATAATCACACTCCCAGGTGTTTTCCCAAATGAGCTGATAATTTATGTATACACAGAAACCTGTACACAAATGTTTATAGAAGCTTTATTCATAACTGTAAAAAATTGGAAACAATCAAGATGTCCTTCAATGAATGAATGAATAAACAAACTGTGGCACATCTGTGATGAAGGATAGTGGGAAGAAAGGCAGGTAGGGACAAGGGGCCACCCTGTTCTAAGAAGAAACCACCCTTAAAAGGGTTTTATACCACCCTGGAAGGAGACCTCTTCACTCTTTCCCACATAACAGATGACAAAAACCTGATTGGATGACAGACACAAGTTAATCAGATTAAAACAGCGCACCAACAAGCCTACAACAATCCCTAGACTTTGAAACTCTGCTGGCAACCCTCTCTTGTTCCCTCCCTCTTTGGGAGCTTTGTACTATCACTTCATTATCACTCAAACCTCTCTTTGCTGCCCACTGCTCTTTGTTTGGTCTACCTCTTCATTTTCCGAAGCAGTGTGATCAAGAACTGTGGGCACTGAAGGAAAGGAAATCCTATAACATCTATATCAGGATTCTCTAAAGAAACAGAAGTAATAGAATATATAAATATATTTGACTTTTATTTTAATGTGGCCAAATTTTTCAGTCTTTTAAAAAATATGGGACGCCTGGGTGGCTCAGTCAGTTAAGCCGCCGCCTTCGGCTCAGGTCATGATCCCAGGATCCTGGGATCGAGTCCCACATGGGGCTCTTTGCTTGGCAGGGAGTCTGCTTCTCCCTCTGCCTGCTCATTGCTTGGCGGGGAGCCTGCTTCTCCTCTGCAGGCTCTGCCTGCCGCTCCCCCTGCTTGCACACTCTCTCTCTGATAAATAAATAAAAATCTTATAAAAATATGTTGTGCTATTTGCATCTTGATTAAATGAATCTATCCTATCCCAATATCAGAAAGGTATATCTATAGCTATAGATATAGATAACATATACTTTATATTTTCTTCAAAAAGTTTTAATATTTCGGGCGATGATTTCCGTGTGCTTTAATTACTACTATATTCCAATATCTGGAAGAGTATTGGCACAGAAAAAGGAAAGCAACATTTGTTAAAAGAGTGAAAGGAGGGGCACCTGGATGGCTCAATCCATTAAGCATCTGCCTTAGGCTCAGGTCATAATCCAGGGTCTGCACTGGGTTCCCTGTTCAGTGGGGAGTTTGTTTCTCCCTGCCCCTGCTCTTGCACTCTCTCTCTCAAATAAATAAATAAAATCTTTAAAAAAAAAAAAAAAAGAGTGAAAGGAGAGGAAATGTTCAGGGGAAAACAAAGTAAGAATGGAAAATCAAAATGGTGAGAGGGAAATGAAATTTCTTTGATTTGTGCAAGGTAGAGAACACTGCCTCGTGTCATACCTTCCCGTACTTACTGATTGGAAATCAATGGGTGCCTATTTAGGGCATGATAAATCCTTGTATCTGGCCATTATCCAAGACAAAGTGAAGATAACTGTCTGACTCAGCTGCAAGATCAAACCAGGAAATAATGGCATACAGAGGCGGGACTGTCACGCACGAGTGGCTTGACCCAGCTGCTTAGACATCACCAATTATGAGTTCTAAACTGGTTCCTAATTGGACAATGTGTTTACCCTGTTGTTAGGCATGTTTAATGAATACCTTTATGGCCCCTTTATATTGCATTTACTTTTTATACAGCGTTAGATAACACTGTTTTATTTTGGCTTTAAACTGATCAAGATAATCTAAATTTTAAGCTAGTAGACCCAATGATGTTATTTCTGGGTCTCATAAGTTTTAATCTAAACATCAAATTCTCCTCTTGAGGTACTCTGTTTTCCTTCAGCTATTGAGGAGATTCTTTCCATAGCCTCACAGGCTCTGGCCTTCAAAGTGGTATTGATCATGACATCAACTGCTTTCATTAAATCCACATTAATTGTCCTTTGAACCAATGTAAGAACTGCGTCGTATTGTCCCAAAGAGTATCGGTACAACATGGCGCCCATTGCCCCTTAGGCTAAAAACCAAGGCAGAAATTTTTCAGAAGCTGTAGTGACAGAAACTAGGCTTCCCAAACCGAGCCAGTGAAATCTCCTGTAGGATTAGCACTGTAGAGAGGGACAATGTGAATCACTGGCGTAACTTAAAGATTGACATCTGGCTGGAAGAAAAATAGAAAACTGGTACTTCTGTGGATGTAAAACTTCTGGGCAGAACTTACATCTTTGCATGCCATGGGTCTCCGATATTATACCCAAGAACTGAAGCATACTTTTTATCTCTTATTAATTATCTTGCTTTTATCAAGTCTGCTTCCTGTATGACATACATATTTAGCATATCATGACTCATTATAAAAGGTTACTTCCCAATTTATCTGAATGTGTTCCATCATGTCACTGGTTGTCTGTATCTGGTTCGCAATGTCTTTTGGTTAAGCCCAGGTGTTATGTCAGAAAACCCCTAAGGATAGCTAAATATTGAGGGCTCCAACACATACATCGTGAGCTGCAACCCTGCTCCCAAATTCCCACAGTCCCTACCAGACCCCCACTGGCCCTGCCCGCATCTTCTCCTTCTGCTCTACCAGGATCCCCGCCCCTCTCCCACCCTGCATCCAGTCCTACAGCCAGATCAGAGCTCATGGTTGTCTATGCTTTCTTATGCCAGCCTGCATGTTTCTGCAGTCCACAGAGCTTTTAACTACTGGAGGCAATGAAATCTCTCCACATGGTATTTCTTTTATGTCACACAAATATAAAGTTCAAAAAGTCATAATTTCTGTATAGATTTTATCACTTGAAGTAGTATCAATGAGCACCTAGTGAATATTTTGCCTTGTAGATAGAAATATTTAACCTATACTCGAATATTGTTGGTATATTCTAGTATACTGTCTCACACCTTCCGCCTAGCAGTTATCTAGGGATTTTTTTAAAGTCTGATGTGTAGAGGATCTGGGTGGCTCAGTCGACTGAGCATTTGCCTTCAGCTTGGGTCATGATCCCAGGGTTCTGGGATCAAGCCCCACGTCAGGCTTCTTGCTCCGTGGGGAATCTTCTCCCTCTGCCTCTGTCCCTCTCCCCATTCCTGCTCACTCTCTCACACTCTCTCTCTCCCTCTCTCAAAATAAATATACAAATAAAATCTTTAAAGTCTGATGTGTAGTTACCAATTATTATTTGTTTCAATACATTGATTACTCTCATCCATTACTTCACAGAAGAGCTTGATCATTTCTCTATAGTTTGGTTTGCTCCCATAGAGGTCAGCCTCTTCCCAATTTACCTCCCAAAGATATTACTAGGCATTTTTAATCATTGAAGTCCTTGGCTGGTTCTCAGAATAGAGACCACTCTGCAAGATCACACTGGTATATAGTCAGTCTTCCCTAAATATAAGGGTTTATCAGATAGTTGTAAGTCATGCCACTTGTCAGTAGAGGAAAAAGTCACTTATTTTGGATACTATATGTGCAAGGAACTCCAGAGCTGAGGAGTACCTGCTATCATCAAGAGCAACGGGATTAGGGAAAATGTACTGAAAAAGGAGAATTAAATTAAAATTAAATATTTTTATTAAATTTTCATTAAATTTAATGAAATTTTAATTTCATTAATTAATTATTTTAAATTTTAATTTAAATTTTATTTAAATTATTTTTATTTTATGATTTTAATGTATATTAAATTAACAAAATAAATAAAATAAGTATATTAAATTAATAAAAATAATAAAATTTTAATAAAAATGTAAAAACAAATTTATTTAAATCATTATATATAATATATAAATAATATAATTAATTAAATTAATTAATTTAATTAATTATATTATTTATATTATATTAAATATATAATAATATAAACATATTATATATTTATATATAAATTTATTTATATTTTTATATTATATAATATCTATATATTATTATTTTATATTTAGTATTATATATAATATATAAATATGTAATGATCATATTAATTAAATGCTAAAAATAATTAAATTTATTTAATAATAAATTAATATATTAATAGTAAATTTATATTTAATTAATAATGAATTTAAATTAATTAATAAAATAAAAATAAAATTTTCATTAAAAAATGAAAATTATAGGATCAACTTCAAAGACTGATGGACCTTACGTTATATTGTATCTACTACATACCCTTTTGTCAACATTACTTGACCATTAGCTCTCCAGTTTGTGGCTTAGTTCCTAGATAGTTCATTTGAACAGTTAATATTACTTTTTTACCTAAATCTTTTGTTACATTAATAAAGTTGTGAATCCTTAATCTGATTTGATCAGTAGACTGCTATCAAATTGTTTCCCCAATTTATATAAGTAAGAATTTATAAAGACTAGGCAAACAAGTAAAGTTTGATTCCAATGCAAATAGTAAATGATTAAAATCAAGTCTATCAATTTTGTTAAAAATGGTTAGTAACTGTCAATATTGGTATGTGTTTTGTTTTTAACATTTAATTGATAGAGGAAAAATAGTACCCTAAGATAGCTACTTTAGAACCCTTGTTTCTATTTTTTTCTTTGCCCCAGAATAATTTATACATTTTTATTTATTTATTTATTTATTTATTTAGAGCATGAGTGGTGGGAGAGACACAGGGAGAGATAATCTCAAGCAGACTCCACATTCAGCGTGGAGTCTGAAGTAGGGCTTAATCTCACAACCTTAAGCTCATTACCTGAGCTGAAATCAAGAGTCAGACACAACCCACTGAGCCACCCCGGCAACCCTGCCCAAGAGTAATTTAAAAATATTATTATAAATTTCCAAATGGAAAGAATACATTTTGTTTTGATTTTTTATTATTTTGTGGTGCATTTCCACATTTTTTGCATTATGTTTGAGAATGTGGTCTTATGTAAATTCTGATTTGGGAACTCTAAAATTTTTCAGCATGGCCTAATGTATCATCAATTTTGGTAAGTATTCCATGTGGATTTCACAATCAAGTGTATATTTTTACATGTTAAATATAGGGATCTCTATCCTTTTATTAATAAGAATTTTTATATTTCTTTAAAATTTTTAAGTTTTTACTATTCCCATTTTAATATTTTTATTTCCGAGTTATAATTGACTTTCCTACTCTGGTTGGGGATTTCTCATTTTCTCCTCGTCATTTTGTCAAGTTTTGCTTGCTATATATTTGAAGGTATATCAATAGGTACATTAGAGGTTCACGATTTTATCACTAATGAAGATTTTTGCCATATGGTCTAGTTATTTTTATTTTTATATTGCTACATTTATCTTCTTTATATTAATGTTTGCCTTGTAAATCTTTCCCATTCTTTCTGGTCACTTTTCAATGTATGATTTTTTAATATCAAAGAGTTAGAATTTGTTTTTATCCCTCACAGTGTAAGAGCTTCTGCCTTTTTGTTTTTTTAAGTAGTCACCATGCCCAACATGGGGCTCAAACTCACAACCCTGAGATCAAGGGTCACAGGCTCTATGGACTAAGCCAGCCAGGCATCCTTGAGAGTTTCTTCCTTTTCTTAGGATGAAACTATTTCATGTTTATTTTTCCTCCTCATATCTTCCTATCTTACTTTTTATTTGCCAATTATCACTCTTTCTTATTTCCTATCCCCTTCCTACCTTTGTTGGATCGAGGTTTTTTTTTCTCTGTATACTTAATTTTGATTCTCTCTTGTGACATATACAGAGACAGATAGCTATATATCTATTAATAGATATCAATACATATCATATATCTCCTAACACCTAATATATATACACATATGTAATTTTAATATTAATAGTGCTTATACTTGTTTTTTTTTTTTTTTTGTTCATACTCATTTTAATACATGTGTTTAATTTGTATTCTGGTAACATCTAGAGCTATTCAGTGTCTTTTTATGTTCTTAAACGTGAGAAAAATTGAACATGATTTGATTTCTCTCCTTCTAATATCTGAGAATCTCCTATGTGGAGATAATTTTCAGTAAGTTCCAGTTCGCTGTTTTAAAGTTTGGGCTTTTTTCACATTATACACCAATAATTTGACTTGATATGTTTTGCTAGTATTACTATTTTTCACATCCCACATATATATCCCTCATTTTAATTTTATTTTTGTACTTTAAACTGCATAGCAGTTTTATTCTTTTTTTTATTTGTTTATTTATTTATTTTAAGTAAGCTGTAGTCCCAACATGGGGCTTGAGCTCACAACCTCAAGAGTCATGTGCTTTACAGACTGAATCAGCCGGGTGCCTCTCAGAGAGGCATTCCCCCCCCCCCATTTTTTAAATTAACATATAATGTGTTATTGGTTTCAGAGGTACAGGGCCTTGATTCCTCAGTCTTATATAATACCTAGTGCTTGTTACATCACATGCCCTCCTTAATGTCCATCACCCAGTTACCCCATCCCTCCACTCCCCTCCCCTGCTATCCCTCATTTTTAGAGTCGCTATTTAATTGACTAAAGTATATCCTCAAACAATTCTTTCGGGAAGAATTTATGGCTATGCCCTTAGCTTGCTCATCTATGAGGGCTCTCCAGATTTTCCTGGAATTACTTACCTGAAGCAATGTCTGGCTTATCACTCCAGTTTCCACACTCAGTATTCTAACTGCGAGGTGACCACAACTGCCCTTTGTCCACATGGGAAGAAGGAGAAGGAGAAGAGTAAGTGTACCTGATCTGTACCCAGCTACCCATGGATAATTCTGCCAACAATTTCAATGACTTTCTTGCTTCTTGTGTTTACTTACTTGAGCTTGGAGTTGCTGTGAAATGTCCATGCCTTCAAACCAAAGCTCTTCTGCTTGACTTTTGGTCTACAGTTTTCTTCAGTATTATTTGCTGGTGAGGGAAGAAGCCACCTCAGCACCTCTATCCATTACTTAGATGTTTCTGAGTGTCCCAGGGGAAGAGTCCGTGTAACTAGGGCCTGCCTCACTGTGCTCACAGCAGTGGAGTGGCCTGCCCATTGAGTCAGATATGGCTCTGGTGAGCTGTGTCCAAAGCAGAAAAGCTAAGAAGTCTCTTGTTTTCATAGAAGCCATACATGCAAGGGTGGTATAGTAGAAAGAGTGATGACTTTCTCGTGATGTCTTTGTACTCATGCCCAGAACTTACAGAAGTGTTCACTTACATGGCAAAAAGGACTTTGCAGTTGTGATTAAGGATCACATGATGTTGGGAAGAATATTCTGTACAATATTAACAAGAGGGGCCCAATATAATCATGGGAGAGGGGAAAGGGTTACAGTCAGAAAAGTAGATGTGGTCACAGAAGCTAAGTTTAGATAGATGAACTTCAAAGATGGAGGAAGGGACTTGAGTTGAGAAATGCAGGCAGCTTCTAGAAAAGCAAAGAAATGTATTCTTCATGAGAACCTCCAGAAGGGACACAACTCTGCCAAAACCTTGAGTTGAGCCCATAAAACCCATTTCTGACTTTTGACCTCCAGAACTGTAAGGTAAGACATTTGTGCTGTCTTTAGGCACTAAGTTTGTTGTTGATGTGGTCACAGAAGCTAAGTTTAGAGGGATGAACTTCGAAGATGGAGGAAGGGACTTGAGTTGAGAAATGCAGGAAGCTTCTAGAAAAGCAAAGAAATGTATTCTTCATGAGAACCTCCAGAAGGGACACAACTCTGCCAAAACCTTGAGTTGAGCCCATAAAACCCATTTCTGACTTCTGACCTCCAGAACTGTAAGGTAAGACATTTGTGGTGTCTTTAGGCACTAAGTTTGTTGTATGTTGTTACATAGCAGCAATAGGAAACTAATATAGGTGGCATCTTTCCCCAGCAATAGCGATTTTGAGGAATAGCGATTTTCCCCATGCCATCTTCAATGTAGGGCGGTCCCAGCCAAACCAGCCAAAGCTCTCCAGAGAAACCTGTTTCTTCTTCCCTGTCCTGGAGTCAAGATCATGAACAGGTGTCAGTAACCTCACAAATGGGAATCCGCAGAGGTTTGCACTTCAGTGGAACTATGCTATAAGGCTGTGTTGGCTATCATAATGGCAAAACAGCCCAGGAATGTCACTGGGACTGATGAAAGATGAAATCTTGTTCAGGGATGTGGGGAGGAAGAAGCAAGCAAAAGAAAGGCCCTCTGCCCCCAATGAGTCCTCCTGAGAGCTGGGTAGAAAGCATGAACCTACTGGCTAGGTTCTCTGCTCTCACTACTCCACCAGGAGCTCCTGGCTGTGAGTCCACAGGGGATGGAGATCTTCAGATTATGTCCTGACATTTCTGGACCCCAAAGCTTACATCTCTGTAACCTGCTCTGACAGGTGTGTAAGTGCTTGGTAAGCACCAGGTGACCTCTGGATGCTGGGTCCGGTCTGGTCCCCAGATCCAGCCTCCCAAGACCCAGATGGGCCATTCCTTTACTTCTCTCTCTGCTTCAGTGTCAGAGCTCGCTCACCCTCACCTTTACAGTAACTCTATTTCAGGGGCCCCATTAACCATACCTAGCTTGGTTGATTCTGGAAGATGCCCATAGCTTCAAACCTTAGAGAACAAGAATTAGAATAGAGCTTCCTTGGAGCAGTTGGGTGGCTCAGTCAGTTAAGCATCCAATTCTTGATTTCAGCTCAGGTCATGATCTTGGGGGTCTGGGATCCAGCTATGTGTTGGGCTCTGAACTCAGCAGGGAGTCTGCTTGAGGACTTCTCTCCCTCTCTTCTGCCTCTCCACCACCCCCCACACTGCAGCCCCACGCTCTCTCTCTCAAAAATAAATAAATCTTAAAAAAAAAAAAAAAAAGAATACAGCTTCCTTTCCTCCAAAAAGTTTCTGAATTCCTTAACCTCTTCTTGCCCCTCCCCACATCAGAGAAATCTGCTTCAAGGTGATTTTTCTATCCTGGGCTGACTCTGAAGCAAGTGGCAATTACAAAGAGAAAAGTTAAACAAATGTAAGTTTGGGTTGTGTAGTCTTTGGTAAGGCACCCTCTCCTGATTGGGCTTGGATCCTTGTTCTCTGACCTACCATGAATTCGTATGACTAACTACCCATCATACTGTCGTGTATCTTTAATGGTAGGAATCAAGTGACACAGTGTCTGGAATATTGAAAATCCTCAATACATATGAATTATTTTGAAGTAATGCTGTGACAAAGAATGCTGATTGCCTTACAATATCCCTTCTCCCTTCTCCTTTAATAACAGAACCCTGGGAAGTAGGCTTGGCTGTAAGATATTTCTTAGACTCTTTTGTAATTAGATGTGGCCAGTGAGATATAATGTAAGTATTCTCTGAGGCTTCTAAGAAGGCTCCACAAAAGGAGGGGGACTGTGCCCTTTGGCCCGTCTGCTCTTTCTCTTTCCTGTGTTTGGAATGTAAATGTGACGGCTAGAGCAGAGCAGGAATTTTGCATCATTTTCCTTTGGATTATTTTTATGTGAGAAAAAATAAATGTCCATACGGTTTAAGCCACTTTATTATAGCTTTCTGTATGCAGCCAAACATAATCCCAACTAAAGCAAGCCTATTTTTCCTAGCTTATAGAGAACAGAAGAAAAGAAACATGGAGAGAAGATTGAGGAAATGGGGAAGAGACAAAACAAAACGAAACAGTGTTAAGAGTCTAGGGGTGGTGTATTCCCTCAAGTCTTTCAAAGAACAAAACGCCGAATCTATTCTGCTATCACACGTTTTTTGGCGACACAAATGAGCTCATGGACAATCGGTAAGTAGGGAAATGATATCAGTGTAATAATGCTCAAGTCATTTTGGTTCATAAACAATTTTTCCCAGCATGTGATTTCCAAGAAATCAGGAGCAAACTTCCTCCACAATTAAAGAGCAAGCTTCAGCGACAATATATGAATGCCTTAAGAAAGAAATCCTACAGAGGTACCTTCCTTTAGTGAAAGCAAGGGCTGGGTTAGTGGTTTCAACAACTGCTACACGTTTCCCTACATTAAACTATTTGCCTAAGCTGTGAAGACAGATAAGGAAGTTGCAGCAATATTTCTTTCTGTTTTGAGATCGAGCCCAGCACAGGGCTCTGCACTCAGCACAGAGTCAGATTGAGATTCTCTCTCTCCCTTTCCCTCTGCCCCTCCCCATGCTCATGCTCACAGGCTCTCTCTTTCTCTAAATGGATGACTAAAGTATTTTCAAAAAAAATACATGTTTATGGTTTTTGTTAGCACTCCTGTTATAAAGTTAGGTAGTGTGGTTTGCCCCTAACCCTACTTATCCCATATGCCCTTTTTTTTATCACATGCTTTTGTAGAATGCAAAGCTTTAAAGGAATGCATACATGATTTTATTAAGGAAAAAACCAGCTGTGCTAGGAAAACAATAAGAATAGTTCTAGAACAAACTATAACTGATATAATATTCCTCTTTCGCATCTCAATGCCAATTCTTCGGTCACAGTTAGCTTTCCCACCTGCTACCTTCTATAATTTCATCTTCTTGTATCATCTAGAAAAAAAGTCTTGAAAAATGTCAAGCCTTAAACATTTTACCATTCATGCTCCTATTCTCAGGAGGCTATGAGGAGATACACTCTAACAGAATGAGAGTATGAATAGTGTGATGCAGGAGTCAAGGGCTCAGGGCAGGAGAGCAATGGGGTAAGGTCTTGGGCAATAGTGATGGAAGGTCCCCAGAAAACCTCCCAGAACTGACAGAAGACAAATTGCTCAGATGGGGTTCCTGGGAAATGCAAATCAGGGGATATGCTTGGGCATATGGAAAAGTAACACTTAAAGGTGTCTTGCCGCTCTACTGGGGACATTGGGAAGAATTAGCTGTAAGACCACAGACAGCCAGTCCTAACTTGATTTGAGAAACAAGAGATAGGACAGTATTTGCACCTCCCATTGTAGTGTGGACCACACATCCTACACTGGCCATTAGGACTGAGCAATAAAAAAATGAATGTCATCCTGTTACATTTCAAGAGTTCCAGTAACAACCCTGTACTTTTAATAGGAGATTTACTTGTCCTAAGCACATGGAATACGTCATACTTTTGTGCCTGTGGCATAGCTCAGAGGGCTTCTCTACCTCCCAAAACCCTTGTCAGGAAGCACCATCTCTGCACTACCCCCAGAGATGTAAAATTCTGATCATCTACTTTCTCTTTCTGAGTATCCTTATCCAGACCTTTGGCTTCAAATAGCAACAACATACCTACCTACTTGTCCCAATTTCCTAGGTCCAGTCCAGATCTTGCTCCTGAAAGATTCCTTGCTTATCTTATATACCTCTTTGACAGATATTAGGTTTATTATGATGTAGGCCTCCCTGGAAAAGGGTGGGCCTTCATAGGGAAACAACCTTTTAAAATACATGCAGGTGAGTACCTATTCTTCTCAAACTGTTCCAAAAAATAGAAGAGAAAGGAAAACTTCCAAATTCATTCTATGAGGCTGGTATCACCCAGATACCAAAAACAGATAAAGATACCACAAAAAAGGGGGAACTATAAGCCAATATCTCTCATGAGTACAGATGTAAAAATTCTGAACAAAATATTAGCAAGCTGGATCCAACAATACATTTAAAAAATCATACACCACAATCAAGAGATGCAAGGTTGTTCAATACTCACAAATCAATCGAAATTATATATCACGTCAATAAGAGAAAGAAAAAAAACCATATGATCATTTTAGTAGATGTAGGAAAAGCATTTGATAAAGTACAACATGCATTCATGATAAAAACCCTCTACAAAGTAGGTCTAGAGGGAACATACCTCAATATAATAAAGGCCTTATATGAAAAACCTACAGCCAACATCATACTCAATGGTGAAAAACCGAGAGCTTTCCCCCTAAGGTCAGGAACAAGACAAGGATGTCCACTCTCACCACTTTTTTTTTTTTTTATGTTCCAAATGTGATTGGTTTATCTTATTTCACTCTGACACAAAACCAAAGATTCCACTACAGCACAGAGACCAATATATTGAAAGGTCATGAAAAAGTGCTGTGGGACATGCAGGATGTGATATAGAAACCGGAGGATCAAGTCTTTTCCTTTGTAACATGACACTACATTGTCGCTGAGGAACACGTTTCAAATAACACTGCAGAACTCAACTGAAATGTGGCACAAACATGACAACTTCCAGGCATGCCTTCAAGTACCTCCCTTAGGATGGGCTTGCGACCTCTAGACTTCAGTGTGGGGAGGATTACATTTCTTTGGAAGAATAAAAAGTTCACACTTTTGAAATTTCACAGAAGAATTTTAAGGCCAAAACAGTGGCTTCTCTTCACCTCCAGGGACAAATCAAATGCTTTACTCAAAAGCACATTAAGCTTCTAGTTCAAATCCCAACCTAACCTTGTGACCTCCTGCACTGAAATTCTTTCCTTTGATTAAAGCTGATAGGGTCAGTTTGATGCCTGGTCGAAGGGTCTGAGTATAACCTGGTCCAATCAGGCTGGCATTATTTACTCTAGCAGATAGAGGAGTGCTACAGTCCAGCTTGTATTTAGCAGCATTGCCAAAATGGGTATTGTTACTGCTGGCTGTCCAAGCAATTTTTATTGACATTTTAATCTTCTCATTAACCTTCTGCTAGGTAGACCCTCTAGATTCAGTGCCACCATTCACAGGAGTGTGCAGCTAGAAGTCTGCAGCCTGTAACCCAGGGAGAAATTATTCTGTGATAGTTTGGATTTGGCTGTGTCAAAACTCACCTGATAGCCAGCAAGCTAACCTTCAAAGGCTAACAGAGCCCATCCATAGATGGTTGGTCCAGAAAAATCTATATCAGCATTACTGAAGAAGACCTTCAGCTTTGCCCTGGTGGAGCAGAGACAGACCCTCTGGTCGAAGATATGTGATATGTCACAACTTACTGTGATCTAGGAAAGGCCACCAAGGATGTCTTCAATAAAGGATATGGATTTGGCATGGTCAAAGTAGATCTGAGAACCAAGTCTCGTAGTGGAGTGGAATTTTCTACTTCTGGTCATGTTTATGCTGATACGGGGAAAGCATCAGGCAACATAGAGACCGAATATAAAGTCTGTAACTATGGGCTTACCTTCACCCAGAAATGGAACACAGACAATAGTCTTGGAACAGAAATCTCTTTGGAGAATAAGTTGGCTGAAGGGTTGAAACTGACTCTTGATACCATATTTGTACCAAACATGGGAAAGAAAAGTGGAAAATTGAAGGCCTCCTATAAATGGGATTGTTTCAGTCTTGGAACTCTCACTTTTATTCAACATAGTACTGAAGTCCTAGTCATAGCAATTACACAACATAAAGAAATAAAAGGCATTCAAACTGATAAGGAAGAAGTAAATTTCTCATTATTTGCAGATGACATGATACTATGTACATAAAACCCTAAAGACTCCACTAAAAAACTACTAGAATTAATAAATGAATTCAGTAAAGTCTCAGTCATTGTACAGAAATCTGTTGCATTCCTGTATATTAATAATAAAGCAGCAGAAAGTGAAAGAAAACAATCCCATTTATAGTTACACCAAAAACAATACCATATATAGGAATAAACTTAACCAATAGGTAAAAGACCTGTATTCTGAAGACTATAAAACATATCTTGAAAGAAATTCAAAACAATGCAATGAAATAGAAAGACATTCCATGCTCGTGGATTAGAAGAACAAGTATTGTTAAAATAGCTATACTACCCAAAGCAATCTACACATTTAATGCAATCCCTATCAAAATACCACCAGCATTTTTCGCAGAACCAGAAAAATCCTAAAATTTATATGGAACCACAAAAGACCCAAAATAGCCAAAGCAATCTTGAAAAAGAAAAACAGAGCTGGAGGCATTATAATTGCAGTCTTCAAGTTATAATACAAAGTGGTATAATACAAATACAAAAATACACATTAAGGGGCGCCTGGGTGGCTCAGTGGGTTAAAGCCTCTGCCTTCGGCTCGGGACATGATTTCAGGGTCCTGGGATGAAGCCCTGCATCGGGCTCTCTGCTCAGCAGGGATCCTGCTTCCCCCTCTCTCTCTGCCTGCCTCTCTGCCTACTTGTGATTTCTCTCTCTCTCTGTCAAATAAATAAATAAAATCTTTAAAAAAAATACATATTAAAACAATATGACACTGGCATAAAAATAGACACATAGACGAATAGAAGAGAATAGAACCCAGAAATAAACTCATGATTATATTGTCAATTAATCCTCTACAAAGGAGGAATGAGTATACAAAGGGAAAAAAATCTCTTCAACATACGGTGTTGGGAAAACTGGACAGCTACATGCAAAAGAGTAAAACTGGACCACTTTCACCGTACACAAAAATAAACTCAAAATGGATTAAAAACCTACATGTGAGACCTGAAACCATAAAAATCCTAGAAGACAGCACAGGTAGTAATGGCTCTGACACCGGCCATAGCAACATTTTTCTAGGCATGTGTCCTGAGGCAGGGGAAATGAAAGCAAAAGTAAACTATTGGGACCACATCAAAATAAAAAGTTTCTGCACAGCAAAAGAAACAATTAACAAAACTAAAAGGCAACCTACTGAATGGAAGAAGATATTTGCAAATAACTTATCCAATAAAGGGTTAGTATCCAAAATATATAAAGAACTTATACAACTCAAATCCAAAAAACAAGCAATCTGATTTAAAATGGGCAGAAGACATGAATAGACATTTCTCTAAAGAAGACTTCCAGATGGCCAACAGACACATAGAAAGATGTTCAACATCACTCATCATTAGGGAAAAGCAAATCAAAACCACAATGAGATACCACTTCATACCTATCAGAATGGCTAAAATCAAAAACAGAAGAAACAAGTGTTAGTGAGGATGTGAAGAAATAGGAACTCTCATGCACTGTTAGCAGGAATGCAAACTGGTGCAACCACTCTGGAGAACAGTATGCAAGTTCCTCAAAAAATTAAAAATAGAACTACTCTATGATCCAGTAACTGCACTACTAGGCATTTACCCAAAAAAATACAAAAACACGAATTCAAAGAGATACATGCCCCCCTATGTTTACTGCAGCATTTTTTTTAAAGATTTTATTTTTTTATTTATTTGACACCAAGAGAGAGACAGTAAGAGCAGGAACACGAATAGGGGAAGGGGGAGAGGGAAAACAGGCTTCCTGCTGAGCAGGGAGCCTGATGTGGGGGTTGATTCCAGGACCCTGGGATTATGACCTGAGCCGAAGGCAGATGCTTAACAAGTGAACCACCCAGGTGCCCCTGCAGAATTATTTACAATAGCCAAACTATGGAAGCAGCCCAAGTGTCCATCAACTGATGAATGGATAAAGACGATCTGATATATATATATATATATATATATATATGAATTTATATTCATATATATGTAAATAAATATTACAAATATTTATAAGTATTGTAAAAATAAAATCTTGTCATTTGCAATGACATGGATAGAGCTAGAGAGTATAATGCTAAGTAAAATAAGTCAGATTGAAAAAGACAAATACCATATGATTCCATGCATATGTGGAATTTAAGAAACAAAATTAAAGATCAAAGGAAAAAAAGAGAGAGAGAAAGAGAAACCAAGAAACAGACTCTCAACTATAGAGAACAGACTGATGGTTACCAGAGGGGAGGTGGATGGGGTGATGGATGAAATAGGTGATGGGGATTAAAGGGTACAGTTATCATGAATGAAAAAAAATAATAAAATAATTGAAAATATACATGTAGGTGAGATAATGAAATCCTCTTTCTGGCCTCATTTCATTGCTTTTATTTATTTTTTAATTTTTTTATTTATTAGAGAGAGAGAGCATGCATGCACACAAGCACACATGAGGGTGGGAGGAGAAGTAGAGGAGGAAGGAGAGAGAGAATCTTAGGCAGACTCTATGCTCAGTGTAGAACCGGTCTTGAGGCTCCATCTCACAACCCTGAAATCATGACCTCCGTGGAAACTGAGTCAGACCCTCAATGGACTGAGCCACCCAGGCGCCCCAAGTTTTTTAATTGCCCAGTCAATCTGCTCCTTATCTTGCGGTTTTTAGTTACTTCACTGTGTAGCCTCGTTGAAGGCATTTTTGGTGACAACAGGAATCCAGAGTTATGTTAAAAATTTAACAGCTGGAGTGGTAAGAATGTAAATAATGCAACTAGGTGACAAAGTGTTCAGGGGTACTTCTGGACATGCTTATGCAAGGAGGCCAAAAAACTGTCTCAACTTACTCTTTGGCCTGGCAGCTGAAATATTCTATTGACATTGATTATTACAGAAATCTTAAGCTCTGAGTTGTTAAAATGTGAAAACCAATGTAGATCCTAGGAACAGAAAAATACAGTAATTCTAGAATTATAGAAAAATTTCTGTTCCCCAGGCATCAAAAATCATTTCAAGCACTGCCCCAGCCCTCAGGAAGTTTCTATAAGATGAAATAATGATTACACAGAAGAAACAACCGGGAAGAAAAGCAGACAAGACCACTTCTGATTACATGTAAAATTACATGGTAAGGACTATGGCAAGAGCTGAAGGATGAGTGTGCCATCCAAAGGTCAAATTAATACAATTGCCTCATTATCCACACACAAGAGACTAAATGTTTGAAACTGTAGTAATTTTCCTTACGAATACAGCTCAGAAATTATGCATTTTCCTGGACATGTAAATGCAACTAATACGGTTGATTCTGAACATCTGGAACATTTTTGGCCATGTCGAACTTGGAACAAAGCATCTGGCATCCTTTTTAAGGGTGTGCGCTTTCACAATTTAGGGAGGAATCCCCGAAAGAATTCCACAGTTAAAAGCAAATACAATTTTTAATATGCTGAAAGAGTATTGTCCTGAGTGGTAGAGGAACACCCAGCTAATAAATGATGGAGCACAGGGTAACCCAGATGTCAGTGTAGCCCATCTCCTGTGGAATGTGGATGCATTTAGAGACTTCGATGATTTTGTGTTCTTAATAGAACCCAGATGCTCTTAAATATTCCAGATATTATTAAAAATTAACTCAAATAGAAGTGGACTCAAAATACCATATATTCCTTTAATGATTGTTTTGGACACGGATGTAGAAAAAGAACTGTGTCCTTTTATCAACGTGGCTATTTCAAATGTGCTATTGTAAATTCTTGTATAGTACTGATCTGTTCTTTATATTTTCTATATAAGAATTATGTATCAAGTGCATTAAATATATTTAAATTTCACTCCTTATAAGAATTATTCATCATGGTCAGTGAAGGAATACAGAAAACAGAACCTTGAAATAAAGCAAGGGACCCAAATGACAATTGAAATTATTTCTTTTTTAAATCACATTTCACTTTTGTTTTGCTTGAAAATTTTTCAGCAACCCCCTAAAATATTTCTATTTTGCAGAGGGGAGGACTCTTTTTTTTTTTTTTTTAAAGATTTTATTTATTTATTTGACAGAGAGAGAGAGATCACAAGTAGGCAGAGAGGCAGGCAGAGAGAGAGGGGAAAGCAGGTTCACCGCTGAGCAGAGAGCCCAATGCGGGGCTTGATCCCAGGACCCTGAGATCATGACCTGAGCCGAAGGCAGAGGCTTTAACCCACTGAGCCACCCAGGCACCCCGGGGAGGACTCTTTAAATGCGGTAAACTTTACATTTTTTAGTGAAGCAGAATGCAACACACATCTTTGAAAGGAAAGTCAAATACCATACTTTAAGTTAATTTCACTATGTTTACAAGTTATATTTAACTTATTGGTATGTCATCCAACCATATTTTTTTACCTGCGAAAGGTATGTCTATGACTGTGATAGAATTTTTAGTACTGGTGACCACTTCATTATGGTGAAATAATCTATGATGAAGGAATTTTAAAAACAGCTTTGTAAAAGAATACAAGAGCACTAATTCAAAGGGATACATGCACCCCTATGTTTATAGCAGCATTATATACAATAGTTAAGATATGGAAGGAGCCCAAGTATCCATCGATTGATGAGTGGATAAAGATGTGGTGTATATACAATGGAATATTATTCAGCCATAAAAAAGAATTAAATCTTGCCATTTGCAATGACATGGATGGAGCTAGAGTATAATGCTCGGTGAAATCAGTCAGTCAGAGAAAGATAAATACCATATGCCTTCACACATATGTGGAATTTAAGAAACAAAAGAAAGCAAATAAGCAAAGGGAAAAAATAAGAGAAAGAAGAGAGACAAATCACGAAACAGACTCTTATTATTCGAAGCAAACTGATGGTTGGGGAGACGGGTGAAATAGGAGGTGGGGATGAAGGAGTGCACTTGTTGAGATGAAGAGAGGGTGATATATGGAAGTGTTGAATTACTATATTGTTCACCAGAAACTGATGTAACACTGTATGTTAACTAACTGGAATTAAAATTAGAAACTTAAAAAAAAGTAACTGTAAAATTATAAATACCTGGGAAAATGGTAATTTAACAACAGAGACTATTCATATTTACACATGAATGTTCTATTATAAAATAACCAGTTACACTAAATCCAAACTTAAAAAGTACAATTTACTAAGAAATAATTACTCACTTTTTCACAAGTGTCTTACTTTCGATGTTCTTTTTAAATAGGGAGCACCCCTCATGCATTTAAAAAGTGACTGAATTAACAAAACATAATTTACATATTTGTTTTTCAGGAAGATATTTTCTTTTAAGTGAGATTCTCTAGAATGTACATAACCAAATTTGTTCCAGGAAGTCAGCTAACAAGTTTTTTAAGTGGTGGTTTCACTGTTCAATAAAACATGTTCGTAATCTTGTTGATGTAAAACCCTGAGGAAGGAAATGTGTTCCGGAATGGAAGCAAGCATTATAAGAAGAGTTTAGGGCGGTCTGGTTTGTCATGTGGCTGGGATTTCAAAAAGGAAAAGGAAGTTGCATAATTCAGTAGAGCAAGTGACCTGCAAGTGATCGACTATTTTTGTTCTTTACGGTAAAATTAAATCTTTAGAAGGAGCAACAATGCTAATTACAGTAGTACTATTCATTATTAGTATTTTGAGGACCTTAAAAAGACGAAGTTCTCAGTTCCGAAAATTGAATAAAAATGTATCATAATCATTCTTATCTTTACTCCTCCCCATAAGCAACATTATAAACCAGGAAGAAATCTAAGAGGCATTTTTAAAATATAAGAATACTGTACTTTAGGCATAGCATGGAATATAAAGAGATTTATTTTTTTATATATAAAAAATATATATGCAGTATATTTACTGCAGTAATATACTGCAGTATATTACTGCAGTAATATCTTTGGTTAGGCATACCCTACCTTGGTAATTTTTAGAGTATATTCACATTTGTGGGTCCGTTTTTGTGTTAGACCACTCAAAGTCCAAAGAAAGTGACATGTTCTGGAAAATAACATTAGCATCTATGGCCAACCTGTTGATCATGGTTTGGGTCTAAACTAATAAATAATATGTTGATCTTACTATGTCTACATAAATATTATTCAAAGATGGGTCATGTAAAGTGATATGATTACATTTCTTTTCTTGGTCAATTTGCCTCATTTTTTTCCACTGCTTTGTACTCTAATTTCTTATTAATTCATCTCCCCTCTCTGAGAAATAGGAATCTCTTGCTATGTTCAAATATGTTACTTTTTTTGGAGACATTCCCCCTAGAGCCCTCTATCATCCAGTTGCAAATGGGATTGCTCCTTTCTGGGCCTCTTGCCTAGCTGTAATTCGAGGATCTCCCTCTAACAATGTTCTTCGACAATGTTCGCCATTCTCAGGCTGAAGCCTCTGTGTTGTGGGAACCTCCTCCTTTTCCTTCTCCTTGTTGTATTCTTATTTCTGTGCAGCAAATGCACATTTACATTGTCATTTACTCTCTGACAAAGAGAGCATGAGAGAGCAACTTTATAATTCTTTGTAGTATTTATAAAAATGTCTTCATGTATCCCACTTGAATGAGCTCATCTGCCTCAGATGTAGACCTCTAGGTTAGAAATCACTTTCTCTTATAATTTTGAAGGCATTGCTCCATTGTCTACTGGCTTCAGGCATTTCTGTTGAGAAGTCCAATCCATTCTGATTCTCAGTCATGAGCACAGGACCTGTTTCTTTTACCTGGGAGACTGTGCATGAACTCAGTCTCCAGTGCCCTTGCCTCCTTAAAGGTGGAGAACTGAGGCTGAAAGTGCCAACTCTCCAATCAAAAAATTTTTTAAAGATTTTATTTAACACAGAGAGAGAGAGAGAGAGTGCACAAGCAGGGGGAGCAGCAGGCAGAGGGAGAAGGAGGCTCCCGGCTAAGGAGGGAGCCCAGTGTGGGATTTGGGATCATGATCTAAGCCAAAGGCAGGCACTTAACCAACTGAGCCACCCAGGTGCCCTATCTCCAATCAAATGCTTGGTCTTCCTGACAACCAGTCACCATCATTAAGCTATCTAGGCCTCCTTCCACCTCCAGCCATCAGCCACCTCATTAGCGTAACAAGGAAACACCTATCACTCCTGAAACTCAAAGTGTTTCTTCCTTCCTTCCTTCCTTCCTTCCTTCCTTCCTTCCTTCCTTCCTTCCTTCCTTCCTTCCTTCCTT